>OY728146.1:181824598-182449598 GCA_963277665.1 Viscum album | reverse complement strand
ATTCATCTAAAATGATTTAAAATTTATATATGTAATGTTTGGGTCACCTCAGTTTGTTTTAGATCAAAATTTCATTATTTTTCGATGTTAGGATGAATAAAAATTTAATGTGGACACTTTTAATAATCCTATGATTTGGGTATTCAAAGGAAATTCATCCCTTTCTAAATACTAGAAAGTGGATGTGGTTGGGGTAGTAACTATGAATGGAGAGGATCTGGAATTAACTCATTCTACATCATTGTGGGATAAGTTGGATTTATATTACACACATGACCAAACAATCATAGGGATTTTCATAATTTAATTCACACTCTCTTTACAGAACTTTATGAGGTATTTAAAAAGATAATGACTATAGATATCCTATGTTAATAATAAGGATTCAAATATTAAAAAATAATGTACTGAATTATAATTCCTTAAAAGGATTTTCATAATTATAAGATTTCTCACTTTGAATATTGTTTCATAAATTATGATTTTTTAAGTAAATTGTTGGAATATAGTGTAACCATGTTTAAAAAGGGTGTATATTTGAATATAGAACAAATCAATGTAGATTTTGGAGATAAAAAACTCATATTTATAGTAAAACAACTATCTCGGTTTGATATTATCAACTTGAACCTAATCAAGCTTCCTAAAATATGTATTAAGAGAAAAATGGAGTTTCATGAATTTTCACGTGATAATGACCAAATTGAAAATAATATTCAATATACATCATTCCATATATGTCGAATAAATTCAACAATATATTTTCTTAATGGAACATGAAAATTTATTCTATATGGGAAACAACATAATAAATCTGTAAATTTCCAAGGAAAGAGGACATGTTTAGAAAATTAAATAGATGAGATTAACTATTTTAATAAGGTATCAGTTAAACATGAATGTTTTAAATATTAGATGTATGTGAATTAATAAAATTGATTTACAATGGGGAAAGATCAAGAATAGGATTACAATGGTTCTTTATGTAATGTTTTTAATTGATAATGATGATATGATGAATGATATATGAAAGATATGAATAATTTTAATAGTATTTCTTCTATTAAAATATGAAATAAGGTTTACATTGAGTATTATTAATCTTAATACCTTAATCATATTTCATTTATCATGAATGAAATATTAATGGTAAATGATTAATCATGGTCAATGTTTTTATAATTTTGTTGAATGATTGAAGTGTTTATGTAATTTCATTATAGAATTATGTTGCAAGAGTTTTTTATTAATCATATTCTAGTAATATGTATCATGAAACATATATTTATTGTTTTTTAATATGTTTAATTTAAATATTTGAAAAGAAATTTTTAATGGTACAAATATCATAGAAATGTGATTATGTGGAAAGGTTATATTTTTGAGAAAAATATATTATTATGGGATAGATAACCCTTAATATGCTTCTAATGTAGATATAATAATATTTATTTTTAAGGAAATTATTTAAATTCATAAAAAAGTATATATAGTGTTGGTAACTTTAAAATTCATTAGTGAATTGATAAAAATGTGATTTATGCTATATGAGATAAATTTTATTTCTTTTTTGTATTTATAGAATATATTTTATAGAATGTGATTTTATTTGAAGAATAAAACTTTTTTTAATTCTAGGAAGCATATATAGTTTCAATGTCTTTTTATAGTGATTTAGGATATTATGTTGTTTTAATATAATATCTGGTGAAGGTATTCACACGTTACCTATGTGATTATATGACATTTATATTTTTTGTGAATTAACTTTAAATTCATTATTGAATTTTTTTGACTTAAATTTTATACACTTTTCTCTTTTGAATAATAGTTAATCATGATTTGAAGAGTTATAAAATTTATTTATTTGTGGAAAAAATTAAGTAAATATTTTTATATTACTATTGATGTTTTTTATTTAATATATTATATGACATTTAATTCATATCTTAAATTTCAAAAATTACATACCATTTTTATTCCAATAACATAATTTAATCATGTGGAATAAATTCTCACCCATTATGCATTTAGTGACCTATTAAATTTTTATTTAAGTACTATGGTTATAAAAAAATCATCCTTATTATTTACATAAAAGTAATCATGAGTGGAAAAATAATTCAAACCCCAGTGAGTGGTGACATTATGTATATGAATTTGATAATTCCAGTTACTATATTTCTACAGATTTCATCTAATGATCCAACCCAGAATACCGTATAAACTAATACCCAAGATGATTTTCCATTAACCCAAAGTGTTTTCTCGATCTGCGTGGTCCATTGACAAGCACTTGGGAAAAAACCAATAATTATCGGTACTGATTTGTACCTCATAATATTTACAATAAAAATGTACGGTGTGGAAACATCATCATATATATATTAATAAATACATATATTCAAGTACAATGAGATACTATAAAAATAGAAAATGGAAAATAATCAATAAAACCTGTCTCCTGGTGGTCCATGACCACCCACCATGCCGCATGTCACCAACCCTTTTTTCACTAAAGAATGAACACATGCTATAAGATAATAATGTTCTACAAAAACCAAAAGTTACAAATTTGGCATTAACTATGGATCCCAATATGATTCAACTGATTTTTTATGCAATTATCTCATAGGGTAATTCAAATATTCTAAAAGTGGAGTTAATATTAGAGATTACAACGATCAGTTTAAAAATAGGGTTTTAAATGTTTAAATTTTTTTAAACTAAACCTATAAAACATTACATTTTACTTTTTTAAAACTAAATATTTTCTTTAAAATTATTGAAAACTATTTCACAATCTAAAGATGGATAATCACGAAAACATGATAATATTCACCTGAAATGTAAACATAAATAATAATAAATATAATAGATTCAAGGTTCTTAATAATAATAAATAAATAAAGCAGGGATATTCATTGGCCAAATGGTGATAACAAATTTGGTCATGTATCAAGATCATATATATGGATTTCATTTGTATAAATAGATTATCTAAAATGAAAAATGAATGTATAAAAAGTTTCAATACCAGTGGAATATATTTCAATTAAAATAAATTGATCGAAATGGTTATATACCTAATAAGGTACTACATTTCTAGGCTAAGGGACTCTACACACTCTTATGGTAACACAACAATTGTTACATACATCCATTTGAGATTAGGTCAAAGAAGGATCATCACCATCAACTAAGGGATGTGATGTGCTAAATTAATAATTTTGAACATTATAGAATCACATAGTGATTTCAATTTAAAACACTAACTACATGAGGAATTCATGCGTTATATTACAAAATAAAAAATGAGAAATTCATTTTAAAACTAAAATGTGACTCATCAGATTCACCATTGTAAATATTCCAATTTTTCCTTAAAAAAGATAACGAGTTTTTAATCCGAAACATTCATTTTACATGATTAAAAAAAACTATTATTTCAAAACTAATTTAATCCATTTTTTCAAATAAACCAATATTTTTTTTTTCAAATTATCAATTTACAGAAAATATATTTCATGATATAATTTCAAAAAAATTCCATCCAATTTCACAATCCATCCAATTTTAATTTGAATCCTTTTATTAAATTAAATATTACAAAGGGTATTAATAGATTCTTCCATTAACAAATTTTCATAAAAATTTGAAATTGGTCTTTAAATGAATCATTTATTTTAGACCACCCATAATGAATTTGACGGAAGTAATATAATTTTAAAAGGATTGAATATATTTCAAAACATGGGTTCTCCCACTCTTCCATATATTGACATCATTTAATTCAAATATCTCATGAATACCATTTCAAAAAAAGGGTAAAATCATTCCTAGAGGGTTATTTATGATTTAATAAATTAAACCATTTTAAAATATTAATAAAACATCAAATATTTTAATTCATTTAATTAAGATAATGGTAGTTAATTTAATAAATCAAAACCGTCGGACAAAGACCTCAATTTCTCCAAAAAACATTTAACAAAACATTTAATGATAAATCTAAACAAGAATGGAATTTATTAATTCACAAAAATTGAGTTAAATCAAAGTCAAACCAAATTAATTAACTCCATATTCAGTTTGGAGGGAAAATGGTCAAAGTTTTTTTCTGCAGAATTAAAAATAATTTTTTTATAACATGTGTTGAAAATTATGTAACTGATATATATTAATTTATCATGAAATTATGAATTAAAAAATGATGGAAAGGTATATAATCACCTAAATATAAAATAAGTTATCCAACCATAACAAATCTGAGATGTGTTGCCTTCGATGATGATCACAGGATCGAAGACGATTGATCCTGATAGAGGAGTGAGGATATCCTAGATATACAATTCCACACCAATCAATCAAGATCCAAATAATAATGAATTTCACAACCTTAAAAGACAATGAACCAAGATTAGATGGGAGAACAAAGATTAGGATGAAAGTAACTCACTAAAAAATAACTTGGCTTCATTTCACACTTTGATCCATTGATAGCTGATGTTTAGTAACTAAATGTGGCTCTATAGGAATCCCAAAACCCTAAGGATCATATTACGATCACATGAAGGATTTTCTAGGAAAATTTACATCATTATTACTATCTATAGACAAATCGTGCAATAGATTTCATGCATAGATTAATCCATGCAAAAACCACGTGAAAACTATGTAATATGTTTCACACATTGATTAAATGATGAGAAACACACAAAAAAACCAATAAAACACAAATAAATAGGTTTTACACATTGTTTAGGCCATTTAAAACCAAAAAAATATCATTCAATGTGTTGTAAACTTTGTTTAACCATGAGATAACCATGCACAAACCATGAATAATGCCCATAATCCTTCAAAAAGTAATTGAAAAAATATTAAAAAAAATCTCCAAATATATTCAAACATAGGGTACTCAAATAAATGGGTCAAAACAGATAAAAATATGATGAGATGTTAAAACCTCCCCAACATAATAATTTATTTCCCCAAAATTAATCCTATCCAAATGATATAATTTATATGATAAATGAAGTACTCCCCCACACATACTATGAGGTAAATGGTCCATGGTCTAAAATAGAGACTCACTGAAATGAAAAAAACTCACACACATCTCCAAGATCAACACACCAAAATCCCCACACATATCTAAATAAGAGAAATACTAAAGACCTAGAATATGTTTCCCCACCATTTAAAGATTCACCGAAATTATCTCACACAAGAAAATAATGTCCCATAATCCAAATAATATAATTTAATAACTCAGTAAGAAGAATCATGTAACATCAAGCTTCCAAAATAATGTTGAATAACTGAAAATGATTTCTACTATGGGTATATACTCAATGTAACCAAGGATTTTTTTTCAAAACCCAGACTCATTTCTCAATGAGTTCATCAAATCAATCACTAGCCAAATCTAGTGCCTGATCTATCAAAATAAGCATATACTAGTCACCCAAGTACTTTCCCATGTCTTATAAAATATAAAAATGAATGAGGGAATACATCCAAACCAGTGCAAAGCAAGGAACTATAAAATCATCAAGGAGATTATTTGATAAAACAAAATTGACAACTAACCACCAAGTCAAAATAATAGGAACATCGAGGGAAAAAATATTTCCCAAAAAGGAAACCATTATTTCATCACCAATCCACAAATGAACCGAAACATGTTAAAGAAGATATCATCAAAAAATACAAAAACAACTATTTACCAAAAATTACAAGACATAAGAAAAAAAATAAAATTGTTTCCACTCCATCATTAGAAACAAAAACATAAAAAAAATCCCCTCCACTACATGGAAATATTCACTCTATGACCTATTTACTGTGAATTGGGCCATATTATAATGATTTATCTTCTTCCCTATAGTAAGGACCGAATATCCATGACCGAAAGATCCTTTTTTTGTCCTAATGACATACATAACATGTAAAGGTTCCCTAAATGACCACGCCATTTAAAAACTGTCAGAGTGTTCAAGAAAAATTTCTTATAATTACCCGGTTCTCAACACTTAATACACATGGTAGTCTAATTATTTTCTGGCATACACTAAACTTCTTTAATTGGGAATGTTTCATTTTTTCAATCCAATTGTTTTTCTATCTCCAACTCAGAAAAAACGTTCATTCAATCATATCTTGATAATTGATCGACCATTACGTAGGCATGGTGGTTACATGGTATGGGGGAAGACATTTTCAAAAATAGGCAGCCTTATTAAATTCATTACAAATAAGTACCAGTAGGAAACACACCATACATGAGAACTTCTTGGAATACTTCACTATTGATATATCATATTGACTAAAAATCATGAACTCAGAAACACTATCCTTCTTCACTTCCCCATGATACTTCTATTGAATAAAGATTGAAATGAATAATTCCCAAGACAATATTTCATACATACTAGAGGTAATAAAAAAACTCCATCACTCTTGGATAGGTACCTCAAATAATTATTGGATATAGTTGACCCTCTAATATTCAATAATCTTGAGCATATCAATGATCACACCAACTTCTTCAAGACACTACACTACCTCAAGAAAACCTTTTCCAACTCAATAATTAGGTGGATGAAACTCCTGTAATTCATGTATAATGTTCAATGGTTGGACACTCTCTAGCTCCTCCATTTAATATGTAGTATTGGTAGAGTAATTGAAAAGGTATTTATCTTCTAGAAAATGTGAAGAACTTCCCTAAGGATCCGATCATTAAACCAATATTCTATCTTTCTTGAAGGACATACTTGGAGATATTTATAAATATCACAAGACCAAAGCATACCAACTCATTAATCAATGAACACTGAAAAATAGAATATAATATTTCAAAAAAAACCATAATCCATTTTAACCAAATCATTTTTGATTTAAAAATGCATTAGATTTCTGAATTTTTAAAACATTACAGTTTCTTTTCCAAACGGAAAATATATTTATAAATAAATAGTAGTCTCAAAAATACCATTAAAAGAATTTATAACTATTACATGGATTCAAAATCATTAACCCCATTTTCAATTAAAAAAACCAATTTCCATTTAAATCCATTACAACACAAAATTTCTTCCAAAAACACTATTTTACAACATCTCATAAATTTATTTGAGAAATATTTCTCCCAAATTAAACATTTAATTGAACTCACTCAAATGAAATTGAAAACATTTATCAATGAACATACCAAAACATATTTTGAGACACAATTTAGATTTCAGAAGGGATTTAAAATATTAAATAATGGATTAAATTTGAAATGAAAATACTAGATCATGAATCAAACCGCATCCCTAAGACACGTAACTAACCTAACATAAGTGAAGTCACATTTATGTAATTGGATAAGGTTTTATGTTAAAAACAAAGTTATAAATGTAAGAGGATTAGTCGTATGGGTTTCTAAACCACACACCAACCTGACAACTATTTGGGGACACATTTCCGTATCAACCACAATGATTCCTCACAGTTTACTAGACTATGAAAACATGGAGTCACTACGGTATTCCTTCCATTCTAGTTGAGAAAATCATAATATATTCTCCATATCAATGATAGTATTATTGGTAATCTAAATATAATATATTATCTTAATACCAATAAATGAAAAGAAAGACTCAAGTCTCATAAATATTGGTAACACAATTCTCATCATGAAGGGGCTGTGGTTGATAAAATAATATTTTTTGGAATTTATTATTTATAAAAAATTACATGATTTTTTCACATTATGTTAAATATGTTTGTTTATAAAATATTTTAGAATATATTATTTATTTTAAAATTTTATGAGAATACATGTTTTTTACTTTAAAAATTCACTATAGTATTGAAGAAATCATTTTTTATTTAAATTATTTGAATATAGATTTTTTGAATGTGTTTAGGACATAATTGAATACACATTTTATTCAAGAAATATAAGCTAAATAAAAAAATTTATTAGAGTAAATGGGCCATAAACTCAATGATGTGCTGGACTCAGCAGATTGGACATTACATTGGTATTTACATCATAACTTCCTCATCATGCATGGATTGGGAACAACATTGGATAGAAGCTCAATGAAAATATTTCACAAAAACATTAAATTTTTAAGCACATCTGGTTAGCATGTTTTGAAGGTAAAAAAAGAAGTGAAAGTTAGAATAATATATATGGCCGTATTTACCCCTTCACAATTGAAACAAATTTTAAAGTATCCTCCCGTGTACTATATAATTTTTTTTCATTTGGAGGGGGTTGGATGTGAATTATGAAGTTGAGGGAAGAGTGTATGTGCATCCTCTCTAGTTATCCATGTTCATACAATAAGCCTATGATCTAATCTAGGTAGAGACATATTTCGGGTGATACTGTAGCAGTACTATAGTAACTATTGTTTGGTACTATATCAGCTAGGACTATTCATCCATATAGTCCTTTGGGCCACCAGTTTTTCCCATGGGTCCTACATGGATTTTGGGCCACCCAAGGCCTTCAGGACGGATTTCTCTCAGGGCCTTCTGGCAACCCCATGGCCATCGGGCCACCCCAAGGCCATAGGGCCACATGAATATGCAGATGTACCAGTCAGACAACAAGGGAGAAGGTGTCAAATGAAGATTCAGAGAAGAAACATTCACCAGAGTAGAGCTAACCAAATTTGGAATAATGATAGGGTATGGTATTTCCATCAGTATCTTGCTTTTGAAACTCCATATAGGACAGGTAGTCGACCAACCTTTCAAAGGTGGAGTGCTAATATCATGACATGTGTTGGGGAGTAGTAGTTCCAGGTTGTCTTGTCTATGTGATTTCCTCTAAGACCTATATGTCATGTAAATTTCTCTAAGAATTCAGGCCTTGTAAGGATTCCACCTCATCCCTTGAAAAGTTGATTATCAAAAAATAATAAAAAATGTGGCCTATAATTGCAATAATGGTATCTTTTGAAGCACAAATCCCTTCATCGAAGCCGTATTAATCTTCTTCATATTGAAATATTTCTATTTTTATAATAAAATTCTTAGTTCGTCTTCTATTTTTTATATTTTCTTATGTTTTATTCTGTTTTGTTATTTATTAATATACATCTTTGAGATATAAATTAAGAGTCCAAATATTATTGTGCAATACCAATTCATTGATGATTTCAAATGAATGATATTGTTTATAATTACTACACCGCCCATGGAAGAGTAGTTTTCATAGTAATTGATATACCTATTACATTCATCATTTATTTATTTTTAATAAAAGAGATACAATAATTCACATAATATAAAACATGGTTTTATTTTTTAAATTATAATTAACTAATAGAGAAATTTAACGGTTAACAAAAAAACATGTGTGGTCAAGATTTTTGTAAATTGCGAGGGTGTAAACATCAACTGTAAAACAAAACAAAATTGGATTAATTTTTATAGTTAAAACATAATACATAAACTCAATCAATACTCATTTACATAGTGGTAATGTGACCTAATTCACCATTGACCGTAAGTTATACATATAACATCAATCAATGCCAGTTGATACGATGGCATGTTTCGAAGCTAGCACAGCATTTAATTCAGTTTGGCTTTGTGTTTTTGTTAATTCTAATAGGTATTGGGGGTTAACAAATTATGGGACAAAAAATTAGTGTATTTTAATTTTAGTTATAATTATTAATTTTTAAGTTATATAGTAGAGTAATATTAGATATTATTTTTTAAATATTATTCCAAAAAATCATATTCTCATTGAGTTTTATTAATCAATTTTCATTTTAAAAAAAATTACAATCTTCACCAATCAAACATAATATTGTTCATTTATAAAATTAAACCCCACATATATAGATGTTATTTTTTTTATTTTGACGTTATTTTATTAATAAATTTAGAAGTTCTTTTAAATTAAATACCCTTTGGGAGATAACCTTGGCCAGTAACTCTACTGCACCTAGGTACGAAAAAATCACACATAAATTGAAAGAGCCCATGATAGTGCCTTCCAAATTGAACCCATTTTTTGGGAAGAATTTAATTTATTCAACAAAATATAGTTTTTTAATTTTCATTTTTTCCTCCCTTCATTCATTACTCTTTTCCCTTTCCCAATTTTTCATTTCTTCTTTTCTAATTTTTTTCTTTCATTTTCTATTTCATGCAAAATCAACTCAAACTTATTTTCTTCATATTATGGTCTACATTTCTAATATTTTTATTTTTATTTGATTTATGACATGAAATAATCCCAACGATCTCGTAGATATTGACTATGAGATTAAATATAGCCTTCGAGTTCCAATTATTCAATCCTAGTATATGGGAAGATTCTTAATTAATCTAGTTGAGGAATTCATCCCTTATGATAACATTGAAATTGGAATATATTACAATAAAAACAAAAAACCAGATCTAGTGGTTGAAAATAATTATAATAAAAATAATATAACAATTTGATAATTCAATGAACATACCATTAAAAATATACTAAATTTTATTGCATATCCAAACATTGTTTCAAAATTTGAATTAAATTCTAGATTGACACACCTGCTTAAAAAATTTTATTTATTCTTTAGAGAGGATCCCAAAAAACATATATAATAATTTATTGGGGTTTTCTCAACCCCAAAACCAATTAATGTATCTAAAGGTCAAATCAAACTTTGAGAGTTCCCATTATCATCTGATGGAACTACAAAACAATAGGTTACATCACAAAGATGTAATGTGTTGGAATGACTTAAAACATCTATTCTTACACTATTTTTTTCAGAATCAAGGAACAAAACCATTAAAAAAATATCTCATGAATCAAGAAATCATAATGGGATTCAATGTGTAAGAACTAAGAGATATTCAAGATGTTGTTTGCAATCTGTCTACATCTCCAAATTAGTGAGAAACACCTCTTCCAGTACTTTTATGAAGGACTCACAACTATAGAGAGTAGTATGGTGGATGCTATGGCCGGAGGAGAATTGGTGTTCAAAATACTAGAATATGCACTTTAATTGATCAAAAATATGGACAAAACACCAAAAAATTTGGCCATCAAGGTATACCTCATATTAGGGGAGTACATAAGGTAATATATTCTTCTCTTGAAAATAATTTGATTGATACTATGTTGGAATAATTGAAAAATATGGTGAGACAGATCGCTTTAGCTCCAATGACATAACATCCCATTTATACAAGGCATTTTTCTGTTTAAACTAAAAAGGCCACCCAACTGATTGTTTCCCACTACTACCAGAGATATATGATTGCACAACATTATTCCTTGAGAGACCATATCAGCAGCAATAACAACCACATCCCTATATAAAGTATGCTTCATTTTCACCAACATACAACCAAGGATGGAATGATAAATTAGATTTGACATATGGATCTAAATAACAACAATTTTACCCCTTTCAACAAATTATCTAGCCACCTCTACCTTACCAATAAGGATTCCAAAAAAACCAATGGAGATTTATGGTTCATACATTAAAAAGTCAACAACAATGGAATTCTCAACCAGTGGTAGATTCTAAGAGTTGTGATATTTTCAAAAAAATTGTTCATAATAGAAAAAATGAGCTAATGTGTCAAGGTTATGAGTTGATAGAGTTGAAGACACTAATGATCCAGATTACCACCAACCTCCAGGATATAGTATATAAGAACTCTGGAAATATACCTTCACATCCTACTATAAATCCCAAGGTTAATGAAAATTCCATAACATTAAGAGGTGGGACACAAATGAAAAATACATATTCACCTACCACTCCCTTGGGATTCATATAAACTCTAGGGATTCCCCATTCATAAAGCACCAGTGATAATCCCATAGAGAATGAAAAAGGTATGAAAAATATTGATAATGTTACTTCTAATCACCACCCTCTCTCTATAGGTTGTTCAAACCAAAAATATTGCTATTGAAGCTATGAGAAAAGAAGTTTTGTACATATTCAATCACATAGAGATAAACATACCTATTGTTTGGGACATTAAGAAAATACCAAGGTATGCCAAATTATTAAAATAAAATTTTACATATTGATGTGGGATCCAGGAAAATGAGAGGATCAAGCTTGGAAGGAATCTATCAGCTATCATTACACTAACACAAGTAATTCCAACAATGTTAAAGGATACCGAGACATTTACCATCCCATACACCATAGGGGGGTTACACTTTTCTGATTCATTATGTGATTAGGGAGCTTCCATAAATTTGATTCCTCACTCTATATTTTATTCATTACTGTTTACTGAGTTAAATATGGCATGAATGGTGATACTATTAGTGAATAAATCTATATTATCTCTAGAGGGTGTATATGAGGACATTATTTTTTGGGTTAGAGATATGATATATCTTGTAGATTTTTTCATTTGTAACATGGAGGAAGATGAGTTAAATTCTCACACTCTAATTATCTTCAATAGGCCATTCATCAAATGAAAAAAATAATATATGTCTATGAGGGTACATCTTCCATGGAGTTTCGAGATGAAGTTGTGAAATATAATTTTTTGGACTCCATGAATGTAACAACCCGAGATTATATGAGAATTATTCTTTTTAATTTATGTATTGTGTTGTACGCAACACCAAAGGGAGTTCTCACTACACGCATCCCTGACTTGCCTTTCATTACACACAATCGCGACCTTCCTTAATAGTGTGTGTAGTAAGCAATACCAGGTTTCACTAAACAACGATATATGGTTATAATATTATTATAAACTAGCCGTTATGAATAGTATTAACTAAATTTTAGATTTTATGACATTATAATTCATCTTCCACATTTTATAGAACATGGTATGAGAACAAAATAATTTTTTTTTGGGTAAAATAAGTATTTAAAAAAAATGCAGTTTTGCCGCCTTTTGATGGCGCACCCACTTTAAATCTAGTTTTTGAAATGTTTATTTGTTCAATTTGGAAAAGTAAAATTCTTTTTTGGGATCAGGATATAAAAATTTACTTGGGTTAAAATTTTCATATTATTCTGATAACTTTAATATTTTAATGAATAGTAAAAACACGGTATATTTTAATTAAAAACTTCTTTTTTCATTGTAATAATTTATATGGTTAAATTATAATATTGAATGGTTTGAAAGTATAAATCGAATATATTTTTACCATATAATATAATTTATGTCATTAGAATTAATATTACATTGAATTCATAGGTAAAATCATTTCAATCATTTGCAATGTTTTAACTTTTAAAACTCGTTTTCTTAACAACGGGATTAATTTTAAAATAATTTCTGCACCTTCTGTGATTTGAATTTGGAAAAATTGATTCAATATTTGGAATAAGTAGGTCCAAATTATGCTAATAAGCTAATTTTTTTAGGCATTATGAATAGTAAATATGGTAAATTTTATTTACTATAGTTAAAGGTAAATCAGGTAATTAAAGGTAAATATAATATTATAAAATTACCCTAACACTTGTCTTAATATAATTGGATGATTATATTTTTCCCTAAATCATAATTGGGTCGAAATGGAATCTAATGAAACCCACCTATATTTGATCAAGACCTTTTATTTATTTTATTTAAACGAAAGTGAAATATGCCTCAGTCAAACTATAATAATTAGATTATTTTTAATATAAGGTTATACAGAATATAAATTAAGTTATAACTACTAATTTGAAAGCTAAATTTTTTTTATTTATCATGGTAATTTATTTGAAATTTTTAAAAAATATTTAATTACCTTAATATCTTATACATTAATGACGTAGAAATTAGTTATTTAGTGAAAAATCAATAATATAGTTATTATTAAAATAACAAAATCTATCAAAAAGACTATAAACTAGGCCAAACATTATTGGTAATGTATATATATACCCTAATCATCCAAGGGTCGATTTTGGGACCATTTGGAGCCACATAAAATCGATTAGGACATTTATATTATTTTATTTTAAATGATGTCAAAGATGTCACCTTCATAATTTAATAAATATAACAATTTAAATGTTGTGATTTTAAGATGATAAATTCGTGTAATAATTTTATTATGAAAGTTATTATATTTATATTCATATAAGGATTTTAGTTTTAATTTTTATGCCAAAAATATGTATATTAAATAATTATACAAAAATGTTTTACTAATTATTTTTTTAATAGACATACCAAATAAATGGTTTAAAAATATTAAAATAAATAATAGATGAACAAATTAATGTGCCCCATGACTTCTTTTGATGGATATGACATGTTAGGAACCAATTATATATATATATTTTTTGAACATATCTTCTATTTGCTTTTTATTTAAATTCAAATAATGAATAGAGTCAAAATTGAAACTATTGATATTTTATAAAAATAACATATTATTAAATTATTTAAAAATCCCAAAAATATTTAAAAACTATAAATTAAACATTATATGGTCTATATGGTTATAAATTATCCAATTATGAAAAATTTAAAACATTTAAGTATGTATTTATAACAATTTATAATTTATAATTTTATTACCACAAATAAAATTGAATATATTACATAATGATAAATCAAGTTGATAAAGTTTTAAATAAAGTTAAAAATGTATAAATTTTATTGGTTGATGAGATTACAACCATATATAATCTCATATTCTAATTGAGTCATTTTTGGAGGTTTTTATGTGGGGTTTCATTTTATTATTATTTAATATTTTTGAGGTTTCCAAAAGTGCCCCTCTCCTCTCCTATATAAGAGAACCTCCTCCCTATCTTATTCACAACACATTGAGCCTTGAAGCTAGGCCAACCCATGACCATTTCTATTCTTAACTTCCCTAGAAACATTATGGAGGTTCCGGTCTTCTCAAAAGACCAACTCTAGTCCCTTAAGAGGAATCTTAAAAGAGGTGCGTTGAAGAAGAGGTAATCTCTTCTACCGATTCTTTAATGTTTCTTTCTTCTTCAACTTCTTCTTATTTGGTTGTTTCATTATAAATTAATAAAATAAGTATCAATAATATACTGATATTTTATTATAAATATTAAACAACTCAATTTAACCGTCTATCCATCCTACAGAAAACGAAATCACCGCGCGCGCGTACGTACAGAATACCGTCTCCACGCCGTGGTGTAATATGTTTTTCCACCACCACCTTACAAGGATGGGTATAATGGTGTAAAGAAAAACTATATATGGTTATTATAACATCAAAAGGATTCTGAGATATTATATAATTCACTTCAATTCCATTCAATAATTATGGGAAAGTTATCATCACTCGTGCATACGTACAGATTACCGTCTCCACGACGCGATGAGATTCATTCTCCATGTTAACCATTAAAGAATAATTATAAAGTATATATAATGAATAATAATGGTATATATAACATAATAATGGTACTGGATTTATGTATATATATATATATGTCATCTACTTACTTCGGTTCAAGTCAATAAGGAAAGGAAAACAACGTTCATGAGTACATACGGCCTACCGTCTCCATGAACGGTGTGTTTCATTTCATTTATCTATAATATATATATATATATATACTGAATATATATGATATATAAATCATGTTTTAAATTCTTTATGTAAGTAAATCAAGATATAAGTAAAAATAATATCAAGAACAACAAGTCCAAACATGTACGATAAATAAAATTATTTTACCAAAACCGTTGCTTTACCATGGAATTTACAAAAGAACGAGTAATATAAAGTCATAAGGGAATAATATATGATATTATAAAAATGAATATGATTATTTAATAAGTCAATAAATTATTCAAATCATTATACAGGAGGTTCGGATACATACGAAGCATATCAGACAAAAGGTAAGGGATAACTTTTCCAATCTCATTTTTATCCGAGATTGTTTATTCTTAAGTATCTACAAGGGTTATATTTATCATCCATGTACCTATTTTCTAAAAATGGTTTCATTTATATTTAAATCCCGTTTTACCCATTTTTGACTTTTACTACATTGTATGTAAGGAATATTTCTTTTGTTTACCATACGAGGTACTTTTAGACTTTTCCGGCAAATGTACGAGAAGAATATTTTTTAACTCATAATGCATGAACTGATTTTTACGGTTTCATAAAGCCTTATTTTCATGAATTTTCCTCCACAATATTTCATGATTATTTTCTACAAAAAAAATTTCTTTTAGAATTTCATGGCATTTTGTGAGAAGAAAATGATTTTGAAGAAGAAAGGATATTTTCCTCAAGAATTCATTTTACGTGTTTATTCAAAACTATTTTCTATCTAAGATTACATTCTTTAATATGGTTATGTTTCAAGTATAATGTTATGATTATTTACATGGTTTTATTTTGTTTATGATGAAATGATATCCAATTTTTTATATGGATTATGTTATGATGAGATGATGTTTATGAAACCCATTTTATTTATCGGGATAGAATGAATGATTTATGTTCATTTTGTAGAACACGAATAAATGATTTCATTATGAGATGGGTGGGACCTATATCTCCCTCCAATGAATTGGGTACATATTTGTATATCATGATATGGACATGGCCGGAACGACAAGTTAATCCGGTTCAGTGATACAGGACTGGAAAGAGGAGTGAACTCGATTCAGTAAGGGACCTTATCCACTAAGACAGTCTTGGCAGTAATGCCTTGGATACTATGGAAATAATATCAAGTGATTAATGGTTTTCCACAATTACATGTTTTATTCCCATGATATTTTTTCATGATTGATGTTCCATTATGATCTATTCCTTATGTACTTCCATGTATTATGTCATTGCTCAAGATTTTGATGTTTAAAAATTATGTTCATGTTTTTCAGTTCAACTGTATACGGTTTGTTTAATTTTCTCTATGCTTACCCTTAATAAGAATTTTAGCTCACCCTTTATATGTTTTATTTTTCCCATGATATAAATAATGGTTTTAGGTAAGAAAAAAAAAGAGAAGATCTTTATGGGAGATGTTGATGATCTTTCACCATGATTAGAAGATTATGTTCTAAGTTTCCAAAGACACTAAACAATTATGATCCTTGAGTGTTTGGTTTTTTATGTATTATGTATTCTGAAAATGTAATTTAATGTCCATGTACATCAAAATTTGGGTCTCTACAGTTGGTATCACAGGAAAGGTTTAGTTAACATTTTGAAACTTGGATCCGAAAAATTTTAGTGAAATACCTAGAGATATTTCTAAGGTATGTCTAGGGATGTAACTAAAGTTAAGTATAAGTAAATGTAATATTACTATAATTATGGTAATTATATTAGAATTAAACCTATGATGTTAGATATTAAAGTTAATCCCCCTTTATTATGTTGTTTTACCTATCATGATTATTTCCTCTCACACAATTCTTTTTAGGTTTTAGACGATGGCTGGAACCCGAAGGAACCATGTTGATCAATGTAATGGAAAATGAAATGATTGTACCCCTGAACAAACCAATGTTATGTGAGATAGAGTGAAGAATATTATTGTTATACTTATACAAGCTATGAATCATTATGGACTTCCAAATGACCAGAGAAGGGGAAAATATTCTATTGAGCCATTCATGAGGAAACTTCTACCTTCTTTCAGTGGGTCTTTTAATCCACTTGTTGCTGAACAATGGATCAGTACCATTGAAAATATATTTTCCATACTTCGCTGTTCAGAACAAGAAAAATTCATTCTGGTTGTTTACCATTTAGAAGGTGAAGCACACCAGTGGTGGAATCTATTTAGGAATACAGGGCCCTAAGATGAAATTTAATCAATGGAATGGGACAAGTTCAAGAACTTGTTTTTCAATAAGTAATTAACTCGTATTATTCAAACAAAAATGTAAAAAGAGTTCCTTGAGATTAAGATAAAGGATGATGAATTTATTGGTATATACGAGGAAAATTTTACAATGCTTGCAAGTTAAGAATCTGGCTTTATCATCCAACATGAAAGTAAAGTTGATCGATTATTTAGTGGCTTAAAACCAAGGCTTAGAAGGGAATTAGATATAAGAGACATTAGTAGCTATGAAGAAATTGTGCCTTGTGCTATCAAGGTAGAAATAGAAGTTGGTGTTACTTATCCATCTCATGGTGTTGACAAAAAATGATAAATGGAGTTCAAGGAGAAATCTCAGAACAATGGTGAAAATAAGATGAATGTTTTTCTATGATCAATGTGTGGAACGAAGCTTGGTGGAGATTGTCTAAAAGGTTCTAGAAAATTTTTTATGTGTGGAAAAGAAGGTCATCGATCATTTGAGTGTTTCAGTAATGGGAAGAAGGTAGCTAATGATGTGAAAAGAGAAAATACTATTGAGAATGCTCCACCAACACTTCAATGCTTCTAGTGAAAGGAAATGGGGAATTATGCTAATCAATGCCCTAGTTCAAGGGTTAATGATTATCAACATGAGAAATATATTAAGACAAAGGATAAAAAGAAGTCATATGCGATCACTATATGTGATTTTGAGTATGACAATGATGTTTTGGAATGATTTAGTGTTTATGTAATGGGATTTAAAAATAGTATCATGAAATCACATTTATGGTATAGTGGAATTTTGGAATATCTATGTATTGGTTTTCAATAATTATATGGTACTGGTAACCATTAAAAGTGATTGAAATATTTTTGGAAAGAAGATGATATGCGCATAATGAATGGATAAAGAGAAAATGAAATGAGCTCATGAATGATTTAAGGAAAAAGTTATATCATTGTTTGAGTATATAGAAATTTTGGGATTTTGGTATGTGGAAAGAGTTAACTTTTGACATCATTTATGTTTTCACTAAGGTTCAATGGGTATTCATTTCTCAGGATAATACATGATTAAGGTATTCACATGTTTGGAATGTGACCAACAAGATATATCGTATGATATATGGGGGATAAATAATGGTATTCACATGCTTGGTTGATGACATTTCTAGTAATCATTTTCTTTATACTATAATATTGGAAAGAAGTATTTTTTATAAGCCTAAAGGTTGGAATGGACTAAGTTGGAATCATATAGAATTGTTTAAGGCTAGAAATTTTTTCGATACTATACCTGGAATGTTATAATAGTGTAGTTTTAGAAAAAGGACAACCCATAGGATGGGCGAAAACCCTTCACATCGAACAAGGTTGTGGGAATCAAACCCAGAACCGATGTGCCACAAGACTTTATCGCCTACCACTGGCCTATAGTAAGTACCTGGTTAGTAGAAACTAGTTTTATTTTATTAAGCGGTATGATAGATGAAGTATAAATCCATTTTTGGAATCATATACAATTAACCTCACCATAGATGGACTTAATTATATTTGATAACTTTTTATATCCGTTTGTTTGAGACCAATGGAATGACCCATCATTCTATCACATGATCTGCTCACACTTCAAGAATAACAAACTCAACTTTATTTCATTAAGAGATAAAGTGGAAACTGTTCAAGGCATGAACAATGGTGAGATTGTACCGAAATAAAGTAAGTATTTATTCTAATTCAAATTTTTCAACTTTAGGGAATTGATCTTGAAAAACAAATTGTTTTCCTAGTGTCTTCATATCCGATGAATCAAATGATACCTTAGATCATCAAAAATATATGGCTTTGTGATTTTTGTCTTTTTCATATCCATGTTCTCAACCACTCTCCATGAGAAGTTGATGGTTAGGTTTCTCTTCCATATCCATATTTTCACCTATGTTATTTTATGTGGAAACCCAATGATGAGTTAATTTGGGTACCTGATATGTTTCATACTTCACTTTTCCAAATTAAGTTTTATTATTCATTTTTACGATGTGGGTTTCGATGAAAAAAATTTCAAGTAGTAATCCATTTATAACCCTGAGGAATTTCGAGGGAGAAATTCATTTTAAGGGGGGTAGAATGTAACAACACGATATTTTACGAGAGTTATTCTTTTTAATTGATGTCATATGTTGTACGAAACATCAAAGGGAGATTTCACAACATGAATCCCGATCTTGGCTTGCATTACATGCAATCACGCCCTTCCTCGATAGAGTGTGCAGTAAGCAATAAGAGGTTTCACTAAACAACGATATATGGTTATAATATTATTATAAACTAACCGTTATGAATAGTATTAACTAAAATTTTAATTTTATGACATTATAATTCATCTTACACATTTTATAAAACATGGTATGAGAACAAAATTATTTTTTTTGGAAAAATAAGTATTTTTTAAAAAAATGTTGTTCTACCGCCTTTTGATGGCGCACCAACATTAAATAATGTTTTTGTCATGTTTATAAGTTCAATTTGACAAAATAAAATTCTTCTTTGGGAGCATGACATAAAAATTTACTTTGGATAAATTTTTTATATTATTCTGATAACTTTAATATTTTAATGAATAGTAAAAACATGTTATATTTTAATTAAAAACTGCTTTTTTCATTGTAAAAATTTAAATGGTTAAATTATAATATTAAGTTGTTTTAGATTATAAAGAAAATATATTTTTACCATTTAACTTTTAAAAGTCATTTTCTTAACAACAAGATTAATTTTATATTAATTTCTGCAATTTCTCAGATTTGAATTTGGAAAAATGGAATCAATATTTTTAATCATTAGGTCGAAATTATGTTAATAAGAATATTTTTATTTTTAGGCATTATGAATAGTAACTATGGTAAATTTTATTTACCATAGTTAAAGGCAAATCAGGTAAATAAAAGTAAATATAATATTATAAAATTACACTAATACTTGTTTTAATATAATTGAATGATAATATTTTTTCCTAAATCATACATGGGTTGAAATGGAATCTAATGGAACCCACTTGTATTTGATCAAGACCTTTTATTTATTTTATTTAAAGGAAGGTGAAATATATCTCACTGAAACATTAATAATTAGATTATTTTTAAAATAAGGTTATACAAAATATAAATTCGATTATAAATACTCATTTGAAAGATAATTTTTTTTCTTTATCAGGGTAATTTATTTGTAATTTTTAAGAAATATTTAATTACCTTAATAGCTTATACATTAATGATGTACAAATTATGTATTTAGTTAAAAATCAATAATATAGTTTTTATTAAAATAACAATACCTTTAAAAAGGACCAGAAACTTGACCAAAAATTATTGGTCGAGAATAGATATACCCTAATAGTCCAAGGGTAGATTTTTGGACCATTTGGAGCCTTATAGAACCGATTAGGATATTTATATTATTTTATTTTAAAAGTTATCAAAGATGTCACCTTCATAATTTAATAAATATTACATATGAAATGTTGTGATTTTAACATTCTAAATTCGAGTAAAAATATTATTACGAAAGGTATTATATTTATCTTCATCAAATGATTTTATTTTTAATTTTTATGCTACAAATATGTATATTAAATAATTATAAAAAATGATGTACTAATTATTTTATTAAGAGATATACCAAATAAATGGTTTTAAAAATATTTAAATGAATAATATATGAACAAATTAATGTGCCCCATGAATTTTTTTAATGGATATGACTTTTTAGGAATCTATTATATTTTTTTTAACATATCTTCTGTGTAGTTTTTATTTAAATTCAAATAATGAATAGTGTCAAAATTAAAACTATTTATTTTTTATAAAAATAACATATTATTAAATTATTTAAAAATCACAAAAATATTTAAAAGGAATAAATTGAAAATTATATGGTCTAGATGGTTATAAAGTATCCAATTGTGTAAAATTGACAACATTTAAGTATGTATTTATAATAATTTAAAATTTATAATTTTATTACCACAAATAAAATTAAATTGATTAAATAATGATAAATCTAGTTGATAAAGTTTTAAATAAACTTAAAAGTGTCAAAATTTTATTGGTTGATGTTATTACAACCCTATATAATATAATATTCTAATTGAGTCATTTTTGAGGTTTTTATGTGGGGTTTCAGTTTATTATTAATTAATATATTTAAAGTTTCCAAAAGTGCCCCTCTCCTCTCCTTTATAAGGGCACCACCTCCCTCTCCTCTTCCCAACACTTTGAGCCTTAAAGCTCAGTAAAACCCTAACCATTTCTATTCTCCACTTCCCTAGAAACATTCTGGAGGTTCTGGTCTTCTCAAAAGTCCAACTCTAGTCCCTTAAGAGGAAGCTTAAAAGAGGTGCGTCGAAGAAGAGGTAATCTCTTCTACCGATTATTTCATGTTTCTTTCTTTTTCAAATTCTTATTATTTGGTTGTTTCATTATAAATTAATAACATAAGTATCAATAATATACTGATATGTTATTATAAATATGAAACAAACCCATTTCACCTTCTATCCTTCCTACGGAAAACGAAATCACCGCGCGTGCATACGTACGGAATACCATCTCCACGACGTGGTGTAATTTCTTTTTCCACCACCACCTTAAATGGATGGGTATAATGGTGTAAATAATAACTATTTATGGTTATAATAAAATCATAATGATTCTGAGATATTATATCATCCCCTACAATTCCATTCAATAATTATGGGAACGTTATCATCGCTCGTGTGTACGTACGGATTGCCGTCTCCAGGACGCGATGAGATTCATTATCCATGTTAACCATTCAAGAATGATTATAATGTATATATAATGAATAATAATTGTATATATAACATATTAATTATACTGGAATTATATATATATATATATATATACATATATGTCATCTATGCACTTCGGTTCAAGTCAATAAGGAATGGAAAACAACGTCCATGCATACGTACGGCCTACCGTCTCCATGAACGGTGTGTTTCATTTAATTTATCTATATATTATATATTTACTTAATATATATGATATATAAATCATTTTTTACATTCAGGATATATGTAAATAATTATATAAGTAATAATAATATCAAGAACAACAAGTCCAAACACGTACAATAAATGAAACAATTTTATCCAAAACACAGCTTTAACATGGAATTTACAAAAGAACGGGTAATATAAAGTCATAAGTGAACCATATATGATATCATAACAATGAATATGATTCATTAAGAAATCAATGACATTATTTAAATCATTATACAGGAGGTTCGGATATATACGAAGCATATCGGACATAAGGTAAGGGATAATTTTCCAATATTGTTTTTATCCGAGATTGTTTATTATTAAGAATTTACTAGAGTTATATGTATCATCCATGTTCCTATTTTCTAGAAAAGGTTTTATGTTTTTTTAAAGTCCATTTTACCCATTTTTTCTTTTACTACATGTTATTTAAGGAATCTTTCTTTTGTTTACCATAAGAGGTAATTTTTTACTTTTCTAGCAGAAGTAGGAGAAGGATGTTTTTTTAAATTATATGTCATAAAGGGATTTTTAAAGTTTCATAAACCCTTTTTTCCATGAAGCTTCCTCCACAAAATTTCACTATTATTTTCAACAAAATCCTTTTCTTTTAAAATTTCATGGAATTTTGTGAAAAGAAAATTAATTTGAAGAAGAAATGATGTTTTCCTCAAGAATTTATTTCAAGTGTTTATTCAAAACTATTTTATATCTAAGATTACATTCATTAAAATGGTTATGTTTCACGTATAATGTTCTTATCACTTACATGGTTTTTTATGATGAAATGATATCCATTGTTTTATATGGATTATGTTATGATGGGATGTTGTTTATGAAACCTATTTTATTTATTGGGTTAGATTGAATGATTTATGTTTATTTTGTGGCACACGAATGAATGATTTCATTCTGAGATGGGTGGGACCTATATATCCCTCCAATGAATTGGGTAAAGATTTATATCTCATGAGATAGCCATGGATGGAATGAAAAGTTAATCCAGTTTAGTGATAGAGGACTGGAATGAGGAGTGAACTCGATTTAGACAGTGACTTTGTCCACTAAGATGTTCTTGGCAGTAATGCCTTGGATACTATGGAAATCATATCAAGTGCTTAATTTTTTTTCCACAATTACATGTTTTATTCCCATGCTATTTTATCATGATTTATGTTCTATTATGATCAATTCCTTATGTACTGCCATGTTTTATGTCATTGGTCAAGATTTTGATGTTTAAACATTATGTTCATGTTTTTAAGTTCAAATGTGTATGGTTTGTTTTATTTTCTCCATTCTTACCCTTACTAAGCATTTTTGCTCACCCTTTATATATTTTCTTTTCTATAGGATCAAAAGAATGGTTTTAGGTAAGAAAACAAAATGGGAAGATCTTTATGGGAGATGATGAAGATCTTTCACCATTATTAGAAGATTATGTTCTGAGTTTCCAAAGACACTAAACCATTAAGACCCTTGAGTGTTGGTTTTTGTTATGTGTTAAGTATTCCGAAAAAGTAATGTAATGTCCATGTACTTCAAGCTTTGGGTCTCTATAATGAAGTACCCCTGATGGACCATTCTTATTTTATTATCTCACTTTTTGAATAACCAAGTAAAAACCCCATGGAATTTTATTGTACTATTCCTAGACATAATATGAGGATTAGTTCTAGTTTAATGAATAAGAGAACTTACACACCTATTTTTATTTCCCAAGACTCTATTGTATGAGATTTTAATGTGGAATCATATTCTGATTTTGATCATGTTTACTCTGATTATGACGTAGATGTGGGGTATATTGATGTATTTGATGAATTATAATTTAATTTTAAGATATATATTATGATATTTATGTTCATTGTGCACATATTTCAATGCAGTCAAAGTATCCATCTATGCAGCACCCCGTTCACAGTAACTCCAGCCACCACCGCTAAATCACAAATATTTATACTTATTGACTTGTGAGATATTAACAGTTATCGTTGCTAAAAATACCCCTTTTGAATATGAATAAAAATAGTATAATCTTTTGAGGGAGAACATTAGGGAAATCAGGGGGACCTTGGATCACATATATGGTATTAGTCCCTTTATTTTAATGAATATTATTCATTGATAGGATGGGAATAAACCAGTTAGGAAGCCTAAAAAGAGACTCAATCCAAATCTTATGGAATATTTTTAAAATGATGTTGAACAATTTCTCAAGGAAGGAATAATTTATCCCATTTTAGATTCCATGTGTGTAATTCCTATCTAATTTGAGCCTAATAAAAGTATTGTTACTTTAATTAAAAATGGGATAGAGGAGTAGGCCTTAATCAGCGTACACAATTATTGTCATGTGTGTATTGTTTATAGGAAAATAAATCAATCCTCTCACAATGACCATTTCCCCCTCCCATTTATTGATGGTATGCTTGAAAAAATTTCTAGGAAGCCAATGTATTGTTTCTTGGATGGATTATCTAAATAATTTCAGGTTCCTATAGCTCTAGAGGATTAGAAGTAGACAAAACGCACTTGTCCATTCAGTAAATTTTCCCACAAAATGATGCCATTTGAAATTTGAAATTCCCTAGGTACTTTCTAGAGTTACATTGTGAGTATTTTTTCAAATTTAATTATAACCTAAAAGGAGGTTTTTAGACCATTTTATAGTGTATGAATCATCATTTGATTAATGTATCATTAGTTTGGGAAAAGTGTTGAATCATTGTATAGAAATAAATCTAGTTTTTATCCTTGAAAAGTTTCATTTCATGGAAGATCATGAAATTTTATTAAAGAATGTAGTGTCAAAACATGGGATATATGTTGATATATATAGGGTATATATTGTTTCATCCTATCCATTTCCATCATGTAATATTAATTTTAGACCATTTCTAGGGATTGTATGCTTTTATTGACACTTCATAAGATATTTTTGTATGATTTATCTACCATTATCTAGATTACGTCAAAAATATATTAACATAATTTTTTCTTATTCACAAAGGGTATAATTTGATGAACATAAGATGGATCTAACCACTCCACCTATCATAAAACCCCCAGGATTAAAAATTCCATTTTAGGGTTTTTCACATGTAATTTCCTATACATTGAGGAGATTGGATTCGTCCAAATCAATCTACAAAAACATGTAAAATAGATTCATTCCATTATATTTTTTTAGATAAATTATGTTCATATTTATTGGGTTTCAAAGTAGTTGTTTTTTCTATCCATTCCACTTTGAGTTACCTCTTGAAAAATCCAAATGCGAAGCTGTGTATTATCTGATGGATGCTCTGTCATGAAAAATTAGATATTGAGATAAAGAACAAGTAGGGTCTAAAAAACATGGTGGTGGATCACATTAGTAAGATTACTAACACACAAGAAGCTGAAACGTCGGACAAAGTACCACTTTATGAATGTTTTCCTAATGAAGATCCTTATGAACTCTCAAGTATAAATCCTTGGTATGAATATATATTTAACTATATTTTTTCCATTGAAATTCCAAAAATGTTAATGAAATTTCTAATAAAAAAATCAAATAGTGATTATATGTTTTATGTGTGGGATGATCCCTACCTATGTCACACATGAGGTGAAAAATGTATTAGGAGGTTGATATCTAATCATGATTTTGGGACGATTTTTCATTTCTTATATTCAAATTAATCTGCATGAAACTTTGGACCCCAATAAATAGCTAATAAAATCTTAGAATCTATGTTATATTTTCTTATATTATTCCATTATGCTCATATGTTTTATTAGTCATGATCATGTTTCCGAAAAACTTTAAATACTTCAAGGATGCACGAGATTCCCCAAAACCCCATATAATTCTGTGAGATTTTTTATGTATGTGGAATTAATATAATGGGTCCATTTTGTAGTTAAATTTGTTTTTTTTATATTTTTTTTAAGTTGATGATGTTATAAATGGTTGGACGAAAAGGCCACAAGGATTTATTATTCTCATGTTGAAGTTGAAATTTTCAAGGATCATATTTTCTATAGGTTTGGAGTACCAAAGGCCCCAATAGTGACTAAGGGACACACTTTCTCAATATGAATTTGGCATCCCTGCTTTGGAATTTTGGGGTGAAACACAAAACATCAATACCATACCACCCCCCATAAATTAGACACACATAGTTTTAAAATTTGGAGTACAATTTTTTTTATAAAACCATGTAACTAAATACGAAGGATTGGAGAAATTTCTTACATGAAGCATTTTGGGATTACAAGACAGTATACAAGACCCAAATATTGATATCCCCATTTAGGATTGTTTTTGAGAAAGCCTATCATCTACCCACTAAATTTCAATCTTCATGTATATTGGGATATAGTGAAATGAAACACGGATTTGGCCTAATAATGGATTTAATAGAAGATATAAATTCAAGATCCTAAGGAGATTTAATTTTCATCAAATTAGAACTCACGGCTCTAGAAGGAAAGATCAAAATTGGATCATTATAGAATTATCCAAAAACTAGTTTCATGTTGGAGAATTAGTATTTCTCTACAATTCACAACTATATCATATGACTGGTAATTTCTAATATAGATTGTTAGGTCCTTATTTTGCGTATATTGTTTTTTCTTATGGTGTAGTTGATATAAGATAATAGGACACTATGAAAAGCATTAATGTCAAATATAATTATTTGAAGCAATACATTGAGGGACTTCATACTGATGTAGTTGATTTAATCACACTGTATGATCCCATCATCACTTGAAAATATCATTCTATTTTAATCCATTTCACTTTTATATTATTTTTCCTATTTAAAATTGTCATTTTATTTGGAAATATCTTCTCATAAATTCAT
Organism: Viscum album; assembly: GCA_963277665.1. NCBI lineage: Eukaryota > Viridiplantae > Streptophyta > Magnoliopsida > Santalales > Viscaceae > Viscum > Viscum album. The sequence goes on along the minus strand of OY728146.1, from coordinate 182,421,885 downwards.
ATTAAGGAAAATAAATCATTTTAAGTGTGGGGGTCAGGACAATATATTAGGGTTGATATTAAGAATTTTTATTTGTATGTTTTGTGTTTGTTTTTTGTTATGTTTTCAATTAAATTTAAAAAAAACCAAAAAAAAACAAAAAAATAAGACCAAATTATTAAAAACATATCATTAGAAAAACTTATTAACATGTTGATCATATGGAAATTAATGTTTTAAAAATACATTACTATTATGATAGTAATGAGTAAAATTTAATTTATAAGGATACATTTAAATAAAAAATGTAATTTATCGATGATATTTTTGGTTGTTTAATTATGAAAACATATAGATTACGAAACCATTTCTTGTGATTTTTGTTTTCATGGTAGAAGTTTTCATTGGTTTCTTCACACAAATTTCATGAAACTCTGACTTGTGAAAATTTTCCAACTAAATTGAAGGTATAGAAAATTTCGTTAAAATTTTTACATCTTATATTAATGGTCGTTCTATACATTTGTTTCTCTTTCAATAAATTTCATTACTATACCAATTTTACCTATAGACATGTACCTAATAACTAATAGTTTTACTCCCTGAAAAAGTCAAAAAATTAAATATAAAAAAGTTAAAATCAAATATATATATATATATATATATATAATGAGGGGTGTTATGAAATGTAAAACATGTAGGGATATCTAGGTCATGAGATTAAGGTTTGACTTTTAGGAACTCTTAACTAAGTGGGTCTTGAAATTTGATTGTAAATAAATTTATAAATATTTTGGTTAAATAAACCGAGTAAGAGGAATTCATTTTCATAATGTGAATATTATTAATAAGGGATATATATAAGACCCTAAAATGGTTGGAAGACACACACAACCACGGGGAATTAATGTCATAGTGGACCAATAACATGTTTTTCAATGATTCATGTCAATAATATTACTAGATTTAATTTTGATATAATTTATGAAAAACATTAATTTCAAATTTATTGATATTTAATTTTGGTGGGAATATTATTTTTCCTATATTTTCACTTTGTATTGAGGAATATAAACCTGCATATATCTTATCACAATGTTTTTGAATACGTGATATGAGGTTTTTCCCATGATTTCAAAAGTGTATATGTGAAAGAGTTGATAAAAAATTTACTAAATATTTTATTGATAATAAATGACCATTTTTTAACATTTTGTTAAATATAATTATTTATAAAATATGTTGGATTAGATCATTAATTTTAAAATTTAATGAAAATTACAGTTTATCTTATTAAAATTCAATGTAGTATTTTGGACATAAATATTTTCTTGTACACTAGTTCAACATAAAATTTTGTAAATGTGTTTCTAGATTAATGTGATACAACTTTTATTCAGTATATATAAGATAAATCATGCATCTTATTGGATTAAATGGGACATGAAATGAATGATAAGATGGAATCTACAGATTGAAAATCACTTCATTATTTGGGCCATAAAATCTTTATCCATGCCCAGATTGGAACCCAAATTCGAAAAAAGGTAGATTTAAACATTTAAAACAAATAATCCTCCAGGATGGGAATTAGGTTCATGATTTTTTAAGGAAAATATCGGGTATAATTTGGAATGAATTATCCATCTAAATTTCCCAATTCACATGTAAAACCACTAGTAACAAAGACTCCCCTCAACTCTATAAATGTGTTTTTTCCTCATTTCTTGAGTTTTGGATGTGAATTAAGAAGTTGTGGGTAGATTATAACTATATCCACTTTAATTCTATAAGCATTTAAATAAGTGTATCTCTTGAAGAAATGATCCCTTCATCAAAGCCTTCTTCTTCTTCTTTGTGTGGTAATATTTGTATTTGTGTAATAAAATTCTTAGTTCCTCTTATATTTATTATATTTTATTCTATATTCATATATTTTGTTATTATTTGACAATAATATTTTGGATGTAAATCAATAATAGAAACATTATCGGAATATACCTTTTTGATGACCTTTACAAATGAATATATTTTCTACGATGGCTAAACTACCCAAGAAAGAGTAGTTTTTTAGTAATCGTTATAACTCATCCAATTTTTATTTATTTATTTTTATTCATTAGGATACTATATTTTCAACAACATAATACATTAATTTAGTTCTTGAAATATATGAAACTATGAAATAACCTAAAAAATTAACACGAAAACACATGATGTTGAGTTTTGTGTAAATTGTCAGAGTGTAAACATATTCTGTAAAAAAACCACATGGGATAAAGTTTTAGAGTTTTATTATAATTCCTAAAATATATTTATCCTCATTTCAAGAGATTATATGTTCCCTAATTCACCATTAACCACAATCAATCCTTATGACCTCAACCAAACTAAGGTAATACGATTGGACGTTCCGATGCTTGCCTAGGGTTTAATTCATTTCATCATTATGGTTTAGTTAATTCTCATATGGTTTAGGGGATAGAAAATTAAAGTATCTTAATTAAGTGGATTTAAATTTAAATTATAATTTTTAATATGTATGTGAACTAGTAGAGTATTATTAGTTATTATTTTTAAAATATTTTTCTAAAAAACATCTTCTCATTGTGTTTTATAAAACAAAATTCATTTAAACAAATCAAATCTTATTGTAGAAAACTTATTCTTATTCATTAATAAACATCAATCCCCACCATTATTTTATGTTTTTTATTTATTTTTTCTTTATTTTCTTAATTAATTTATGATTTTTTTTATAATTACTTCCACTTTGTGGGATGACCTTGGTCAGATACTCTAATGCACCTATGTACCTAAAAATCACACATCAATTAAAAGAGCCCCTGACAACACCATTCAATGATCAATCACCTGCACATTGAATAAATCAGGAGTATCAACACTTTATTAACCCATTTCTATAATGAATCAACCTGAATAACATATGTATTTTAAACTCATATGTTTTTCTTTAAGAAAAGACCACCTTAGATACAATTTGTAGGGGACCAACCAGGAATACCAACTAAACCAACACATGAGCTAATTAACCACTATCATGAAGGTTATTATTGATCTCCATGGGATAAGAAAAAGAAACTAGTAATCCAACAAAATTCATTTGAAAAATTTTCACATTGAAAATATTTACTATAAAATAATACAATGCATAAAAATTACAGGATATATATATCAATCAATACATACATATCATGTACATGTACATGTAGATACTAATAAAACTGAAAAAATAATGTAACTACTAAAACCAATCACCTAGTTTTCCAAGACTACCGAACATGTACAAATTCACACAACCTTGGTCACCCATGGATGTGATGCTTCTATAACATAATAATGATATCCAATGACCAAAAGGTACAAATCTGGTGTGAGACAAAGATCCCTGTAAAATTCCGCCAATGATTCTATATAATTCATTCATAAGGGAATTCAAATATAATAAAATAAGATAAAAAATGTGATAGTATGATTATTATCTTAAAAAATATGTTTTAAAAATTTAAAAATAATTTATTAATCTATTACTTTGAAACATTCTATTCCAGTTTCTAAAAAATAAACACTTTCTTGAAAAGCATTGAGAACCCATTCCGAAGATAGATTCAGATAATTAATAAATAATGAGAATATTCACTTGATATGTAAATATGATTACGAATCAATCTAATAGATTCATTGTGCATAATAAAAATAAGAGAAACAATCAAGGAAAATCTTCTGCCAAATGGTGAAAACTAATGTTTTCACTTATTGAGATCCAATATTTTGATGTCATGGGTAAAACCAATTTATATAAAGTGAAAATAATGTAAAATAGTTCTCAACAACAATGGAATATATTTTAGAAAAAACAAGTGAGTCACATGGTCATATGACTATGAAGGTAAGAAACATCCAGAATAAATGACCATACACACTCTCAAGGTGACCTGGAAATATGTAAACACATCCCCTTAAACTCAGATCAAAGAGGACTCATCACCATCTCCTAAGGGATGTGATGTACTACATTAATATTTTAGAATATTTTAGAAAATTTTAGAATGTTATATAATCATAGAGTGTATCCCATTTAACAAACTAACTACCTAAGGATTTCTTGTTCTCTAGTACAAAATAAATAATTGTAAACTATTTATTTATTTTTTCAATTCATCATATTCACCATTTAAAATATTCCAATTATATTTTAAGACACATAATGAGTTTTTAATAATCACATTTCCTTTTAAAAGATAAAATGAAAATGTTTCAATCAAGACAAATTTAGGAAATTAATATAAAATATAACATTGAATTAAATTTCTAGAAAATAAATTCCTTAATTTAATTTTAAAAAATCTCTCTAATTTAACAATCAATCCAATATCAATTCAAACACTTTTAAATAATTTGATATTAAAAATTTTAATAATACTCACTTCTTTTTAAAATTCATCATAAAAAATCCAAAAATTCCTTTAAAGCAATAATTTATTTCAAAACATCGCCAAATCATTTAAATGATGTATTAAAGTTTTAAAATGAATGAATAAATCTCAAAACATGGGTTTTCCCCCTTTTCCAGGGTGATAAATTATTTTTTCAAATAACTGAATAATAAAAATCCCAAATCAAGGAAAAATAATTAAAAGGATGTTATTGATCATTTAATGAATTAATTTATTTATTTATTTTTATAAAACATTAAATAGACCAATTCATTTTTTAAAATCAATGAAGTTGATTTCATAAATAAAAACCTCATACCAAGGCCCTCAATTTCATCAAAACACAATTTAAAAAATCTTATAAAAAAATAAAAAAAATAAAATTTATTAATTCCAAATAGGTTAGAGAATTAAATGTGAAATCCATTTAATTGATGATATATTCAATTTGGGGAGAAAAGGGTCAAAGAAGGTTTTATAATGTATTAAATAGACATATTTTTGTAGAACATGTGTTAGAAATTAAGAAAATCATATATATGAATCTATGATGTAATGATGAAATACAAACCAAAGGAAAAGAATATAAAAACCTATAAGGAAAACAAGTAATCTAACATAAATTAATCTGAGATGTGTCACCATCCATAGTGATTACCATATCTAGAAAGATAGATCTTTTAAAAAGATACAAGAGATCTCATACCTATAATTAAACTTTATTCAATAATGATCTAACAAAAATAAAGGATTTTACATCCTTTAAGAAGATAGAATCCATAGGAGAAGGGATATCCAATATTAATAAGAATATAACTCACCAAAAAATTATTTATTCTTAAATTGGAACTTTGAAACATCAAGATATGATGTTTTTTAGAAAAAAAATGTCTCTATAGGGATCAAAAAACCATATGGATCAGATTATATTTGAGTAACAGTTTTGGGGTTATTTAGGGGGTTTTATATTTTAATTATGTTTAAATATAAACTATCATGTTCATAGTTTATTTTCCAAATCTTCATAGTTAGTACTAACAATGCACAAACTATGAAATAGGCTTTAAAAACTATGAAACATGTTGCAAATTTTTTTTAAATCATGTAAAAACCTTGAAAACCCATGCAACAGGTTTCACACTTTGTTTAACAATGGGAAAACTATGCACAAACCATGTAAAGGCCTATAAGACTTAAAACATTGTTAAGTTAAAAACTGAAAACCCATTAAAGAGATCAAATCCTTGGGTAATGAAATAAATGGGACTAAAAAACAAAACAAAATGTATTGGGATGTTACATTTCTTGGTAAATTAATTCTTCACCTCTAAAAATATTGATCATGAAAGGGATAAGGTTTTTCATTTTAAAAATAATTTAGTTAATTTAATGGTCATGTTTACCCCTCACTGATTTATGGATTCACATCTAGTAACATTATGAAGATCATGTTCTCTGTCCCTGTATATTAGTCTTTGGTAATTAACATTATTCTCCATCAGTATCTTCCATATCCATACATATTTATTTTTATCTATATACAATATTAGGTGATATTTTAAGTGACTGGAATTCTTACCACTCTAACTTTTTAATGAGTTTTTTATTATCCCATTGTAAGATATGGATTTTCAATAATGGTATTTTCAAATATTGAATTATTGAATACCAGGAAAAATTTCATGAGGGGGTAATTAATTTTAGGAGGTATAATTTAACATAATGATAATATTTTTCAAAATAATATTATTCTTGATAGCTTTCATAACACTAAACATAGAGCTTTAAGAGAAATAAGATATACAATAAAAATATTGTGTAAATGGGATCATTATAACCAAGACATAAATTAGTAGTATAAAAACTAATAACCAAATTCTCAGAAATGTGAAAACACATTTCATATAATTAAAATGAATTGATAAATTCAAAATAAATAATTACATAATTTTTTGTAAATTTATATTAAGATTCAAAAATATGATTTATAAATAAATGATTTATAATGAAATTTGTGCACATACATTATGATTTATTTCTACCATTTTTTAAAATTATATTTGGGAAAAATAATTACATTTTTTAATTGTAAATTTAAATATAAACATAGGAATAATTTTTGGTATTTTTCTAGAAAATAATATATTAATTTTAATAGTGACAAATTATATTTTTTGTAAAAATAAAATTTATTTTATTTAAATAATAATTTTTTTGGTAAAATTAGGTTTTGAATTTTATCTAAATATAAAATAAGTCTCATTTAATTATAGGTACTATAATAAATTACATCAGAATCAACGATATATTTTTTTGTATAATTTAATTTTTGGTAATAAAAATTCCTTTTTCAAAACCATATTTCATTGGGTTTTGCATGTTTATATTAAAATTTATTTCACCCACTTATAGAATAATAAGTATGACATGTGGATTCTATATTTGGATTTATGGGGTCTTAATTTGGTGAATATTAACCTTTAATTTTTTACTGTTATTAATTGTAACCATGAAAAGTATTTTCACCTCACTAAGGGAAAAAAAGTAAAATAGGGAAAAGACTGGGGCTAAGGATTTAAAACCCCTTTAAAACATTTCATTATCTAATTTTATAAGTTTTCTTCAACCAAATACCTCTTAAATATGAAAATATGGAAACTAAAATCATATATATATTTTTAAAAAATGTATTATATTATGAATAGGATAAATAAACCATGAAACTCTCATTATTTTAATTTCTAATATATATTTCCATAGGGTAACAATGAATTTATTGTATTCACAACAACCCTAGTAGCCCATAGTTAATAACTTACATTAAAATATTAGATTATATATTTTGTTTTAAATATTAAAGGACCAATCCATTTATAATTTTAGGAGAATTAGAAAAATAAATGATACCCATTTTAGGTTGGGGATAGGGAATAAAACACAGTACACTATAAAAAAAATTCTCATCATTCATGAAAACATATATAATGGATTCATATTCCAAACATGGGGAAAAGAGAAAAAATATGGTTGAGATTAAATTCTTAGTAAGGGTTTTTTATAGAGGAATATATAATGAATCAATATTTATAATCAACATTAAAATATAAATAATTGAGAAACAATACCATTTAAATAGCTAGATAAGGAATAATCAATCTGGAAAGGTAAATAACTGAAAACACATTCCATTAAATTAGTAAAATATAAATGAAATTCATCCAGAGATATTATCATGTGAAAATATCATTGATAATAATAAATAAAATCTTATTGAAGGTAGTTATTAATTATGATATGGAATGATCTCATGCATTATGATACATCCACTTCCAAAACCATTAACAAGAAATATTGAATACAACAAGCAGAAACCAATTAAAAATTTCCATATGAATTTTTATCATTAGCCCTTCCAATGCATCGATGGGATATATTATACAGGGGCCCACATATCACTACATATCTAAATAATTCCTAGAATATAACAAATAATTGATCCAATTCTTAAATCAATATGATATATCGTCTAATGTCAATATTGGGTAAAGCACATAGATTTATCAATGTTTTCCCAATTAAATAAATACCATTAAAAGTAAAAATCATATGTAGAAAAGGTATATAGTTTAGTAAATAATCATATACATCATAGAATAATATTTATTTTAAAGATAAATTCAATTTATAATGAAAAATTATCATAATAAATTCATATTTACGAGAAATATAACATTCACACATGAAAGTGAGATTGAAAAATAACTTTTACAACATGGTAATTTTCAATTAAAATATCTTTGAATGAAATTTTTGAAATTGGAACATAAAATTTCTTGAATTATCAATGAATGATGATATTATATGTCATTGAGACTATACACACACCATATAAAGGATAATTGTTTCATAATAACAAGTAAGTCTCTATGGAATTTAAATTCATGTTAAATACCTTACCATGTGCTTACATATGATTTAACAGTCATTAAACTTGATTATAGTGGTTTTAAACATGACATTAAATTAATACATAAAAAATTTAAATATTAATAATTTTATATATTATCCTTTTATAAAATATTTTACTCATTCATTAATAATCATTCATTATTTTCATTGTTTTGGAGGATAATTACATTCTCTCATCATGCATGTTTCATCATGAATAATATGAATCTTTAGAATATTATATATTTATATATTATAAATAATAATAATCATAACATAATTAACATATTTATACATTAATTATAATGTTATTATCAATCATTAAGGATGGTTCTGAAAATGATATGTGTTACAAAATCATGGAGACCGTAGTCTATACGTACACATGAGTTATATTTCAATTTTCCATCATCATTATAGAAAGGAGTTATGAAATATTTTACCTTTATATAATAATAATAATAATACCAACTATTCCATATAATATACTTATATATATCACCCTTATGGTTTGGTTATGAAAAGGGAGTCAAATCACAATGTGAAGGTTGTAGTCTCCATGTACACTAACAATGTTATCATTTTTATGTGACTAAAATGGAATGAAATAAAATGATATATAATATATTTTCATAAAGATAAATATTTCATTAATATATTATTTATTCCATTTCTATCACATTTAAAAATTAACATTATTTTATCACCTTCCAAGAGAAGTATTAATGATAGACGAATAATGTCCCTTCGTGAGGCAGTAGTCCAATGTATACCAGAGAAATATTATATTGTCTACTAAAAAATGGTAGTTATATATTTATATGTATGATATAGTGAGTCTATCTGTATATATTTTTTATAAATACCATATATATACATTATATGTGTCAAAATACAAAACCATGAGATGTGGAAATGTAAAAATGAATGACTTTGCTTCGCAAGGCGGTATTTCACCATACACAAGAACAATGATTTCGTAAACTATTTGATTTAATATAGGATATTTATTTGTTATGAAAATATTTTAAGAAAATCATATTATATTTATTGTACTAGGTTTATTATATTAGAATGTTTTATTACAAATTGATGGTGGTGGAGAAAGAAGTAAAATAAATACGCATGTTGAATAAATTTAACTCTTTTTCAGGTATAATCATTAGATTTGAAGAAATTCCTTCCAAGGAATGACTTATGTCTAAAATAAGGCTTCTAAATTTATTTTATGTTTGTTGGGACGTGATTTGAGAATGTTTGGGATGAATAATGGTGGATTAAATGTTTGAAGAAGTTAGGGGAATTAGTTCCCTATTACTATTAGGAAGAGTGGAATTCTTGTAAAAAATCAAATAAAATCACTATTTGGAGGTCAATATTTTCAAATGTGGATCCAAAATTAATAATTAAAGGATTTTAAAATATGATATTTTTTATCCAAACCTCCTCAAAATAATTAAAAATAATTTTTAAACATTTGTTTCCCGAGCTTCTATGTTTTTGTATTATTATCTTCTTGATTTTTCACTGTGGTAACTAGTATTTCTATCCTAGGTAATTTATAATTTAACATTAAAATAAAGTGAGCCTTATAAGACAATTTTAAACACTAATTATAAATATTATATCAAATTTTAGAAATACAAATCTTAGGTGTTTTGGATATTAATATATCATAACTGCATGTAACCTACAAAAAAAACAACTTTATCGTTAACCCTATAACAATTCTTCTAATATTTAGGGGTCAATTAGGACACACCAATATTTTAAGAATAAATTTAATATTTAATATATGAAACACTAAATCTCTAAAAACGCCACTTTTTTATAACCTAGACAATAATCCTAATTTTTCCACCTCTGTGATTTGAATTTTGGAAAACTGACATATATTGTTGCATTCAGTAAGATATTTAGAGACTAATAAAAAGAACATAATTTTTTGTGAATAGTTACATACACTTATGAATAGTATTATGATTGTTAATATTACCCTTATGAATCATTCTCGAGTCATAGATGATCTAAATAACAAATTTTTAGGACACACAAGCACTTATTACTATTTTTTTCAAAAGAATCAACACTATTGGTTGTCTTTGAAAAAATAATAAAATAATGATTAAAATAATGGGAAACCCTCCTCTCCTCCACTAGAAAACCCCTCTTCACTCCCTCTTCTCTTCACTCACCTCAGGCCATGTTCCTTATCTAAATTCTGCTCCAATATCCTTCCATGATCACCCCTACGTATTCAAACCCATGGAATCCTTAAATAACCAAAACCTCTCCCCTAAAGAGCCTCTCAATGAATATTGCTTCAAGAGGTAAATTCCACACTTCATTTCTTTTATTTCAAGATCATTTATTTTCCTTTTTATATCCTTACCTCCTTTCATCCGAATGTTGTGATGTCTCCTATAACATACATGTACTAGAATTGTTTTATGATAAATGAATAATTCTTCAACATCTATCATTTCCCCTACTTTTATACTAGAAATGAAAACACCATCTGAGATGTTTTAATTTATCACATTCAAGGATCATAGGTTTTCAATTTCCATCACCATATTCAATTCTAGTCATGAAACTATTTTGAAGGATGAAACATAAAATAATATATTAATTATAACTTATTTCCAGTTCACGAATAATTTCTTACACATGATATTGATTTATAAATTCAAATTATTTTGTTGACTATAAGATCCACCTATTAACCCCAATAATTGTCATTAATGTATTATATAATGATTCATCTTCACTCCCAACAACCGAAAAAATTTTATAACCCTGTAATCTTCTGGTTGTTCACTAATTACTTAAAACTTCTATTCATTAAATCCATTCTGACTCTACAGGTTTATCCATCCCTTAATATAATTAAACTCATCATGAAAACCAAGGAAGAAAACACTCATAAACAATGAAATTGAATGTGTTAACCCATCAAAAGGCCATGATTGAACCTAATAAGGTTATGATAAATAAATTAAATATATAGGAGGTTTTTAAATCATTAATTTATTAACCAAAATTTTATTATTTAGGTCATTAATATCATGTATGGAACACCTTTGAACTTAAGGTTAGCTTTTTCCACCTGAACCTCCATTTTCATTATGGTTAATTTTATTATCTACATACATCAATTAAATTCATAATCATAAAAACTCACTCATAAATTTTGCGTGTATTTTTTTATATGTGTACCAACCATAATCCTACCTTCATTTGTGGGGAATTACATGGATTAAAAGGATCGTTCCAAAATTCCCACCGAAATACCAGCCCGTTTCAAGGGAATTTCTCAAATTTTATTCTATTTTCAAAAGCAATCTATAATCTATTTTTTTCAAAACCATTACCTTTAAAAAATAAATTTTTTTATTATAAATACTATCTCAATCCTCTTCTATTTCTATACAAATATTTTTTCAAAAGAACTCCTCTTTTCAAAGTAAAAGAGTATTTATCTCAAGAATTACTAGATTATTTTATAAGAGTACCATCAACTATTTCAACACTCTTGTTGATACATATGTATTATTGGGGATAATATTTAGTGATATCATATTTAATATATAATTTAATGGTTTATTATTAGTTTTACTTTGGATGTGCTATCTTAAAACCATTCTACAATTTACTCATAATGGTTAGTGTTTATGCTTAATTTTTGGGGAATTTTAATTACATTCGATATATTAGTTTAAATATAAATGTATATGTAGTTTTTTTATCCCCATTCATATGATGAATTCATTGTAATTTGAATTTTTTGGTGGGTCCTACTATAACCCCTCGGTGTATCAGTAGGTCTCATGAGACAAACTATGGTCTTGACATAAGGCGTTAACAAAATGGATCTTTATAGTCTTGGTACGAGGACTTGACGGTATAGTTATGATGCCCCTATTTATTCATTCCATCATTATGAAACTAGTAATTGATAATTTATCTAGTTATTCAACTATTAGAATACCCATTATTATGTTTTATCTTGAAATTATTTATTTAGCTCTTATTCCTTCCATATTATGTTCGTGTTTATTTTTTAAAGGATTGTGTTTTTATGTTATTTACCATGCATAATGTTTATGCTTATGATATCTTACATTTTATTAATTACCTTTGCTAAGTGTTTGAGATCACTCCTTTATTAGGTTTTTTTTTTAGGACATGAAGTGGTATATTATCAATGACGGGCTGAAATAATCTATGAGTTTTGGACGTTGTCAAATAAGTTTCTTTGTTGTATTTCTTTTCAAGTTGTAATGTTGAACTTATTCTTATATATTGTTTCCAAAGATACTAAATTACTTTGCCATTTAGGGTGAATATTCCTTTTTTATATTCCAATGTAATAAAATATGGAACCAGATCCAGGAAACTGAGGTTGGGTCCTTACAATTGGTATCAGATGAAGTTTAATAGAAAAAATGGAAACTTAATTTAGAAAATGTAGATTAGGTAACAAATCCATAAGTTAGTATATCAGGGTAAACATACAAGAAAATCATGGAATTTGTTTTTAGGAATATATTATTTGGATATTTCTAGAAAATACATCTCTCTCAGGATACTACAAGTGGATGTGGTTCTGTCACAGATATACCTAGGGGTGAAGGCTCTTATAAAGAGTTATAGGATTGACCTAGGGTATCCTAGAACACAAAAACGAGCCTTATAACACACATGGTTTGAAACTACTATGGGATATTCTTAGGACAATTCACATTTTCGTTACAATACATTATGAATGATTTAAATGTAACTATTTCTTCAATAAAACCATGTTTATGATAATGAGATTAGCTATGTATAGAATTTATTTTATGATAAGGATTTTTCTACATTGAGATTATACATTATGATTTTTAACCTAATCTAGTGTATGAAAATATTTAGAAATTACTCCTAGTAGAAGGAATGGAAACTACATGAACATGTTTGTCTTATATAGGGATTTCCCTTAGATAGATGATAATGATGTTGGCTCTGGTGCGGTGACTGGTGCTGAGCAATATATAACTATAATGGGATATCTGACTTGGGTTTTTAATAATAAGCATACCCATATGAATCATTTGGATCCATAATGTAGAGAAGAAATGTTAGATCACTTTTTGAGAAAACACCCATATCATTTAATAGGAATACAAACCCATTATTAGCGGAGAAATGGATAATTTCATTAGAGAGGAGTTATCTCGGATAGGGATGAAATGAAAGAGAGAAGGTTTTCTTGGCACTTTTTTGACTATCAGGTTATTTGAATCTATGGTTGTATTTAATCCACAATACAAAAGAGGAGGAAGAAATAGATGAAATGGAATAGAGGAATTTTAAGGAATGATTCTTATAAAAATACTTCTTTCATGAATATTGAGCATATTTAGAAATTACCTTTCGGGATATAAGGAAAAAATAATATGAGAATGTTACGATGTTAGAAGCTAACATCACAAGGTTAGAAAAAAAAATTGACGAACTACATACATTATCCAAGGAGAAAGATTTATTGATTCTTTGATGGTTTAAAACCATTCTTCTGAAGTGATAAAGACTCCCTAATTTTTTCATCATATAAAGATATAGTCTCAAGTGTTATAATGGAAGAAAAATAAATTTTATAAGTCTTATGAATTTAAAAGAAAATATAAAGATGAAGAGGGATGCAGAAAACTCTGGTCAAGGAAACAAGGGAATGGGAATGAAGGAAAGAGTTAACCTTCCACCCTACAGTTATAGTGGGAAGAAACACCCAATATCTTGCCTTAATGTGATGTGAGTCTATTAAAAGTGCTATAAAAATGGAAACCTATAATGGGATTATAAGGGGAAGAAGGAAACTACCAATTTTCAATGCTACAATTTTAGGGATATAGGACATTATTTAAATTAATTTCCTAGGAATCAATGTAACATTCCCTAAATAAGGCGAAGCGAGAATGGCTAAGCTTATACAGCCCAAATGGTGGAGGTTAAAGTTCCTTACGATGTGGTGGTAGGTACTTAATCATTTCTCCTAACATTTTTAAGGCTTTATTAGATTCTAGATCATCACATTATTTATTATATTCATAGTTTTCCTAGAAAATCAAATATTTCAAAGTTTATTTAATAAGGGAGTTCTCAGTCAAAACTCATAAGGGAAATATCATTACAAAAAGTTGTGTGAGGAAGTCTCTATTATGGCATATGAACATGTTTTATTTGATTATTTTATTAGCATAACTATTATTGAATTTGATATAATTATTGGAATGGATTGGATTTTGATCCATGATATGAAAATTTATTACAAGACGAAGGAGGTTATATTTTTTTAAGATGACGTGGAATCCATTATATTTAGGGAAGAATCATTACCATCTGATTCTAATCTAGATCCCCCCCATTACCTCTACAGAATTAAATTATTGGGGAGTAAGGGAATAAAATATCAATGGGTGTGGAATGTAATGTTCAAATATAGGACATAACTATTGTTCAAGAATATTTTGGTGTGTTTCCAGAGGATTAACCTGCACATCCTACATAGTATGAATTTGATTTCTCTTTTAATCTAATTCTTGGTTTAAGTGCAATATCAAAGATTCCTTATAGAATGTCCTACTCCAATGAACATAGATGAGGTTTAAAATTTTATTGGTTTAGCTGGTTATTATCGTCATTTTGTTCAAAAATTCAACTATTTAGCCAACCCAATGACCAATCATACACATAATGGGGATAAGTTTGTATGGAAAAAAAATTCGAGGACTGTTTTTAGGAATTGATGATGAGATTAGTGAAATCTTTAATCCAGAATCTTGAATCGAGATATGATGGGTTTGTAATCTATAATGATGCATCAAAGGAAGTAATTGGTTGCATCCTTATGTGGAATGATAGAGTTATTACCAATGCATCAAGACAAATAAACATTCATGAACAAAACTATCCTACTAATGATCTTTTGATTGATGTTGTAATATTTTCTCTAAGGATATGAATACATTATCTATACTAAGAAAAATTTGAGATAGATATAGATCCTAATATTTTTAAAATATATATTCTCACATAAAGATCTTAACATGAGGAAAAAGTGATGGCTCAAACTACTTAAGGATTATGATTTTACCATAAACTACCACCCATTAAAGGAAAATAATGTAGTTAATTCATTGAGAAGAAAGGATCATGGAGTTCTCAACAAAATGAGGATTGAAAAGGATCCTTTGTACATGGATCTTTTGAAGATGGATATGGGAATTATAAAAGAAGGTTAAACATCACTACTTTTTTCAAATTGTTGTACAATTGTCTTTATTAGACATAATTAAAGTTTCACAGTATGATGATGAGAATCTCCAGAATAAAATTAATGCTATGAAAGATGGGATGTTCGATGACTTCATGTCTGATGATGGAATTATTAAATTTGGAATGAGACCATGTTCTCCCTCTCTACCCGAGATGAAAATGAGTTACTAGATGATATCATAGCTCAAATTTCTCTAAACATTCTCATAGAACTAGATGTATAGAGATTTGAAGGGACATTTTTGGGGGACAACAAGAAGAGGGAAATGGCTAATTATATATCATGATGTTTAGTCTGTCAACAAGTAAAGGCTCAAAGTCAACATACTAGTGGATTCACACAACCTCTACATATTATTACATGGAAATGGGATGACATCACTCTGGATTTTTTCACGGGATTACCCAAAACTAAGGTAAATTATGATATAATATGGGAAATTGTTGATCGACTTACAAAATCTGCATGTTTCCTCACTATAAGAGAAGATTTTTTCCTGGAGAACATAACACGACTGTATATAAATTATGTTGTGAGAAATTATTGAGAACCTCTTTCATTTGTTTCTGATCATGATCCCTGATTTACGTAGAAATTATGGAAAAGGATTCTGAAGGATTTGGATACTCAGCTTCATTTGAGTACTACTTATCATCCTCCAAGTGATGGTAAATCAAAAAGGTTGATCCAAATATTAGATTACATGTCGATATACTGATCTATCAACTTTCAAGGTATGTGGGATCAGTATTACCCTTTGTGGAGTTTTCTTAAAATAATAGTTTCCCATCGAGTATTCAAAAGGAACCATATGAAGCATTGTATGGAAAGAGATGTAATACACCCTTATATTGGGATGAAGTAAGTGAAAGGAAGATAGTAGGCCCAAAACATATAGAGGAAACAACATCAAATGTAAAGACTATTCCAACCCATATCAATCTAGATCAAAGTAGGAAAATGATCTATACTGATATTCAAAGGAATGATTTGGAATTTCAAGTGGGAGATAATGTTTCCTTTAAAGTATATCTATAGAAGAGTGTTATAAGATTTTGGAATAAAGGGAGACTTAAACTTAGGTACGTTAGTCCTTTTGAAATTCTAGAGGGCGTTGGAGTTGTGGATTATCATTTGGATATTCCAAATTTCCTATATAATGTACACAATGGGTTCCATGTCTTATTGTTGAGAATATACATGCCAGACCCAATGCACGTCATCACTTCTAAAGGTATAGAATAGGAACAAAACTTATCTTTCTATGAAGATCCTGACCCAATTATCGACACTAAAGAACATGTTTTAAGGAATTAGATGACTCAAATAGTAAATATACTTTGGAAAAATCATAAAATCGAAGCGACAACATGGGATCCTAAGGAGCTTATTATGATTAACTACCCAAATATTTTTGTGAGGTTACATTCTGGTAATTGTGAGGATGAAATTTTTGTAAGGACGGGATAATGTAACACCACAAGTTTTTTTTAGATAAATGTAATTTTAAATATACGAAACACTAAGGTTCCAAAAATAGTACTTTGTTATAACCAAGCTAGGAAACATAATTTTTCCACTATATGATTTGAATTTCAGAAAAATTACATACATAGTTGCGTTCAGTAAGATATTTATAGTCTGACAAGACAAAATTAATTTTTGGTGATTAGTAATATAACCTTATGAATAGTAATATGAGTCTTATGAATAGTAAATCATATTATTATTTTATTGTTTTATGGTTATAAAATAATGAGATCATGATTAATTTTTTAAGGTGATGTAAAAAAACTATAATTTTAAAACTGTTATTATTAGAATAAATTTTTATTTTTCAAAAATATAAATTAATCATATTTAGAAAAATATTTTATAAAAATGGAGTTAATTTTTGAATTATAAACGTTGAAAATGTTAAGGTTGATTTTTTTGTATTTTTCTGAAATACATGATTTTTTTGGTGAAAAGTGAAATTTGATAATTTACGAAATATGAAATAATAATGAATTTATGCATCCTGATTGAGTCATGGATGATGTAAAATACCATTGTTTAGAAATATCAATCACTTATTATTATTTTTGGTCACAATAATCAACACTATTGGTTGTCTTCAGGAACATAATACAATATTGATTAAAATAATGGGGAAACCCACCTCTCATCTATTATAACCCCCCTCACTCCCTCTTCTCTTTACTCCACTGAAGACTTTTTACTTGACTAAATTCTACCCAAATATCCTTCCAAGATCTTCCCCCACGTATAGTATCCTTAGTCTCATAAAAATACCCATACGTATCCTCGAAAAATGCTCTCAAGGAAGATTACATCAAGAGAAAAAATCATCTTTTCATTTCTTTTATTTCAAGTTCTTTAATTCTCTTATTTTTAACTAACCACCATTTATTAAAATGTTTTGCTAACTCCAACATCTTAAATTTATTGTTATTTTGTTATTATAAAGTAATAATTCTACATCATATTTTATTTCCTCTTCTTTTATACTAGAAATTCTAACACCATCCGAGATGTGTTAATTTATCTCATTCAAGGATGACCGGTTCTCAATTTCTATTTCCATATTTAATTCTGGTCATCATACCATTTTGATGGTTGAAATAGACTATTGTATATGTTTTAAACTTATTTAAGGTTCTTGAATCCATTTTTTCACATTATATTAATTTATCTATCAAAATGATTTCATTGTGATTTATAACTGCCAATTAACTCAAACAATTTTCATTAATGTTTTATATAATGATTCATATTCAATACCTATAATCAAACGAATTTAACAACCATATAATAGTATGATTTTCCACTAATAACATAAATATTATATTCAAGAAACCATTCATATTCTACAAGTATAACTATAGATTAATATAAGTTAAATAATCATGAAAAAAAGAAGAAAACACTCCCAAATAATGAAATTAGATCTCTTAACCCAACAAAAAGGCATAAATGAACCTAATAAGGTGATGATAAATAAATTAAATATAGAGGAGGTTATATAATAATTAATTTATGGACCTAAATTTGATTATTCTGGTTATTCAAATCAGTTGAGGAACACCTTCAGACTTAAGGTAATGGTTTTCCACCCAATCCTCCATTTTCATTCGAATTACTTTTATACACTACTTACCTTAATTAAATTATTACTCAGTAATATAAACTCCTAAAAATTTATTTGTGAATTATCTATATATGTGTACCTACTATAATTCTATCTTAATTTATTGGGAACTATATTTTCTAGAAGGACCTTTCGAAAATTCCTCCCGAAATACAAGACCGTTTTAAGGAAATTTCTCAAATTCTTACCTATTTTCAAGGGAAATCTATAAAATATTTTTTAACAATTATCATTATAAAATCAATAATTTTATTATGAAAATACTATCTTAACTAACTTATGTTTTTATATAAATAATCTTCCAAAAGAACACTTCTTATCATAGTAAAAGAGTATTTATCTCTAGAATTACTCAAGGATTTTATAAGAGTATCTTCATCTATTTCAATAAACATGATTAATATTATGTATTATAGGGATTAATATTTTTTGATATCATATAACATATTTAATTAAATGTTTTCTTATTATGTTGACTATGGATGTCCTGTCTTAAAACCATTCACCAATTTACTCCAAATTGATAGTGATTATGCTTAATGTGTGGGGAATGTTATTTACATTTCATTTATTAGTTTCAATATGAATGTATATTGTAACATCCCGGTTCCGGAATCCACCCAGAGCTGCCCCGTACCCGGTTGGTCACATGGCATCATGTGCATTTCCCCGAATGCCAGAGGCTGCCGACTAGCAGTGAGGTCCTTAGGTGTGATAATGGGGAAACTATTCCCTTATTGGTAGATTACACAGCAGAAGTACACAAATACGTACAATAGTGGAAGCAGTAAATACCAAACAATAGTAACAACAAAAGACTAATAAAGGAAACAACTGGAGAAAACATATATATATAAATTATGAATGATACATATGTCTAGGAAAGCAGCCAAACAAGTCACAATTCTGATAATACAAAAAGTACTAAAAAAATTACAACGAAGGATAAACATCTCCTCAGCATCACAAGCCTAAGCTTGGCCCCATGCTCCCTATCTTCACAACAAGTGAAGTACCTGAAGTTGAAGGGAACATGCCCTTATCTATACCTGCTACAATATAATCTGTTTGGTCCCAAAATCATAACCCAAACATGGTGTGAGACAAAGTCCCAGTAGGCAATGACCAGAGGATCTGTGCCTAACAGTCATCGAATATATGGTAGGTAAAGTACAGAATTAGTAAAAAGATAGTAATCAACAGCAATAATCCACAGTTTCTAACATATAATTTACAAACAAGTAAGAAGACACTCAAGAAAGTAGAAAATAAACAGGTAACCCTCTAGGTAGTTATCACAGCCTAACCCCTATAGTTCAACCTCCATGTACTAGCTACCCTATGGGAGGAACACACAGTCTCACCCCATTGGCTCAGTTAAAGAATAGACTCTCTGGGGAAGCACTCACCGTCAATTCCCTCTATAGTCTCGTATCATACTAAAGGCGCTTTGGGGAATCACTCAATGCCTCATTCCCCATGTGGCCTGTTTCAAGGAACTACAAACACTATGAGGAAGCAATCAATGTCAATTCCCCACGTGGTCTTGCATCATATTATAAGGACACTCTGGAGAAGCCCTTACGTCCATTCTCCCTATGGTTTACTACACTAGATTCTCACAACCCTGTGTAATGTCATCAAGTAACGCATTACTTAACGGAAAAAGTATCCTCAAGAACTACTTGGATAGCATTCTACAACATCTCATCATGGAAGAATAGTCACACCATCCTACAAACTAAGAATGGAGTTGGCAATAGCCTAACAGAAAAAACTAGACCAAGCAGTTATAAACAAGAAAAACATGTATGGGCAACGCATCCAAAGAACAGTAAAATTATCCTATTTACAAATGATAACCTCTACTCAAGCATATAAGAAAATCATGAAATCAACAAGGGAAAAACAAGAAAACATTCAATACCTCATTCAAGGGTATTGGTTGAATTTTCACAAATACTCAAGGAATTTCTACATAAAGGAACAAACCACATACCTTGACGTTAGAAGATAGATATACTTGAACCTCGAATCTTGATTCTTCCTGAAACTTCGTAGATATAAGAAAAAAATCAAATCAGTCCACCCATGATAACTTGAGAAAGAGGTGGAATTGGAAAATGATTCTCTAGGATAAGGAAGAGCGTACCACTACGGTTCCAATGCAATCGACAACGGTTGATTGAGTGAACAGATGGAGGCTCGGGGGCTCAGAGGAGATTCACGGCCATACGGGACACTCTTAGTCGAAGAAGATGGAGAATAATACAGTTCTGGGGTTATGACATGACCTCAGTGCATTTAATGAAAAAAACAAAATACACGGTGTGCACGTTTGGAGTACACGGAGTGTACTTACTATTTCTGTACTCGGCTTTAGGCGGCCTCCACATCACCCAAACATGGCTGTGTGCATGGTCATAAAATGACCAAAACACGGCCTTGAGTGGAAACGATGTACACATCGTGTACTTCAAATATTTTCAGAAACTCCTCTTTTCTTAGAAACTCCAGAAAAAGGAAAAACATACCTAAAAAAGCAGTTCTGGGTTCTTACAAACTTCCATCCTTATAAAAATTCATCCCTGAATTTCCCTAGTAAGTCGTGGAAGTAGAATCCCCCAACAGCTCCGGCCACCGTGATCATACATCAGCCTCCCTCTCCCTAGTCTCGTCCTGTAATCGCCCGTGCTGCTAGAGCACCAGTACTAGAGGTAAAGACCGGCCACAGAGAACATTCGTACTATGATCGGAAATATGGATAAGATGCTCCTCAAATGATGCATCTGCTTCGAGCTCAACCTCATTAGGATGAAAGACTTGAGACGAGTCTGAAAAGTAATATCGGATCTAAGATACATGTAAGACGTCGTTCATATCCTGATAACTCTAAGGTAACTACAACCGATAGGCAACCGGCCCAACTCTCTCCAACACCTCAAATGGCCCGATGTACCGTGGTGAAAGCTTACCCTGTATTAGAATCCTCTTGTGTACCAACCTCGGTGCGACACACTGGAAAACCTAATCCCCAACCTCAAACTCCAGAGGTCGAATCCGTTGATCAGCATAAGACTTCTGTCGATACTATACCGTAATCATCCTTTTCCGAATCAATTCTATCTACTCCAAGGTCTCCTGAACAGGACAAGGTCCCAGAAAAGATGCTTCTCCTACCTCCAGCCAGTATAAAGGTGATCTACATGGCCTACTGTACAAAGCCTCATAAGGTTCCATCTGAATATTTTCCTAAAAAATGTTACTATATACAAACTCCACAAGAGGTATATGCTTCTCCCAAAAACCTCCAATGTCCAGAATGAAAAGCTCAGAGAATATCCTCAAGCACCTAAATCATATGATAGGACTGGCCATCTGTCTGAGGATGGTAGGCTGTACTTAGGAGCACCAATATACCCAAAGCTTTCTGTAGCCCCTGCCAGACCCGGGAAGCAAAACGTGCATGCCTGTCTGAAATGATGGAGTGTGGAACTCCATGTAGACATACAATCTCAAGGATGTACAACTGTCCCAGCTCATCAACAATGAAAGTTCCCTTGATCAGAAAGAAGTGAGAAACCTTCGTAATCCTCTTGATGAAATCCCAAACAACATCATTCCCTCGAGGTGATCTCAGAAAACCGGTCACAAAGTCCATCGTGACATCATTCCACTTCCACACCAGAATGGGTAACTGCTGTAAAAGACATGCTGGTCGCTGATGCTCTTCTTTCACCTCCTGACATGTGGAAAACCTCATGAAAAAATCAGCAACATCCCTCTTCATACCTAGCCACCAATACTGACGATATAGATCACAATACATCTTGGTGACGCCAGGACAAAATTCCCAAACCGAGGAATGAAAATTCCACATAAGCTCATCACATATATCTGCTGGAACCCATACGCATCCCTGGAAATGCAAGATCTCATTGTCGCCCACTATACATCCAGGAAGAGGGTCTTCTACTGACACACTCTCCCACATGACTAGGCCATCTAATTCTAATAGCTTCATCATCTTGACCTGATCAAGAAGAGTAGATGTAACAACTACAGAAGAAAGAAAAGTCTATCCTTGTCTGTCGTGCACCTCCAAATGCATCTTATAAAACAAATCTATAGGCATCCACTCATTGTTTGCCTCCTGAACTGTATGTATCTGAGTCCTCCTTTTCAACGCATAAGCCACTGCGTTGCCTTTCCTAGATGTACAAGCATGGTCAAAGTCAAAGGATTGTTGGTACTCAACCAAATTGTGTTGTCTCAAAGTCCAATCACGCTGAGTGAATATGTACATGAGACTCTTGTGGTCGGTGAAAACCACAAAGTGATCTCCCAGAAGTTAATATCTCCAACAACGTAATGAATGAACAAATTCCGCCAGCATGAGATCATGCATCAGGTAGTTCATCACATGTGGCCTCAACTACCGAGACCCATATGCAACGACTACATCTCCCTGCATAAGCAAAACTCCCAGCCCAATACCTGAGGCATCAAAGTAGATAGTGTAGCCCTTTCCTGGCTCTGGAAAGAGTAGTATTGGTGCGGAAGTCAACCCCCCTTTCAGCTCCTGAAAGGCTGAATCACAAGAATCTGACCATAAGAACTTCACACCCTTCTTAGTCAGACCCGTCAGCGATGATGATAAGCGTGAAAAGTATTGTATGAAGCGTTAGTAGTATCCAGCCGGCCCTATAAAACTCCGCACCTCAAAGATGTTTTTGGATTCTCCCAGGAAACTACTTCTCTCACTTCCTCTAGGTCTACTGATACTCCTGTCTCTGAGATAACATGACCCAAGAAGTGAATCTGATCCATCCAAAAGTGGCATTTCAAGATCATACCATATAACTGATGCTCCCTCTGTTTAATCAAAATGATCTCAATATGGGTAGCATGTTCATGATGAGTGTGAGATTACACCAGGATATCATCCATGAAGAACACCACGAAAGAGTCCAAGAATGGATGGAACACTCGTTTCATCAGTTCCATAAAAACTGAGGGTGCGTTTGTAAGACCGAACGATATAACCTTATACTTGTATAGACCATACCTGCTCCGGAAAGCTGTAAGAGGTATATCAGATGGTATAACACACAACTGATGATAATCGGACCTTAAATCGATCTTCTAGAACACTCGGTCTCCTCGAAGCTGATCAATGAGGTCATCAATACTAGGAAAGGGATATCGGTTCTTAATCGTCAACTGGTCCAGCTTCCAATAATCCACACAATGCCTAAGGGTGTCATCTTCCATTTTCGCAAACACGAGAGGTGAACCCCAAATAGAAGTACTGGGTTAGATGAAACCCTTTTCCTACAACTCCACCAACTGCTTCTTGAGTTCCTAAAACTCAGGTGTATCCATCCTATAAGTTGGAATGGACACCGGTTCTGCTCTTAGCATGATCTTAATAGAAAATTCTACCTCACGCTCCGGGGGAAAACACGAAAAGTCCTCTCAAAAGACATCCCTAAAATAGTTCACCTTTAGAGGAAAGTCTAACTGCGAAGTCCCCTGGTCATCTAAATATTGTCTGGTAATCTGTGTTGTAGCTCCACCTAGACCATGATGCTCGGGTCCTGCTCTACTTGCCTTGACATCCCAATTGCCTTTATGAAGAATGGATCCACCCTCTGGTGATACGAAACTCACCCTGTGGCAATAGCAATCGACGACTGCATGAAATGGAACTAACCAGTCCATCCTGAGAACGACATCATCGCCTATCATCTCTAGGACATAGAGGTCCCATAAGAAGTGACACCCCATAATCTCTAGAGGGCTCTCCCTGCACTGATGTACACGAGCCGTCCAAGTCCCCAATGGTGTGTCTAGAGTCAACATGTCGGCAAAAGAAATTATATAGAGCCCAAGGCTCTCCACAACAACAACAGAGATAAATTTATGTGTAGCACCAGTATCGAAAAAAGAAGAAGTTAAAACTGAGGCTAAAAAGATCATACCTTGAACTGTGGATGGTCCTGGATCCGGATCCGGATGGGTCTACTCCATCGTAAATGTCTGGCCTACTCCACGGCCCTAAGACCCTGCCTGACTGCTCTGAGATGATCCACCCAGCTGTCGTTGATAGACTGGGGACTGAACACCCCGACCATGACCTCCACCTTAGCTCGAACGGCTGGTAGAAATCCAGTTCTTAGGCTGGTGAGAAACTGGTGGCGCTGCTCCAGAACAAGGAGTCAGGAATGAACCCCTGACACTAGCTGGTGCTGAGAAAACCTGACAGAAGCACTGAATTCAACCCATCTTGTCAAAATATTGGCACTCCCCTGGGTCTCTTTAGCACTACGACCTCGTATACCATCCCTTCCACATCGGTAGCATACCACCTGGCTACCTGATGATGTGTCTCGCTGCCTTGGATCACCGTGCGTAGACTCCCTACGACGCTTCCTGCTGTCAGCTGGTGATGCACTAACTATGGAAGCGGAACCGCCCTAGATATTAGCACCATAATCTCTCAGATTGCGTTCCACAATCAGTGCCTAGTTAATAATGGAAGCAATGGAAGTCATCCAGAAGATATACACCTGTGAGCGGATCTCCCGTCTGAGACCATCCTCAAACTTCCTTGCTAAAAAAATCTATCTCCTCCCTAGAGGGGTGTGAAACACTAAAGATTGGTGAAAAAAGAGAATACTTCATGAAATAAAGAGTACCCTACTCTAGAATCATAAACTCTTGGGCTCGGTCGGCCTTCGGGGTCTCCAGATAGAAGTAGTGATAGAAGATGTGCTGAAACTTCTCCCAAGACATGACCTGCTGATGACCTACCTGTAAGATTACATCCCACTATCTCTTGGAGGAATCCCATAACATATAGGTAGACAGCTTGAACCTCCTCTCTAGAGGTTTCTCTAGATGCTCGAAGATTCTCATAATGGCTTCTAGCCATGATGATACAGCCTGAGGTCCCCCTTCCCCTGAAAAGGTGGGAGAATACTAGTACTGGAAAACCTACGTCAAATCTTCCATAGTCATGGCATGAGGTAGAGCTCCCTAGAAAGTCTGCATCATCCTCAAAAAGCCTTCCCTAAACTACTCATCAACACCTGCAACTATTATAACAGCTGGTGCCATGTCTGGCACAACAGGAGGATCTGCAAGAGGTCCCTGATCGGCCAAATCTGGTGTCTGGTCACCGTCTGGATGTTGACGTACAACCAGAGGACGCCTCAGTGGCATAGCTCTGAAAGGTCAAAAGCACACCTTAGATAAATATTTTAAAAAACTGAAAACTGGAAGGACACGAAGGGAATATAAGAAATAAAGCCTTCATGTTTTGTAAAATAGGACTACACTGTGTGTACTTTTCTTACACGGCGTGTTCCCTTAAGTCATTCACATGGGCATGTAACTCTTCCTAAACTGGTCATGTAACACCCCAACTACACGGCGTGTTGTCTGAACACACAGCGTGTTGTCTGAACACACTGCGTGTACTTGAATCCTCTTCCCCGCCAAAGTCCTTATACACGGTCTAGCCACATGGCTCTCTTAAGACAAAACTACACGGTGTGTTCAAGGCAGACACGACGTGTACTAGACATGCCTTACCTGGCCCGTGTTGTTAGCGACACGGCCTGACACATGAATGAAACTAAATGGTGTGTTCTAAACATAAACAACATATACAAGAAAGTTAACACCGACCCATGTTGTTAGTTTCACGACCGGCTCCACGGTTAGATATACACAGCGTGTTCCATGGGAACACAGTGTGCCCTTGAAGGAATTCCCAGACCCGTGTTGTTCGTGACACGACCTAGTACCCAATTCATACTACACGGCATATAAAAGTCAAACATGAAGTTCAAGTGAAAAGATAGCATGACATGTGATATTCGTGACACGGCCAGGGTACCTATTTCACACTACAAAGCGTGCTAAACTAGTACACGACGTGTTCCTACATGAATTTTCACAACCCCGTGTCCCTGCCCACAAAGTCAGTGACACGAAAATAGACTAGACGACATGTATTCACAATGTACACACCATGTATTCTGGGTTTTTCTAGATAGTAGCCTCAGAACTACACCAAAGACCAGAAAACACAGAAAAACAAGTGTTAATGTGCCAAATTCTGATTTGTGGAGGTCCATACTCCCCGCGAATCAAAGTTCGACATCCCATACAAGTTATAACAAGGTAAACACTCAATTATCCACCAAATTCTAGTCCATGAGGGCCCATAACACCTCAGGAACCAATTTTTGGCTTCCATATGATAAAATAACTATATAATAAAATTCCCCATCAAGTAGCAGGGATTTTATGAAACCATCTATCACAACAACATGGCTAATCTACACAATTTCAATCACAACAATATTCAATCACTAATGCATCCTAGATGGCATGGCAAGAATGCATGACATGTGATTTCTAACAAGTTTCTATATGATGCATGAGATGGAATACCTTCATCTCATCGTGTTGCAACATAAATAGAACTGCAATAACGACATCGGTAACAACACAAAGCATGTGAATCACCGAACGGTGAAATCAAATCAACTGTAAAATTGAAAACAAATAAAATTGAAATAAATGAGGTATTATGGATTTTCCCTGTCCATGGGTTAGCTAATCCCAGGAAAAGCTCATTACCAAGTAACTATTCCTTCATATCCCTGGATAAAGGCTCCAAAGAGTAAGTCAAGAAAAAATAATCCTCTAATACCACTTTGTAACTTCCCAATTCCAGAAGCCACCTAGAGGCGCCTCGTACCTGGTTGGTCACATGGCCTCAAGCACATTTCCCCGAACACCAGAGGCTGCTGACTAGAAGTGAGGGCCTTGGGTGTGATAATGGGGAAACTATGCTGTCATTGGTAGAGTACACAACAGAAGTAAACAAATACATACAATGGAGGAACCAGTAAATACCAAACAAAATTAACAGCGGATGATTGATAAAGAAACAACTAGAGAAAACACATATATATAAATGATACATGATACATATGTCTTGGAAAGCAACCAAACAATTCACAATTTTGGTAATACAAACAGTACTAAAAACAAGTACAAATAAAGATAAACAGCTCCTCAGCATCGCAAGCCTAAGCTTGGTCCCATGCTCCCCAGCTCCACAACAAGTCAAGTACCTGAAGTCAAAGGGTGCTTGCCCTTATCTGTACCTGCAACAATACAATCTGTTTGTGCCAAAAATAATGAACCAAACAGGGTGTGAGACAAATTCCCAGTAGGCAACCGCCCAAAGATCTGTTCCTAATAGTCAGTGAATATATGGCAGGTAAAGTATAGAACCAGTAACCAGGAAGTACTCAAGAACAATAACCCATAGTATCTATCATATAATTTACAAACAAGTAAGATTCCACTCAATCAAGTAGAGAATAAACAAGTAACCCTCTGGGTAGTTCTCAAATCCTAACCCCTATGGTTCAACCTCCAAGTACTAGCAACCCTCTGGGAGGCACACACAGTCTCACCCCTCTGGCTCAGCTAAAGAATTCACCCTATGTGGGAGCACTTACCATCAATTCCCCCTATAGTCTTGTATCTTACTAAAGGTGCTCTGGGGAAGCACTCAACATCTCATTCGCCCTGTGGCCCACGTCAAGGAACTACATACACTCTGAGGAAGAAATCAACGTCCATTCCCCTTGTGGCCTCGCATCGTATTATAAAGGCACTCTGGAGAAGCCCTTATGTCCATTCTCCCTATGGTCTACAATATTAGGTTCTCACAGAGCTGTGTAAATTCAGCAAGTAACGCATCGCATAACGACCAATGTATCCTCAAGAACTACTTGGATAGCATTCTAAAGCATCTCAGTATGGATGAACAGTCACACCATCCTACAAACTAGGCATGGAGCTGGAAATATCCTAACAGGAAGAAGTAGACCAAACAGTCATAAATATGCAAAACATGCATGGTAAAAGCATCCAAAGAACTGTAAAATTACCCTATTTACAAAGAATAACCTCTACTTAGGCATATAAGAAAATCATAAAAACAACGAGGGAAAATAGGAAAACATGCAATACCCTGTTAAGGGTATTGGTGGAATTTGAAAAAATACTCAAAGACATTCTACAAAAAGGCACAAACCACCTACCTCGATGTAATGAGATTGATATACATGAACCTAGAAGCTTGATTCTCCTTGGAACTTTGTAGATCTAAAAAAAAGTCCAAAACACTCATCCCACGATAACTTGAGAAAGAGGGGGAATTGGAAAACGAAGATCTAGGAGAGGAATTGCCTACCGCTGCGGTTCTAACGCAATCGACAGTGGTCGATTCAGAGAACGGACAGAGGCTCGGGGTCTCGGAGGAGATTCTCAGCTGTATGAGACTCTCTCGTTCAAAGAAGCTAGAGAAGAAGACAGTTCTAGGGTTATGACACGACCCCTGTGCATTTAATGAAAAAAATACATGGCGTGTACTTTTGGAGTACATGAAGTGTACTTACTGGTTCTGTACTTTTCTTTAGGTGGCCTCCACATCACCCCTACATGTCCGTGTTCACGGTCATGACATGGACAACACATGACCTCGAGCGAAAACAAAGTACACGGAGTGTACTTCAAAATTTTCCAAAAACTCATCTTTTCTAAAAAAATCCAGAAAAAGAAAAAAATACATGAAAAAAAGGTCTGTGTTCTTACATATATGTTGTTTTTTTATCACCATTCATATAAAGAATACATTAGAAATAACATGTTTTGGTTGGGGCCTGCTATAGCACATCGGTGCATCAGTAGGTCTCATGAGACAGACTATGCTCTTCGTATGAGACCTTGACCAAATGGGTATTTATGATCTTGGCACGGGGACTTGGAGATATAGTAATGATGTCTCATATCCTTAATTCCCTAATGATAAAACGTGAAATTCATAGTTCATGTGGTTATTCGACAAGTATAATACCCATGATTATGTTTTATTAAGGCATTTTTTATTAATCTCTTATTACTTCCTTATTATGTTTTTGTTTATTTTTTTAAAGGCAGATGTTTTTATGTTATTCCCCAAGCCTAATGTTTTTGTTTTTGTTTATGATATCTTCCATTGTATTTATTACCCTTACTAAGTGTTTGAGATCACCCCTTTCTTATGTTTTGTTTTCTTAGGAAATAAAGAGGTATATTATGAATGACATGCTGAAATAACCTAAGAGTTATGGTTGTTGTCAAAACATTTTCTATGTTTTATTTCATTTAAAATTGTAATGTTGAATTTCTGTATGTATCTTGTTTTGAATTATACTAAACTACTTAGTCCTTGAGGATGCATATTCATTTTTTATATGCCAATGTAATAAAATAAGGCACCGTCTCTCGGAAACTCAGGTTGGGTCCTTACATCAATATATTCATAATAAAAGAAAAATGGGTCCATAAATGGATCTTAGTTGATAATTATTATCATTTAAAATCACATGGATGGATATATAATTTTTAGTAATATTAAATCGTGTAATAAAATAAAATATATAATAAAATAGTAGAAATTTAAATTTTCAAAAAATTCATTTAAATTGAATTTAAATATATCAAGATATTGATATAATTTTTTGTATATTATTTTAACACATGTTCAATATAATATTTTCTGATGAAAAATTATTTTAACAAAATAATTCATTCAATTTACGTCATTTTTAATATTTTTGATACCATTTATTTTAGATTATTTTTAACAAAATAATTACTACATTGGAATTTGTTAAGACTTTAAAGTATTTATTTAATCTCCATAAAATTAAAATAAATTATTATGATTAGAAAAATTTTATAATTTAATATAATACTTATAAATGAACATTTTTCCTATCCCAAATATTTATATTTATTTATTATAAGGAAAATATATATTTTCGTTTTCCCTTAATTTAATTATTATATGTGTTGCATTCAATGGAATGTAGCACAAAATTAGAATATTTTAAATAATTTTTCGGAAAATATAAAAATAAATTAAGTATATAAATTAAGATAATATTATATTAAATTTTAATACTAGTCATTATTGTTTATCCACATGATTAACTCATATTTACCTTATCCCGGGTAATTAATTTTTACAACATTCACTATTTATTTTGGTATAATATTTAGCTGAAATTATTAGATATTATAAAGTGTTTTAATTCTAAACATGGATTCTATTTTTTCAAATTCAAATCAAATAATTGGAAAATATTAATTTAAAACAAATCCCAAAAATATGATTAGAATAAAGAATTTAAATTTGAAAAGGTTCAAAAGATTACAATGTTTTTTATCCAATAAAATTTGAAAATGGTTCAAGTGACATAATGTAGATTAATTATTATAAAATTTAACATTTATTACATTAATACCAATTTTAAATATAATTTATCATGATAAATTATCTGAACGAAAAGGTAGTTTTCAATTAAAAATCATTATTTTTCATTATTCATAGAAAAAATAAATATTTTTTTAAAATCATAAAAATTATCCCTAATTTAATTTAAGAATTATGACTTCATAAATGAATTTTATTTTTTCAAATTAGTATTAGAATGTTATGAAATTTTAATTTTAAATTAAATGTGCAGAGTGTGACTAAACAAATTTTTATTTAAACTAGTTGTTTCATGCATCTTCGGTTAACAATGAAATTTAATTTTTTTTAAAGAAATATATTGTAAATTATTAGGGTGTCATATTTCCCCCACATAAAAAAATTTGAATCATTTGAATTTAAACCTGATCTTAGTAATCATTATTTTGATATATGAATATTATTTTATGTAAAAACCAACATCATAAAATGGTTAATAAAAGGTGTACATAAAATTGAAATTGTTTTAAAAGGTTGTAAATATTAATAACACAACATTTTTTTCAAGTTGGAGAAAATAGGTTGGAAATAATCTCATTTCCCTATAATAAAAAACACTCAAATACTGTTAGATAGTAATATAGAACATTAATCACATGAAAGTAGGTGCTACAATAAAGGCTAATGATCATGGAACCATAAACGAAATAGGTGTTAATAAGGTTATCTTTATCATCTTATATTATTTAAAAAGTATAAAATTGTGTTTCAATGTAGTTTTTCCTACATTTGAGGAATAATTTTATAGTCTAGGAATATAAGAAAATATACTTGTATGATATGTTTATGATTAATAAGAGTAAATTCATCATTTGATTATTTTTCAATTCATCCCTCAATCCAATAATAGAATATTAGGAAATTAAATATTTTTTATTCTTGAAGAACCAAAATTCACCTTTAACGGATCCTAAGATCTATAAAATAGTTTCAAGTCTTTCTATCCATCTCAAACATTTTTAAAAAATCAATATGGTGAGCTAATATGAGTAAATGTTAATATGATGAAGATATAGTTTAATTTGTCAAACCTCATCCTTAGTTAAATGTAAAACATTTAATAAATGGTCAACCATATAACCCTTCCAAATGATTAATAAACAAATCATTGGAAATAAGGTCACTGAATATACAGAATTAAAATATCATTATTCTCTCGAATACATTATGCAGCTCTTTATCATTACATATTGAACATGTGATTTCCTCCTTCATGTATTTTATTAAATCATGGTGATAAATTGAGTTACCTTAAAACGTTTTTGAAAACATGCATGCTTCTTTATTCATTAACTAAGATCCAGATTATTGGATATAGTCCACAACTCAAAAAAAAATCAACACTACAATGATTGCATAAAACACATGTCAATAAATCATTAATCTATTCCAATGTAGTTAATAATATCCAATTTTACGTAACTTTATCAATAATATCCTTATCCCAAATTCATTTTCTCAATAGTAGGGACATACTTAGGGTTATTTTACCCTCAATCACATGTTTTACTTGATGTTAAAATTTCCACTGAATATATTTTCTTGGTAACATTCAATATATTCATTCAAATCCTTATAGAACCATTACTATATACAATACTTAAACATTTTATAAATCTGAAAACCAGTATATAATTGATAAAATACTCAAATGGCATAATTATTGAATCTAAACATGGAGAAATTAATCATTAATCTTCATCTGGGGTAATAATGTAAGCTTGACTATGATCTATTATCTTGTTTTAAAGTATATTTATTTGACTTTTGAGACATTATTTTTTATAGTTTTAATTTTTTTTTAGTTTATTTAGTGCACATTGGAAAAACATTTCATAGTCATACAATCAAAAGAACGATGTCCTTTCATTTTCTAGTTGATGAAAACTACCATTACGTTTATGGAAGTACTTTGGTGTTTCTTTCCACCATTATCTCATGTTGGGAAATTATTATCTACGTAAATCCTTTTATATAATCTTTTTATTTTCTTTATTTTCTCTTATTGCATCTTATTGAAGCTATAAAACATAGATAATTCCTTCTTTGTATTGTTATAACATGATAATATATCTTCATATGATTTAAATATTTAGGTTCTATGTTATTTTAAATATTGGATAAAAACTATAAAAGAAATGATCATTATTACCCATTGGATTAGGTGAATTGAGGTGGTTCTCATTCCTTATTTAATGTACCAAATATAAAAAATAGAGTACACTAGATTAGATCACATTATTATGAAAAATGTATAATCGCAAAACTATAATAAACATAAATTTAAAAATTTATGCATAACTAATCTCATAATAATTTGCCTAGTTTATTTGAGGATATCTATTTTTCATATCATTTTATAAAGAAAATGGAAACTATCTTAAGAATATCCCCTAGTAGTTTCCAATAAGGTCCACAGTAAGGCTTATTTTAATATACCATATAACACGCATGTAAATCCTGATTAATAATTTTCATACTTATTACCCCCAGACACATCTATGAAATAAACACATACACATGTATTATCTAGATAAGGATTTATTTCTAGGAAATAGAACATAATCACGAAATTTGAAACACATTTGGATCATATTATATAATTATCTGCAAAGTCAATCTGAGGTTTATGATCCAAAATCGATGTTATATTAAATATAATCTTAATATTTCTAGAAAATATTCTCTGATACCAACTGTAACAACCTTGACCCTAGTTTCCACGAGTCAGTGCCATAAATTATAATAATGGAATAGATTATGTTCATCAAATCACTAAGTACTGATCAGTTAGGATGGTTTGGAAAACCAAATACTTACAGATACCCATTTTACATTTGGGATATAAAATAAAACATATTAGAAAAAAATGGTCAACATCTTTTATGACTCATTCAAAGGATTCAACATCGAAACAGGGGGAAAGGAAAATAAATAAGGATGACCTCAAATTATAAGTAAGGGTTATATACATCAAAATTTATCTTTAATCATTAACCATAATCAACATGTAATGGTAAATAAATGAGAACACATTCCCTTTAAGTAATTATATAAGGCATAATCAATATTGAAAGGTAAATAACTTAAAACACATTCCATTTAATCAAAAAACATGAAATGAAATGAATCTAGTGGTAATAAAATATTTAAAATCATGTGTTAAATAATAAAAGACCCTTAATAAAGGAAATTCATAATTAATGGACTCCATGTTACTAGGATTAATGATACCTCAACTGTATTGACCACACATAAGAGTGTTTAAAAAATATAGGTACAAACTCATTTTATTTGGTTACCTTAATTTGTCTCATATGGCCTACTGATTTATCTTGTGGGTAAATTTTACTAAGCCTCACCTATTATTGAGGTTAAAAATCATTCCTTACATATCTAATTATAATTTTAATTTATTTATCAATATTCATTATAATCAAATATCTATATTGATTTAAGTACACTGATTTATCAGTATTTCCCCAGTTAATTAAAGAATATTTCAGGTGAAAACTATATGTAAAAATGGTATACATATTTGGAAAAAATAATATACATTATATAAAATATTTATATTTTATGATAAATTAAAGGACTAACGAAAAAATATCATTAGAAGGTGATTGTTTTAAGATAATTTTATCAATCATAAATGAAATTGTCTTTGCAAAATAACTTATACCACTCGGTAATTTTCAAGTCAATTTCCCTAGGATGAAATTATTCAAAGTGAAACATAAAATAACATGAATTATGAATGAATAATTATATTAAAAATAAAATGGTTAGTATGTACACCACTTATAGGGTAATTGGTGCATAATAGAATATATGACTCAATAGAGTGTAATTTAAGATGAAACCCCTAAATCACACATCATTTTGATTGTAAATTCTTTGAACTCTTATATAGTGGTTCTATACATTTCATTAAAATATACATGTATAGTATTAGTATTTATAATATTTTATATAATCTTTTTATAACATCTTATTACACTTTCTTTAATTATCTATTTTTTTCATTGTTTAGTGTGTTAATGAACATTTTTTCTCATGAATGTTTCATCATGAATGATCTTGTTCTTGAAAATATTATATAGTTATTGTATATTGATAATAATAATCATGAATTAATTATAATATTTATACATAAATTATACTTTTATGATCAAATATGAATGATGGTTATGAAAAATGAATTACAAAATGGTCATGGAAATACTAGGCTGTACATAATCATGAGTTACATTCCCATTTCTTAATGATCATTATAGAAAATAGGTGTGTACTTATTATTATTTACATAATTATTGTAATATCAGATATAAAATAATATATTCTTATATATATCAACAATGTGTTGTGGTGATGAAAAGAGAGTCAAAATGCTTTGTGAACGTAGTAGTCGTCATGTACATGAACGATGTTATCATCATTACATGAGTGAAAAGGAAATAAAGACAATGATATATATTATATTTATATAATGATAAATTTCATGACCCTCTATAGTTAATGATACAAAAATAAGGGTAGAGAGTCAATGAACATGAATTCTTCCCACCAATATGCCTCAGGTTAGAGACTAGAATCAATGGTGTAGAAATCTCACAATACCGAAGAAATTAACCTTTATAATGAATAAATATCTATATATATAATGAATGAACCTAATAAAACTACATAACATAAAATAAAAGAAATCCAAAAAAACATCCCACAATGCATGAATAGATTAAATTGTTATAGATAAAATTTCAAAGGTGTAAATACCCAAAATAACATTAAGTATCCAAAGGACAACTATCCCATGGTCTAAGATAGTTATACAAAGCATAGTCTACATAATCATCCTAGAATATAATTGTTTTTATTCGTAGACTAAGAATACATGAATATTCTGTATGAAAATCAATGTCTCTAATACACAATTGGAAGTGGAATATCAATGAACCTATAATAAAATAGTAGAACCAACATCATGTAATAGGTAGACTAACCATAACCCAAACCTCATGATGTACTGGTCAACCAATAATGAATTCAATCAATATAATGTAATATAATTCACATCGATGATATGGAACCCCTCACAACATTTCTACTAATTATCTACCCTCACACCCCAACAACAATAGTCCTGACGCTCCCACTTCTTTTGAATATATAACATTACATTCTGCCCATGCACAGTGGGAATAAACATCATAGAACATCCTCCTCACACTAACTTGGGACACACATTACATCAGGTCGCATTGAATCCATCTCACACACACCTGGGCCACTCGTCGCATCTCATCCCAAAGACCACTGGGACATCACATCAGAACTCATCCCAAAGAATCATGGGACCACCCACCACAACTCACCCAAAAAAACATCAGACCACACATAAAAACTCACCCAATGGCACATGGGACATTACCAACAAGATTAGAAAGTAGGGAATAGAGTGTGGCTAATCATCCATC
The DNA here is from genome assembly GCA_963277665.1 of Viscum album. Classification (NCBI taxonomy): domain Eukaryota; kingdom Viridiplantae; phylum Streptophyta; class Magnoliopsida; order Santalales; family Viscaceae; genus Viscum; species Viscum album. The sequence goes on along the minus strand of OY728146.1, from coordinate 182,385,158 downwards.
CTCCCATCGAGATGTTTGAAAAGGCACCTCCCACGTGACTTTGTCAGTGTGGGAATATAGTGCTCGAAGTGGGTGGGGTGCTTATAAAAATAAAAAGGAAAATATAATGTATGCATACATATATATGAGGCCACAAAATACCCACTTATAGGATTAATAGAAGATCACCATCCAAATAACATAGTCTTGTATGTCCACTTCCAAGACTAAATGTATAACCACTACACAATAAAAAAATAATCCACCATTATTTTTTAATAATTAATTAATGTTAAACCATTTTAATGATTCTATGTTACCAAACCATTCCACTAAAACGATTACATAGGTTTATTTTCCAATCACATTTTTATCACCATCCATAACAACCGGGAAACTAAAATAAAACAACACACAGTAAGAAGTACAATGAAATAGCCCATCAACCACATCCACCACCAACTGTCATCGCTACCCCACTGCTCAACTATATAGTTCCCACTGCCCCCATAGAAATAATATATCATTTATCAATATATAATATTTTCACATTTATGAAAATTTATTTTATTCAATTATACTTAATAAATTATGGGTATTATCACAAAAATCTTTTGATCATGGAGAATCCATTTCATTATCTAAATATACGTGGTTAACCAATTATTTACGATCATAGTAAAATAAAAAAAACTGAGGGTTGAAGAATATGTTTCTATAGAAAAATGAATCCACAAATAGAGATGATATTCATCATGAAATTACACCAATACAACCATAATATCAATGTAAATAAAAAAATTAAAAAAAATTATTAGATAATAATTCTCATTACCATACACATTTATATTTAATTTAAACCAATTAATTATATTTATTAGTCTGGATTAATCCATATACACTTAAATAACAATTATAAACCCATACTGCATGATATACAGAAAAATAAATGAAGGAAAATCATACATGGATGAAAAAATTGTTTCACCAACTTACTGCACCAGAATAGGGGGTTCAAATTCACGAGGAAAACTCCCTAGAGGATCATGATAACCCCAAACAACTACAGTAGTAGTTTGTATGACTCTAACAACAGTGTATTTGGAACCTCCCATATCAGTAAAAATAAAAAGGAAAGAATGAAGGGAAGTTATAAGCCTTTAAAATTACTAGATCTGAAACTAACAGAATTTAAAATGATTTTGTTGAACATTACAAGAAAATCATATTAAACCCACATGTTTTAAATGATTTAAAGGAATCAAGAATTTCTTTTAAAACTTAATATATGATTTATTTATTTTGAAATAAATTTTAAAATCATTATTTCTGTTATTAAACTCATTTTTCTTCATAAAAGTTGTCATGTAATGATTTTGTAATTATTTTGAAGAACTGGAAAATTTTGGAAAAATGGAAAACTATTCGAATGATTCACTGCTAGGATGTGACACCAATAGGATGAGTAACTACTAGGATGTGGCAAAACTATTATGAGCCACCTATATAATTAAAAACTTCTTGCATGATCCTCCATGATGACGATCCACCACTATAATAATCCACTACTAGGATGAATCACCGACATAATGAGTCATAATGAGGACTCATTACAAGGATGCATTACTTCCAGCATGGAGAATATCTTGGAAGAGTCACTACTAGGATGAGTAACCACCAAGATGAGTCACCACTGGGATGATCCACCGACAGGATGAGTCACCTCTTGGATGAGACACCATTTGAAATCTAGAAATTTGGAAAACTAGTTTAATGAATCACTTTTAGAAATCTGGAAGACTGGAAATTTGGAAAACTGTTGAAATGTGTCACCATTTGAAAATTAGAAAAATTAAAATTTTGAAAATAGTTTCAATGACACAACATTGGAAAATAAGAAAACTAGAAATTTAAAATACAATTGAAGGACTCACTATTGGAAACCAAAAAAACAAGAAATGTGGGAAACTACAGAAATGACACACCATTAGAATATTGGAACACTAGAAATTTTGAAAATAATTGAAATGATACCCCATTTAAATGAGTATAATGTCCCAAAACACCCCACACATCCCCCATGCACCACATTTATCTTATTATTTATAATGTAACTATCAAGAAGGTTCAGGTTGTTACACTAGATACCTGTAAAACAATTATCAACCTGTATAATTCAAAACAAATCCTATAGGATTGATAGAGAAGTCCAAACAATTTTCTCTAGAGATACCTCTCAAGGATCTCATCAAACCTAATGAATTTCCATCAAACAAACCTGAAATCCCATTCACCCCCAACAACAAAAGAAAAAAAAACTAATATAGTAATTACAGAATTTCATCCTGAATATTAATATACTATCCCCTTTAGGTAGAACTGACTCTCCTACAATAGTTTAATCACATCATTGTAAAACATTTCATGATTAAGAAATAATTATTCCCCTTTCCCCATTTTGGGACATCATCACACATTACACATAACACATAATATTATGGGTTAAATCATATCTTATTAAACCCCAAGGTAAAAACAACACATCACAATGAACATAGAGAAGGGGAAACATTAAAAAAATAGTGGTTCCTAGGATTTCATCGGCATCTCATATTCCCAAGTACTCTCCCCCAAACCATCATGCCTCCATAGCACAGAAACCAGCAGAGTGGTCCCCCTATCACCTTTTCTCATGGGTATTGGATCCCTACTAGATGCTTAGAAAATGTCACATCGTCATAAGTATCTAAATCTCCCTATTCAGTGAAATTTGATTCATCTTAAAGATATAGATGGATTTGAGAGATTTAAAAGACATCATGGAACTTTCCCAGCTACAGTGGGAATGAATACTATTATTCCACTTTCCAACACATCCCAACACCTCAAAAGGTCAAAATATGGGGTTAGATCTTAGTCCCCTTCCCCAAGATATACTTACCATGTTGAGGGGAACTCTTTGAGAGAACATGGTCTCCAAACATGAACTCTAGGTTCGTCCTCTATTGATTAGTATATGACTTCTTCCAGTATTGAGATGCTTTCATCCTCTCTCATGCCAACTGAACTTTCTCTTTTGTGCTATGCACGACATCAAGAGTAAGAACTGATGCGTCCCCAACCTCTATGAAGGTTAATGGAAAAGGAAATGATCTTCCATAAAAATTTTCAAAAGCAGCCATGATAGTGAAAGAGTGATAGTAATAATTATAAGAAAACATGACCAAGGGTATGGTTGGTGACCATAAACCTTCAAAATCTAAGAAACATGTCTGTAACCTATTATCCATTTTCTAGATTTTTCGTTAGGTTTGTCTATATATCCAAGGTAAGAAAGTAGTTTTGAGCCACAACTGATTTCCAAAAGAAAGTAATAACCACCTTTAGACTCATGAAATATTATGTGAATATCAATCCAAGAAAATGGATCTTGGAACACCATGTTTCCATTCCACTTCCTCCATATTCCTCTTATCCAAATAATATACTATGCCCGAGTCCATGATCTCTAAGAATTGAGATGATTTACTCAACTGATCCCTGAGCATCCAGATATAATCACACCCTCTTTGAATTTTGGGTAACCGATTGATGAAATCCATTGAGATTTCATCACATTTATACTTGATAGCATATAGGGGATGAAATAAACCACAAATAGCATGATACTTAACCTTTACTTGCTAGAAAACCAAGAACTTTGACACACACTCTTCCACTTAATTTTTCAACGTGGGAAACCAAAACTACATCCTTAATCCTTGGTACATTTTGGAATATCCTTTGTGTACCTCCAAATATGATCTATGAAATTCTCCAAAGACCCCATCACACTTCACTATCAGACAAACATCATCACATAAAAGAACATCATGTTCTAACCATCCTCTGGCCACCCCTCTGGATCATCACCATTCCAAACACAATCATGCAACACCCCTTCCTCTGAGTCCCCCAACTATGACTGATCTACCTGCTACACCCAAGAAGACTGAGCCATCATATGAAATCGACATCCCCTACCACCATCCCCCCTGCATCTTTGTGCTTGGTTTCCAACTCCGCCATCACTCTCAAAGAATTTGTAGACTCTGAGACAACATCATTTTATGACTTTCTAATAAAATAATCCTCCACAATATTCCCCTTTGCTGAGGTGCACGATATCTCAAAAACATATTCCTGAATAAACTTCAGCAACCATAACTTCCACATATTCAGATCATGCTGAGAAAAGAAATACCTCAAGAACTTTTAATCCGTGAAGACCAAAAAGACAATTCCAATGGGGTAATCTTTCACTAACATTAATGTAAACATGAATTTTGCACGATCAATATCATGGGTGTAATATCTTTGTTCATGAGGGTGAAACTTCCGAGAACCAAAAGTGATCACTACCTTTGGTAGCAATAGAAATCACCCTAATCCCAGATGGGATGGGTAATATAAAACCTCAAATAACACACACTCCACTGGAAGTTGAAGCACTATACCACAGACCAACATTCCTTTTAGGTAACCAAATTCATCCTGGAATAGATTATTCCATACAAAATCATAGATATTCCTTGTTATCACTTTCAATAGGATTCTAACTCTAGTTAAATTAGTTGAAACCCACTGATAATACAATGGGAGAAAATAAAATCTACAAACCTCTACCATGATCTTGGATGTTACTCAGGAAAAAACTTCCTCAACCTTTTATAGATTAACTATCACACCTTTTTGAGACAACACATATCTAATAAAATAGATCTCTCTTGTCAAAAACATACACATAGAAACCATTCCATATAGTTGGGGACGCCAAAGAATTTACTAGATAGCTCGAAGATTCTCAAAATGCTCCACTTTGAAAAATTATTAGATCAAGATATCATTTATTTAAACAAGGAAGAACTAGTCCATGAACTCATAAAACATGTAGTTGATGAGACCCATGAACACAAATAGTGCATTCCTCACACTAAAAGACAAGACTGCAATCTCAAAGTGCCCATACCTACATCTATTGTAGTCTTTATGATCTCACCCTCCTTTTCCATTAAATGAAGATATCTAGACCACAGATTGATCTTAGAAAACCAACACTCACCTTTGATCTAGTTGAGAAATCATTGATCCTTAGAAGTGGGTATCAATTCTTTATTTTCACCACATTAAACCTTTGATAGTCTATACACAAACTTAGACTATCATCCTCTTTCATGTCCAACAACACTAGAGCACACCGCAACAAAACATTAGGCCATATAAAACCCTTCTACATAAAACCATATATCTAAACACTCAACTACCAAAGCCTTCAAGGTTCCAACCAATAAGGATCCATTGAAGTAGAAGAATCACAAGGGTTAAATTCTATCCCAAAATCAAATTTGTGTGGTGGATATAGTGTAATATCCACAAAAAACGTCCTAGAATTAACCAATTTCCATGGGAGCCTTCTTGATCCATGTTCCTACTGATTCCATAGTATACTCAACCACCAATAAACGAAGGGGGATCCATATATCTTTTTCCCAGATGAAGAATCTACTCACCAACGAAATCTACTTGTCATCCATTCACATAAGAGAGCATGATCCTCATATGAATGTAGTCAATAACATCATGCATAGAATACAAAAAAATTGATGCCAAGGATGATATCATATAGATGCATCTCCAGAAATATAAGGTCCACATACAACTGATGTTCCCTCATCATTAGTTTTCATCCCTGAAAAACATTAGACATGATGGTCAGGCCTCCAACAGGTGTAGTCAACACTAGGGTCATGAGAAGACTTCATAAGTCTATTCCCAATGCAAAAAATCAAGTGTGTTCCAAAATAGAATTAATAAATACATAAGAAAACAGAGCATAGACAAGAGTAGAAAACAAACTAATCGTACCTCTAATTATATCTAGACTATTTAGTACCAGTACCTCCACTACATGAAACTAACCCCATGCATCTCCCTTACCTCTCTGCTGATGGCCATCCCAATCACCACACTTGGGTTGAATTTCATCATATAATGGAACATCCTAGGGTCGACCTCTACCTATCTCATCTTCCTAGCTGAATAATATCCCTTCATCCCCTACTTTTGGGAGATACTTGAAGGTAACCATTACTGATTCTGACAAAGAAATTTTCTCACATAGACAAATTGAGTATAATAAAATGATGGACACTACTCCTAAATATGGATGAAAAACCCACATAAGAAACACATCATCCCCAATACCATATAAAAGGTACAGAAAACAGTTGGTTGAAAGGGAATCTGATAAGTTCAACTCAAGGATAGTTGATAAATCGAAGTTTCCACACCCGATGAGTGCATCGACTCGATCAATTGTTCCCTACTTTGATCCTCAAGGTAAATTGTTAATTTAAATGGTGTAAATCCATACTAGATAAAAATATAAAGTGCCTCCTCATGATTCATTGCTCAGGACCCCTCATCTAGAAAGAGATCTAAGGCGATGCACAAAAGGTCCTTGAACTTAATCCGAAGATCCTACATATACATACTCCCCTGATGAAGGGAGAGTATCTCCTACCTCTTCACAACCATCATTGCCAAGGAGTGGAATTCTTCTCTAAGATCCTTCTATAATCCGACGCATGAAACATCGTCCTCCATCTACTAAAAAATGTACAACATCCACCACTGAAACAAAGATCCTCCCTTATAACTACCCACAGTGGGACCTTATACTCCATCATGGATCAGATCAAATATAAAGTGATCTCAAGATACTCTATCAAACATGATATTTCCATATCAAAAATTCTCCCTTAATACATTTCCAAATACTACCACTGAAAATAATACAACATCCTCTCCCACTGATCAACATACTCAGCTAGATAAACCCTCCACCGATAAACCATCATATCCTACTAAACATCCACTTGCTAAGACACATGTGGATGATGACCATGAGCCATAAATACAAGAGAAAACAGGTTTCCTAGGCCTTATAGTATGAATTTTCATTCTAATATATTTTAATTACCTTTAATCAATTTAATTAATTTCATCAATTTTTACATTCCCCAAATAACCCAATTAAAACAATAACACAAGTTACCATAGTGAATATACCTCTCATGTGTCTCTACCCATCATGAATTCATATCTATCATGATCATTTATAATCTCATATTCTATACACTGGATCAGGGGGACCATAAAATCACATTTCCTAGATAGTCTCCCTAGGCAATGTCACACACCATGGTCTACATAAACTATTGAAATACAAACCCACACATTCGTCTCAATTCCTAGCTCCAAACTCCATAAAATCCCTCAACCATATATATGATACCACTGTATCATGATCTCATCCTTACAATCATATGAAAATGAGGGGAGAGTGATTAAACCCCCTAATTCCCACCTCTAGTAGACCTTGGGTTGGTGACTAGCACCAAGGTTGTGAAAATTTCCATATATGTTGGCATTAATATTAATAATAAAACTAGATCAGAAGGTAGAATTAATCAACAACAAAATAATCAATGGCATAAAACAAAAGAAATACAAAAAACACCCCATAATTCATGGATAAAAAAAACTGTTAGAGATAAAAGATGACAAGAGTAAATAACCAAAATAAATATAAGTTGTGATACAACACGTTTCCAATGGTCCAATCTAGTAACACCCAAAATGGTCCATGTAATCATCCTAGAAACCCAAAAACAGTTTTTATATGAATATGGTGAGGATAATGGAGTACTATGTAGGAAAAAAAAAGTCACTTGTGCACAAGTGGAAGGAACTTACTAATCCACCCATGATAAAACACAAAAACCAAATGGAACCTAATAGGTAGACTAACCATAACTCTTACCTCACCAAGGTTTGATCACCCAATAATACATCCAATTAATATTATATAATATGAATCAAACAATTGATAGTGTACCCGTACCACATTCGCACTAATTAACTACTCTCACTCACCAACAAAAAACCTCTTGATGGTCCCACAAATTCCAAATATATCAAATCATATTCCTACAACAGACACCCTAAACAATCATTAGAGAACATCCCACCCATACAGAACTGGTTCAACTATCACATCACTTCACAAATCATGCTCCCAACACACACCTAGGACACACATCACATCTCATCAAGTAGACACCTAAGACAACACATTTACAACTCATTCCGAAAAAACCTGGGACCACAGATCAAAACCAAATAACATACCCATGGGACCAAACATAACAACACTCCCAATGACGCCTAAAACATTATCTCCTTGAAGAGGGAGTAGGTAAGAGTGGGTGGATAACCATCCATCCTCCCATAAAAATTATGGGAAGGACACTTGTCGCATGGATATGCAGGTGTTGAAACAACGTGCTCAATGTGGGTGGGGTGTGTATAGAAATCATAAGAAAAATACAATGTATCCTTATATATTTACATGGTTAAAAATACCTACATGTGAGTTTACATGAATATCCCCAACTGACTCACTATTTCTCACATGTCCACTTCGAAGAATAAATAAACAACCCTACACATGAAGAAAACAACCATAGTTTGTTCATATTATTTAGTTTATATTATATTATATTTTGAACTATCTATTACCAAATCATTAAATTAAAACATGTAAGCCAATTTATATTCTATGATCATTATTATCACCATCTATACTAATCAGGCACCTGAACCAAAACAACTCAAGAAAAGCTGCACATTGTAATAGCCCAACAACCGCATCCACCACAAACATTCATCAAAAAACCATTGATAAATATTATAGTGTGCACTGCCCCAACAAACATAATAACTAATACAACAATACAACAACTTTTCACATTTAGAAGATTATATATTATTCAACTCCACATTGTTAGTTAAGGGTATAGTCAGGAAAACAATTAGATCTTGTGGAATACATTCCATTAACTGAATATATATGGTTAGCTAGTTATTTATGATTATAGTAATATAATAACAAAAACAGTGGGTTTCAGAGAAGTTTCCTATAGAAAAATCAAGAATCCAATAAATTTTACATTCCTTGAGGAATTACACCCCTAAAAACATGATATCAAATAAAATCAAAAAAAATCAATTAAAATATTTAAAGTAATACTTCAAAATCTAATAGAACTTTATATTTAATTTAAAGCCATTTGTTATAATTATTTCCTAGATTAGACCATATAAATAGGGACACTAATTATAAACCATCCCACAAGATAGACATAAATAAAAATGAAGGAAAATCATTTCTGGATGGAAGAATTCATTCACCAACATACTGCAACAAAATAGGAGTTGCACGTATGGGAGGAAAACTACCAATGTGTCATTGAGAACTCTAAATAATTATAGTGGAACATTATTTAAATCCATGTAGGAAGATTTTGGAACATCCCCTATTAGGAGAATGAATAATGAATAAATAAAGGGACTACCTCAATCTTAGAAAGACATGATCTGAAACTAATAGGGTTTGAAACGGTTTAGTTGACCACTACCAGATGTTCTCATTAAAATCATGAGTCTTAAATATATTAAAGGCATCCATATTTTTTTTAAAATCATGATATTATTGATCTATTTTGAAATAGATTGAAAAAACATTTATTATTTTATTGAATTCAATTTTAGTCCTAAAATACATCCAAACTAATATTCTATAATTGTTTTTAAAAACTATAAAAGTATATAAAATTGGGAAAATATCATCATGAGTCACTACTAGGATGAGTTACCACCATGGTTAGGAACCACTATGATGAAGTACTAATATGATGAGCCACCATTGAAATGAGGCACTGCTGAGATGAGATATTTCAAGAATGAGCCACCTCACTGATGAGTCACCGCAAAAATTAGTCACTACAATGATGAGTCACCTACATGATGATTCAACACCAGGATGAATCACTAAGAGGATGGGGAACCACCAAAATGTGTCACTAATAGATTGATCCACTACGATGATGAGTCATTATAAGGATGATTCATCAGTAGAAAACTCGAGATTTAGAAAATTGTTGAAATGAATCACCATTGGAAAAATGGAAAAATAGAAATTTATAAAACCATTGAAATGACTCACAATTTGAAAATTTGAAAATTATAAATTTAGAATTTTGTTGAAATGAATCACCGTTGGAAAATTGGAAAACAAAATATTTCTTAAACTATTGAAAAAAATCAATATTGGAAAACTGGAAAACATAAAATTTGGGAAACCATTAAAATGAATCCCCGTTAAAAAATAGGAAAAATGGAAATTCAGAAAACTGTTGAAATTACAAGTCATTAAAATTACTCCCATGTCTGAAAAACACATTGGACTCCCCACAGGCAACTCAACTATCATATTTTTTGTAAAGTAATGGTCTTGAAGGATCAATCCACTACGTCAAATATGTCATTAATATATTAATTATTTCATGTATATCACATATACTCATTATCTTTATCTTTATCAAATTAAATGTGAAATTTTAATTAAATATGAATCAGAATGCTTAATGAGGTAGTAGTTCGCCGTACACACATTCAACATTGTCATATCTCCTAAGGAATGAAATATAAAATTATTTTTATAATATAGTTTCTCTATAGTTATACATATGTTCAAAATAACATATATATACTTTATGTCCATCATTATAACCAACATTGAGAACTAGAAATTAAAAAATGAATGACATAAATTGAAAATGTTGTAATATGTAGTACAAAAAAATGATGATTTTATTACTTATTTCATGGAAGTTGAGATGTTTCTATTACTTTAAGATATTATAAAACAACATAGTACAATTATTATACTAATTTTATTATATCATAATTTAAAATAATGTTTTTGTGGTTAAATATATAAAATAAATACGAATGTTGAAGAATATTCCCCTTCTTTGAGAATCCTCCTTATGATTACAGTAAATGCTCGCTAGGTTAGAATTATGCCCAAACTAAGGCTTCATGGATTAGAGAAGTTAATTTTGGGATGATATTTAGGTAGTTAATGTATTTAAAAATGTTTTTTTAATGTGTGAATAGGTGATTGGAGTGATTTCCATTTTATAGTTGTGGAGGAGTGGCATTTTGGAAAATACTCAAAAGTATTCAATATTTGGAGGTCAATATAACCTAAAGTGGATCCAAAATTAAATATTAAACGAAATTAGGGATTATATGGTTAATAAAAACCACAAATAAATAATTAAAAACAATTTTAACACATTTTCCCTTAACATCGATGTTAACACATTTTTTTACCATTTTGGATTTTCACTACTATAACTAGTATATTTATCCTGGTAAATTTATACATTATAACTAGAATAAAATTTCCTAATTAGATAGTTTATACCCAGTGATAATAAATATTATATATAATTCAGAAAATATTATCCATTTTTTGTTGGAAATTAATTTTACCACATGTGCATTAACATGCAAAAAATGATGCTTCAACCTTAACCGTCCAAACAAGTTTTTTAACTATTCAAGGGTCAAGATATTCTTTATAAAATATAATTTATTAATTTAATAGAAATTATCTGATATTTAATGTCATTTAAAAATCACTTCGATGAATATATTATTTTTAATAATTTCTATTCATTGAATAAAATATTATTTTCAAAAAAAATTAGTTTCAATTTTTACATTATTTATTTAAATTATGTACAAAAAATATTATGAACATGATGTAATTAGAATCTATTTTTTTCATACATGTGTAACATTATATATTCATCTATAAAATTAATGTTACTTATTTTATAACATAATATACTTTAGTTTTAATATTTTAGTACCATTTATTTAAGTTAATTATATACCAAATAATTACTATATTGGCATTTCATAATAATTTAAATTAAATATTTCTACTCCAAGAAAATAAAATAAATTATCACGGTTAAAAAATCATTTTATCTTGAGAAATAATACTTATAACCAAAAATATATTTATCTTCATATCTGAAAGACTTGAGAATATTAAATTTAAAAATGAAATCTTTTGTATTTTTCATTATGTAACATGTTTTATGGGCATATTCAAAGTTAAGTAGAAATAAACATTCATATTTTATAGACCATTATGTCCAATAATTAAATATGTAAATTAATTAATATTAATATATTATTTCAGGTCATTTTCAATATTATCATTCTAGTTTAACCCCTAGGTAATACAATTTTTACCTTAACCATGCTAATAAGTTTTTAATTCATTCATTATTCATTATGTTAAAATATTAATTATATCCTTTTATATATTATAAATTAATATTATTCCAAATAGAGAATTAATTTTTCCAAAATCAATTAACTGAAGTAGAAAATTTAAATTCAAAACTAATCATGTATAAATAAAGATAAAATAGGTTTTTAATGTTAATGTTTTTATTAGTTTACAAATTTTTCATATCTAAACTCAATATCATAATAAATACAGGGAAATATATTGTATTTATTAACATAATATTTAACTAATATTACTTTAAATACTATTAAAATATAGTGATTAATTATTAATTTTTTAAATGAAAATGTCGTTTTTAATTAAATTACATTATTTTCACTATTCACAAAAATGAAGGATTTTGTAAAAATCCAAAAAATTAAACCAAAGAAAATATAGTTATTGTGATTTTAAAAATTATAAATTTTTTTATTATATATTTTTTAATTTTTTTAAAATTATATTGTATTATATATTATCTAAATTTGTTAAAATTATATTCTAAATTAATTGTGCAAAGAATGACTAAACAATATTTTTTTTAAATCTTGTGTTATGTGCATTGAAGGATAGTGACATAAATAAATTTATTTTTAATGAAATACATTTCAAATTTACTATGTTTTTTATTTATGAATGAATATAAAAATATATTGTTGACATAAATGATTAATTTTCAAGATGATATTTTTTTATCAGATAACTACCTTAATTTTCTGCACACAGTTGACTCTGTGATTGTGAAAATATTATTGGAAAATAAATTTAGTGAGTTAAAAATCATTAAATAAATATTCTTTCAATAATTTATAGTGTTATATGAATTTTAGTGTTAAAAATAATTCGTCATTAATTATAAAATTGTTTATATTTTTAATCCATTATTATCTTGATGATAATGAAGTCAAATTAAATCAACAGTTCAAAAAAAACTATTCAGATTTTATATTAAATAATGTTTTTCCAAATTATTTAAAAATTAAAAAATGAATTTCAAGAGAATAGTTGGAATCAGAATTCTCTCATTATTTCATTTAAGGTCCATTTTTCAATTTTATACTTATATATACATTAATAACCCTTACAAGATAAATAATGTGTTACACCGGTTATGGTTGCAAAGGGTTAAAGATGGGGATAAACCAAATAAAAAAGGTTAAAATGTATTAATAAACCATCTAAATTTTTTAAATTATTCATTTTTTTACCAAACTATCAATTTATTTGAATAAAGTTTCATTATTTATCATTATACATGATAAATAAATTAAATATATTTAAATATTTGAAATCATTCAAGGTTTTCCCCATCCACACATATATAATGGAACCTTATACTAGCTTATTCAAAATGTTTTGACCTAATACTTCATCCATTCCCAACCCTAATACCATCCTAACATCATTACCTTCATTCATGAGCTTCTGGTCTTACCCTAATACAATATTAATAAGAGTTTTATAAAAGCCAAAGGAGGCCTCATAACATAGAGGTAACTGTAATATCCGACTCTTTCATGGATTATTTATTCTTATAATTACCATATGCAATTTTATTGAATAATAACTTAATTACTCAAATATTATCAATATAAAAATATTTTATTACTTTTATGGTGCAAACATTTTCCATATCTTTTCAATCAAATGAGAAATGAATGTTTGGATTGTGTGTATGTGTGGACTACCACAAACCTAAATCGATGTGATAAATTTCTCATAAACTCAAAACATAGAAATTTATAATTATTTATTTAATAAATATATGTCATATTTGTGATTGTATAATTATAAAATATTATATAAAATATTTTTAATTTTCTCAATTGAAATTAGAAGTATCCATCATGTGTACATGAAAACTACCATATCCATGAGCGGTATTTTCCATTTTCAATATTCACCTATTAAGTATGGTCCTAATATTGTATATAATTAATATATATGATTAATATTAAACTAATAAGATTATCAAACATTTATACTATGATTGCACATTGTCATTTTCTAACTTATTAATTCTATATAATATACTCTTGACTGGGATGTGTTTACCAATAAAAATAGTGACAATATACTTTTTATGACATGAATATTTAGGTAATGTTATATTTTGGTAATATTATAAAATAATATTATGTAAAATAACTGAATAATATTTTTAAGATGATTCAACCGTGATAAATGTTTAATTATCAACACTTCCGAAATGAAATATTCTGGAAAGATGATTTTTGAAAACCATGAAATGATGATTTTAAAAAATAATTATCATTACATAGTATTTGAGATGTTATAAATGTATATTATATTAGAATTATCTAATAAATTATTAAATATATTTATAATAATTAACAATATTATAATTTATTATAGAAACATGTGAATCAACTCATATATATGGTATGTTTTTCTCACCTAAATTTTGTTCCAATGACACATATGACATTCTCACCACTTGTTTAAGTAATTCAGTTCATATAGTACCCATTCAATATTTTTTTATCATTAAACGTTTTATATTAATTGTATTTAATTTTTTATTAAAATTCATTTTTTTCTTGGGGGTTATGATTAGAAATTTACCAATGTTTTATGGGTCTTATGTTTTATTATCACTTTTGGATATGTTTGGTTATTATTATGTCAATTAAAATAAATTTCTATGTTATATCTCTCAAAATTCATAATTATTTTCTTCCCATTTTTTTATTTGTGGAAATTAATGTCACTCCATTTATTTCTCTTTCTCTACATACTAAAAATTATGAATGAATGTTTTTATAGTAAACTAACATTTTTATTTTATTGGTCGAAAATATTATTAGTTCATAAATTAAAATTTTATAAAAAAAATTCTCCATAATTTTATTACTATTCAATAATTATTTAGTAAATTAATTTTTACCCATTTTTTAATTTCTAATAAAATATTTACAATGATTCTTATTATAATTTAAAAAATGATCTACCTTTACTTTTTAACAAATGTGATGATGAATTTTGTTTGAAACATACATACAACGAACGAACATTAAAAAACAATGACCACTATTTTTGTTGAATATTATTTTTTCAATATTCTATGGTTATTTCCCATGATTTTTTTCATAAATTTCTTGATTTTTTTATATTCTATATAACATATTTAAAAATATAATGGTTATTTTCCTCATGAAGTTATATTGTGTTGTTTTAAGCATAACTTCTTCTATAAAAACATTAATTGATTTCACTTATAATTTAATAGAAATATGATCCTATAATACCATCCTTATTGTCTATTTACATAGTTATATATTATGATGATGAAATATGGATTAAAACTATTTTTCTTCCAATGATGTAATATATGATGAAAATATAATTTTTTTCATGAACATGTGTCATATATATTAGAGGAATAAGATTATTTGTTTGGTGGGTATGCTATATACCTCCAATAAATAGGGTAATGATTATTTTTATGGCCTCAAAGGGTAAACAAGAGGTTATCCAATGTTTGAAAGAGGGTACATGGGATATTTTCCTAGTCTCAAAGAAGGTACATGTGTGGTTATCCCAACCCTAACATGTGAAGACTTTATTGGTGGGTAAAATTAATATTATATTTTTTTATTATGGATATTATAACATTTATGAAACCACCTATTACATGTTATTAATATTCTATTATAATCTCATGGATCATGATATCTAATTCTTATATGATTAGTGTATTATGATCTATGAAATAATTATAAATAATTATGGCCTATAAATTTTTGGGTATCATTTTCAAATGATAAATTCTTGTTCTCATACCATTATGATATGATATTCATATATATGATTATTCATTAAGGTATCTTGTCTTTTCCATTACTATACATTTTATATTATTCATTTTTTTGTTTACTCTCCCTAGTATAGGAAGAAAGGTTTTATATAGTTTATGGAAAATTGGTTCATTTTTCGCGAAGAATATAATGGGAGATATTGTAAATATTTTATGAACTTGTTATTTATTTATCTGTTTTTTCAAAGATAAAAAAATTTATGGTTCTTGGATTTGTATAATTATTATATTCATAGTATATTCCCTTAAAAATATGTAATATTTATGTTTTTAATGGTTGGTTTACCTCAATTTTAATGTGTAATTATGGTTATATTATGTCTCAAAATTATGTATGGATTTACTTTTAGTTAATCTATTATCATAGGATTTCATGTGGTAATAATTTAAGTAATGATATTCCCACAAGACTATGTGTGTACATAATTGAGATTATTCTTTTCTCATAGTTCTGTGTTTACATATTCTTAGGATTATTCAATACTCATATGTTTAATAATAGGTTTATGTAATGATTACTAATCTCTTATATCAAGATCAAATCATTGGGATCTTATTTTTATTAATGATCCATATTTATCGAGTTGTGATTTCCAAATATAATGTTTATGGGCATTCATTATGATATCGTAAACATATTATTTTATTTTGATCAATTATGATATAGTTTTATATCAGTTATTTTTACCCTTACAGAGATTCGATGATTTCCATTTTTTATAATTCCATTTTCCTCGATTATAAAATACGCTAATACATATGATATGTCAAGGAGATTATCACATTTTGATAATTTATAGAATACATTTATGAATTATTATGAATAAAGTAGTTGTTAATATTATGGAAATGGATTTTATTTTATGATAAATACATAGGATTTCATAGTTAATTATTTTCTAATGTTTATGTAAAACTATATTCATAAATGGTGATATAAATGTTATTAATGAAAACAGTTATATAAATCATGTTTTTATTGGATGGTTGCATCTATGATATTATTGTCAGTAACATATCCATTAAAGATAAAAAGGTATGTTTTTTCTTTTCACTGGAACACATAGTGTGGGTATCAGTTGTTATAGTTTCATAACTAAATACCAACCAGATTTAATAGGACCCAATTTTAACATGCGGGATAATTCTATATATATATATATAATCACTATTCAAAAAATCCTCACATCACAACCCATATATATATGTGTTAGTTTTCAACTATGTATACAATATTGAACATAAGTACGATGAGGATTATTATGATTTTTATTGTGTGTTAAACCAATAAAAAAATAACGATAATGTTGAAATGTATTTATTTATTTAATAATTTAATAAAATCTACTAGCATTTTTCCAAAAAAACCATCATATGATTGGTCTGTATGTCATAATTACCAAAATGAGGACTGAAATTTTTTACTTAGAGGATTTATGAAATTAAAACGGACATTAAACATAATCCAAGGGAATATATTCATGTCATTATTTATTACCACAATATTTTTGAAATATGATTATAGATCTTAAATATAATATTTCCTTAGTATAATTTAGTGAAAATGTATATAAAATTTTATTAATACATGTCTACGAATTTCTGCAATGAAAAATGTATAAAAATATAATAGTATTAAAAACACCAACATCCTAATGAAAATTCCATGTAAATTTTCATTAGTTAAAATAATTGATGTTGTTTTCCCACTCTTTTATAGAATACTCCACTATGTATATATCACCATAGAAATCCACTATCAGTGCACTAATTCTAGTTAATTTATTAATCATATATTATATATGTCAACACCATAGTCCCCTTAAATCCATGATCATTTATAAAATTGTTATATAATTTTATTTATCACAAAATGTAATAATATAGAAATGTATATACCATTATTCTGTATATATAGTGCATCACATGTCCCAATTTATGGAATATAATATTTACTAATAAGAAATACTTATGCTATAAGAAAGTCCACATATATATAAATTCAATTCGTTTACTAATATCGCCTATTGCAATGAAATAAGTAAATACTATATGGGATATTATAACACTAATCTGAAAGGGATCATATCTATGGAAATATTCTTGAATAAAAATAATGATCATTCCAAATAAATATTATCAATCAAAATAAAATCAAATATTTTCATTTGAGTTACACATGGATTTGATATATGTATCGGGTATAATTATACAAACAATATTTTCCCAAATCTAGTAAACTATTTATATATCATACAAATTAGATAGCTGAGAAGAAAAATAGAGTTAAAGATACATTCATAGACATTTTATAATTTTTTCTTAATTATCACATTCTAAATTCTTTAATTACCTATCATTTTATTAAGTCTGAATGATGAGTAATATGTGGAAGTGACAAGTAGAATATTAAAATTATTATAGGATCATCTAAATAATCATGGGATATTAAAAAAGGTATATATGAGATAAAATTAATCAATATAGATAAATAAAAAATATAGTAGGAGGAGGAGGAGTCAGTCCATCACAATTGAAGATACCATATTTCTCATAATTTCAATCTAATTATATTTTATGTTCAAGAAAGGTTATAATATTAGTGGGGATATTGTGATTTTCAGTTAATAGTCACAATAAATCACTTGAAGAATTCATGACATGGTAACTATATTTCTTATTCTTAATTATTTTCTAATTGATAAAATAGAAATGATATTTAGTTGTGATTGATGTATTAAATGAGTATCTTTATACATTTCACTATAAATAACTAAAAAATCATAAATTATGAAAGTAATGAAGATATTCATACAATAATTAGATTATATACTATTGAAATTTAATTCCCATACTATAACATGGAAGGAAACATGTTTGGGACCTATGTTAGTACTATGCGAACCAAATTTATATGAATAGATCACTTAATGAAATGTGTGACCATCTATATCATGGTTTCATAATTTTAGTTCTAGGTTATGTGACTCACTATGATAAACCAAAAATCCCACTTTATCGTCATTATTTCAGTCAAAAAATAATCTACAACAACTTTCTCATGTACAACACAATTTCTATTAATTGTTTCATGTAGTAGTTTTAATTACATGAAATATAAAAAAAAGAAGCTCTCTTTTAAACATCCCTTTTAGATATGAAAACTATTGACAATGATTAGCTGATGTGTTTTTGTTATGGATTTTATTTAGAACTCCCAATTTAATTTATTATAGAGGCCTAATATTTTAATAGGGTTGTTTTTGTCATAATCCCAAATTATATTGCCTTTATAGAATCATTTCTAATCGTAGTGCATGATTATTTAATGATTTTTAAATATTATATATAATGTTGATAAATTGTATTATAAGTCCATTGAACACACTAAAAATGGAATAAATATATTATTTTTTCATTATTTGCGATACATTCATTGATTTTATAGGTATACATACATAAATATATAGTTGAAAGCTTTTTTATTAATATTGATTATTTTTACCAATAATATAATGGTAACAAAGAAAATTCAACAAAATTCATAGAGAATTAAAATCTAATTTCAATGTATATTTGAAATGAGGATACATGAATTTCAATATATTTTAAAGAAAATATATGATAAAGTCTCACCTTATTATTGAGAATTTTAAATTCAACCAGTGAATAGAAACACATTAATTAATATATTATCCTATAATTATAGGAATAATTTGTTGATGAACCATTATATAAATTATCTTATATCATTCAGTGGTACTATATCTAATGATAATGACACATTCACAAAATATTTTATCAAATAGTATAGTATACTCATCATAGTGGATTAAGATAAGGAAAATCTAGTTTAAGTTTATTTACCTTTTGAATTAATAGTAAATAATGGAATTTCGAATATTATATAAATACCCATATCCTTCTATTTTATTAATATAGGGAAAACTTTAAGCATTAAAAATTAAAAATTGGGTAATTTAGAAAATAGATAATTTGAATTGGGGAAATATGGTCTTAATCAAGTATTAAATATTAAATTGATGTTTTAAAAGAAATTTGTTCATGGAAGATTAACTAAATTATATTTATGGATATTGTGTATATGAGAATAAAATATAATTATTAAGTAAGATAGAATTTTATCTATTTATTTACCATTGAGATTATAGTGAAATGATCAATGGTATTACTAGACTAACATGGTCATCAGGTGTTTGGTGGGTCTCCATCATACACTTAGTGAGATATTGTGTGGCATTTGGTGTTACAATAGGCATTTAGTAGTCTGAAAGATTCTTATTAAAAAGTATTTTCCTGAGTAAAATTTTATTTTCACCCCTCGAACTTTTTTTCCAACTTATGTACCTAGGAGATTACATTTTAACATACCTCTCCCAATGAATTCCCCCATTCACCCCCATTTTTCAGAATGTTCCAATTATATTTTCATAATTTTTTGTCATCCTTAATAATGTTATAGTTATATTTTATGTCTAAAAATATCCGTTAAGGAGGATTGAATAGAATTAACCATTTATTCCATGTATTTAGATGAAAACAAGTAAATATGTTATTTTTAAATGTGAGATTGATGTTTTTACTTTTTCATAATATTCATTTGCTATAAATGGTTTAATGGTATAACTTAACCCTTGAAAAATGTTAAATTAAAATTTTAATCTTAGATAAGGATAATCAGTTTAAAAAACATTCTGATATCCCATGTAGAGTATTTTTATTCTATTCTATATTTTATTGTATGAGGTATCCTCCTCATTAATTAGAAAATATTTATTTCTTTTAACACTATATAAATATAATTTTATATATATATGATTGATTTTTATAGTGAACATTATCATATAAAACAAAATAAAACATTCTTTTTTTATGTATAATATAATGTAATACATACATCCTATTGCATTATAAAAAATTAATCAATAGTGATTGAAAATCATTAATATAATTTCCTTGATTTTTTATCTATAAATAATCAATATCAGTAACATATTCCCTCTCCCAAGGATATATGTGATGAACAATTGTAATGTACCCATATAATTTGATACAAACTATATTATAAGCTTAGACCATTATATGAATTCATTCCATATTTATAAAATCCAATTCTAATATTTCAAATTTCATTTAAAATATCAAATAATTTGTGACAAAAAAAATTCATTAAGGTGAATCAATAGGGTGATGAAGGTTTCCATCTATGATGTAGTCTTCCATATGTAATTTTATCCAATTTGCATCATTTTAATTTTCAATGTGATACCACTAATGATGAAATTTTGTAATATACAATATTTATTTAGTAGAAGGTTTTTTGTATATTCTAAAGAAACAATCATGGATTTATTTTCCAAGAATATTATATAACGATGATTCGTATTTTGGACATTCTGATAAAAATTTATTTTCCTTGAAATATAGAACTTAATTATTGGGGATATAATCTATCATTTTATAACCATGTCCTTTAGGAAATAATATTTTTCCTATTATAATTAGAATCTAGAATACCATTTTATTCTTGATGTGTCCCTATTAAAATTCCAATCAATAAAATGAAACATTTATCAACCCAATGATGGCCATCATTCATGTTATCAAAGCTCATCACTACAAAAACCCTATAAATTTAGTGAAACTTGAGGATAATGGTTTCTCAATTTATTCATGTTGTTGTTCAAAACACGTTTATAATTGGTTTCAATACATTCATCTGAAATTAATTAATAAAATGATGATTTGTATCATGTTGATATCCCTTTCATAAATTAATGGTGACATGCCTATTTTTTTAATAGGCATGATCTGGTGTATAAAATTATGACTACAACAATAAAAATAAATTGTTTAATGATTTATATACAACCCATTTTTATTCATATTCATAAACATCATGCATGGAAAGAAAATCACATCATTATTTCAAGATAACATTTTGAAAATTCAATGAATCTTTCAACCCATTTTTCAAATTCAAACGTTGTTCTTTATGCATTTATCAAATATAACATCATTAATTTCCAAAAAAAATTCTGAATATAATAGATTAATATATTAATATATATAAAAATTTAATATTTTAGAAAAAAATTAAAATATATTATATTATAATTAAAATAGATAAACATAAATACAAATTATAAAAAGAATACATATAATAAAAATAATTAAAACCAAATAAAAACAATTAATAACAAAAAAATAATCAAATGTAATTATGGGTATTTTTTAATTAAATAAATTAATTAATAATATTTCAATCCTAAACCAATTATGATGGTAACGGTATATAAATAAAATAGTTACAAAAAAAAATTAATGACATAGATAATTTATAATCGTAAATAAATTATAACATTTAAAAATTTAACAATAAAAATTTGTTAATGATAATAATAAATATATAATCAGAGGAATGAATGTGTGTAATTAAAAAATAACATATAATTAATTATTTATAAAAATATTAAAAATATATTAAATAATTTGGTGTTTGATTATGGAAAATATTTCAACAATATTGAATATTTCACTTGATGATAGTGAAAATATGGTGAAGGCTACAAGATGGAAGATAAATATTTTCATAATGATATAGAAAAATTGTAAAAAATCATTCATGTGAATTTTTGAGTTTAGTGGATTAAGATTTACATGGATCAAATAATCTTGATGGACCTGGATAAAGGATGCAAGATGGATGATTGGGGAGAAACATTTCGAAATAAATTCAAAAACTGAATGAAAGTAAAAGATTGAGTGAATTTAGGTATTGTAAAGATTTGAGATGATGAGCGTTTTAGGAATATAATGTTATAAATATTAGTTATGGTCTATGGATACTTATTTTCGTAAATTATCCTAAAATAAGTTTTATAAAAAACAACGTTAAATGATTCCTAATTCACTTTTAATAACGCTGTTTAAAACATAATCATTAAAACTATAAAACCACAGCGTCAATTTATAATAGTATCATCATCAGTAAATCCTTGGTGGGTTTTTATAGAAGGATTACAAGATTACCAAAAATAAAAGGATGGTTTTCTGGGAATTAATGATTTAAGGGGAGAGATTAGGGTAGGTTTCTAGAGATTTTGGGTATCTCTTAAAAGAATTATAGAGTTTATTTGTTTTGTCTTATCTGACTGATGAATTAGAGTTAGTATATTGATCTTGGACTATGGTATTAAATGTTGTTATGGTATACTAGTTAAAAATGTTTTAGTGATTATTCCTTGATTCACCAGAATATAAACATACTAGGTCATCACCTAATCTATTGATAATTCCCTGTTTCCTAGGGGATACCTACTATCACCGAAAATTCAAATTCATTATTTGGTGAATGATTTTCTTCATGGGAAAACGTTATAAACACAATAATTATATTAAAAGTGAAAATTATCAATCTCAATGTTAAAATGTATCACAACATAGTCAAATAAAACCCAAATGAAAATTTATAAAGAAATAACTTTGAAAAAAGTATCAATGGATATGTGTGAAATATGGTTCCAAGTCATCAACATTATAATTCAATGTATCACAAAACGCACCAAAAGTGTAATAAAAAATATATATAATAGGAAATAATCTACTATTACATGTTGTGTACTCTTATATAGACCATGAAACATATATAACCATCATGGTTCACATTTAAGGCATGAGAATTAAGAAATATGGTGGGACCACCTTGACTTGAACACCAAAGTAATAAAATCTAGTGTATTTGACAGATCAATTTAATCATATCATAGATATAAAACATATATTTATAACACAAAAATCATATAATAATCATACAAACTAAATATAATACTAATTATGCTAAATTAATAACTACATATATTCAGAGGATCCTTATTAGATTTTACTTCCATGAGTTAAGCGCTCGTAATTTGGGACTGTAGACCAAATTAATTCTTAGTGGGAAGAAATATCGGAACTTATAATAGCACAAAAATGTATAAATATGAACAAAATCATGATTCTAACTGTTTCTCAGACATTTTATTGAGGCAGAGACACTTACCAATGGAGTATATTGAACAATATCACAACATTATTATCTTTTATATCATCCCATTGAATAGTGGAATATGATTAATATGTTAGGTAATCCTAGTTTTATATGCTAAAAAAATTAAGATTATGAATATGTGGCTATGGATTAAGAAAACTCTGCATACCATTTACTTCTTACCCAGTAATTATTACCTTCTCATGATATATATAAAACAATATACTAATCTATGTTATCGTATAGTAGACCACTCAGTTTAGTTTGAATCAATAGGTTACTAAGGTGAGAATATGTTAATCCAAAAAAACATAACTATTTTATTTTTAATATATTGAAAATAAATTAATATGTCATCGATCCTTAGGATTAAAATTTACCATAACATTATCTAATATACTCAGTATCTTTGTGCTTAAATAAATTAAAAATGACAGGATACTCATTAAAATGACATAAACTAATATTCAATTCATGAAAATAATTTTATATAAAATAATCAACTAACTATGAATAAGTTCAATAATATAATAATTTTCTCCATATTGTACATATAAAACCCTCTAGAGGAACATAATTACATATATAAGTCATGTGGAGTCTCCAATTTAATGTTATTTATTTCATAACCATACAATTCATAATAAATAATATTGTTAGATACTAGTGAATGTGATTAATTACTAGTTTAAAATTTTAGAGTGGGATAAAACCAAATTTTTATTATAGTAACCCAAAAAAATGGGAAATAATTAACTATGATTATTTAGGTCGCACTTTGAAATGCTTAGTCCTTTTCAATATAAAATTTACAATCCAATATCATTATTTTGAGAATTAGTTATTCAATAATGAAAAATAATGTTTATTTAAAACCTTGACCTTAATCATTTTTGAACAAAAAAGTTGATTGATTTAAAATATTAACCCCCCCACTCTAAAAATATTAAAAATATGGGGTTTTGTAATGAATATGTATTACCATTTTGAATTAAAAATTAAAGGTTTTACCTAATACCTATTTTATGAAAAACTCACATTATTATGTAAAAAAATTCATATGCATAAAAGAATTTACCTATATTCAGAGATGAATTAAATATTTTAACAAAATATTTCCATTATTTCAAGCCAACTAACAATTTATGTTTGTATACATCAATTAAAATTCTTATCCATGGTTAAGTATTTACGCTGTAATTTTGAATCATTAAGGTTCAAATTGAATGAAATGATACCACCTTGGTAATATATGGTTTTTAATGAAATTCAAAAGGAATTAACAATAATAGGTTATGGAATATTGAATAATTAAATAACCATTAATTATTTCCAAAAATATATAAATTTTGATCTTAAATCATTATGGAATCTGTCAAACCAATTATTGGTTTAAAAGGGGATAAACGGTTATATATTATGAATTAAAGTAATTCTAACATCCCAAATAGTTTTTAGTTAAAACCCAACTAATAAAATTTTTGAATTTATGTACATAAGTCACATTTCTCATTATTATATTTAGAGTTACTCAAGGTTATGTCCTCAATTAGGTGCATTGGGGAAAATATGTACATTTTTTATACAATTTACCTCACATAATAAGAATTGATATAAATATTATTCATTACAAATTTAATAAAATATAAATATAAAATAAATCAGAAAAATAATTATTTTACATGTGTCAATGGAAATAAAAATCTTCATAGGAACCTATGTGTATAACTCATGTAAAAAAGTGGTTGTGTTGTCGATATATAAACAAACAATGATAGAATTTTATATTAATATAGTTAATAAATCTAAATTTAAAAAATCTATAATCCATAATAATAATAAATGATTTGGAAAACACCCAATATATAAGAGGGTCTATAAATAAATATTTACTATAGTCTCAATTGAAGTATCCATGGAAAGAATTGATTCATAATTTAGAAAAAAAAGGCTATATTTATTTAATTAAAAAAATTTATGGAATTTAAATAAAATGAAAAAACTAAGGAAATTCTATATGGGATGGAACATGTATTATTAAAATATCCTTGAATGCTATTCTATTATACTTTAACAACAACATAGTATCAACAAAAAACAACTAAACCATATTACAAAATCATTTAAATTCGATTATATATTCCACCAATGTAAGAATTTTTAAATCATAATTGAATAATAGAACAAAACAAAATTGATTTCAAATTAATTTTTCTAGTCACTACTCAGATTGAATACCATGATTAATAAAACCTTCGATGGACTAAATATTTGTTTGAAATTGAGTAATTCCCATATAAATTTCTTGAAAACAATCTATTTTAAATGATGTTAGAATAAATATAGATATCACTAACCAAGATCCCTAACAACACATCAAAGTGTAATACAATCTTGAGAATGGATTTATCCTTGTCTTTGGTAAAATCCATAATCGATAAACTCACTCATATAAGAGTAATGTGATACAAAAATGATAATCATAAAGGATAATAAGAGTGTTTTTCCCATTACATTAAAAATATTTTAACTATATTTAAAAATTAAATGGTCACTTAGTAACAATGATCTTGAAAAAGCGGAGAAAATGGAGCCTAGTGGCTTGATCAAGTGGTTATGAGAGAGTGAGGTTTGAGACCCAAAATTAAGTGTTTTAATATTGTTAAAAAATACCATTATTTGGTTTTATTATAATTTTTTAAAGAAAAATTTAATGTCCATTTGGGTGCTGAGCTAAATCTTATAGGTTTTGATGGCCATATATATTCACACCGAGTACCACATGGACCTCTACTCAATACCCATTACCACATTCCATAATAATATGTCACATTGTACCACCAAAAAGTTCATAAACTCTCTAAAAACACCAAAAACTCAAATCACATCCAATATAATCTATATATTATTCCATAAATAATAAAATTTACATTTATATCTCATATTGGAGAATGACCCCACTAGATTCATAATGCTGAACCCCTACCCTAATATTGCTTAATCTTCAGTAAATTGATCAAATAGAGAATAAAAAACAATGATACTTATAAAGTCTCAACACCATGTGATTTTATTAACCTAGAAAATACCAATTAATGTTTTTGTAGTGAATCATTTCCCTTTGGTATCCAATACAAGCATTAAGGCATTCACTAAGACATAATACAAAAAAATTTAATTAGACTCAAATTACCCAGTCTATGGATAATATACATATAAAGAATAATTGATGTAAAAACATGTATCCCATATATGATTCATAAACCATAAATTACAATGAAACCATCAAAATTATAAAGACCAATGAAACTATAATTCATACCAATAATACATTATTAACACACCTTCAAATTACTCTTTATAGTTCTACTATTTGACCCCCATAGCCAATGTATGACCAAATTTAGAAAATAGTTTTTAATACTGAAGGTATGTATTCATAAAAAAGTCCTCAAATTACCACCAACCAATTGAAAATGTGATAGAATACTCTTCATTATATTATTTAATAATGGTTTTCTCATATTAATCTATCACATGATGTATTATGTCAAAAGAGATTGTTTGTAAAATACATTTTTCAAATATTTTTTGAAAATTCATTTAAAAATATATATTTATAAACAATAATATAGTGAAATATTTACTAATCACAAATCCAATAATGAGAAATATTTTTTAGTTTTATTGAAAATAAATGTTTCTCTTTTAGGTAGACATTGTATTTGGAAAATTACACCATTTACATTTGATCAAATACAATAATATTTCCACTTAATTAGTTTAGTGAAAATTATTATAGAAAAATATGAAATTTTCAATATGTGTAAATTAAAAAGAGAACAATTCATCAAAGTGTAACATGATATGATGGAAAATAACACTCAAAAATTATCATTTGATCCTTGAAATACTTTATGTTTCATAATTACAATATTCTTAATTGAACTAATATCTCAATAGAAATGGTGGATCCAAATTGAATAAAAAATATTCGCAGCAACATGAACTTATTCTATAAAATAGTTCACTATGTATTTAATGGATAAATTATTGTGTATCAATTGTCCTATCTCATACCTACTTCCAATCTCAACATTCCCAAAATACTAACTACTGAATGATATCGTCTTCTATCATTGATACCATATTATAGATATGGTAACCCAATTTACCCAAATGATATCAGATTGGGGTGCTCCATATATCCAATAGAAGTAATTGATATATAATGATTTATGATTGCAATGTGGATTCAAATTCACCATTTCTGGAATAATATTATATCAATGTAAATAAAATATAAAAAAAATATTAATTTTACTAAGAATGATTATTACTCATATGAATGAGTTAATCTATAAAACACAGTCGAATATGACCTAAATAAAGAAATATTAAGAAACAACCTTTGTACATCTATCAATGTATCATTTCCAAGAATGATTCATGTAACCAGTTCCATTCATACAAAGAGTTTCACATGAAAAAACAATACACAATAAAAAAAGGAAAACATCTAAGAATCTTCTAAAACATGTATATTACACTATAGTTCACAAGTAGGGTGTAACTATATAATACTTAATTGGAAACAACCATGATTCTAACATAAATGTAATAAATTCATAGGTGTATGATATATCAATACAATAATTTATATAGACATAAAAAATTCATTTTAACAAAAAAAACATGCAAACAAGATAAAAAACTATGTATTATAAATGATTATATCCCAATATTGGGAGTACCCATAATTAATATTCCATATTTAAACATAGTTCTTAGAATCGAATATGATAATCCAAATTTGTATATTGCATAATGTTATACCATAACATTTAAAATTTCATACATGTACATGTATGGAACCATATAGATGAGTAGATGTGTGATAATGATTTTAGGGTCAAATATACCAATCCCACTAGATTATAATTCAAACTATATAGTTTTGTAAATCATGGATCCATTAATATGGAATAACTGAATGGGTATAAAATGTCAGTTCATCATGGTATCCCTTCCCAGATAAATTATAAGCAAACATACACATATGGATATTTGTGAACTTTTACACACATTCAAACAATTTACTCATAGAGTACATACTCATGAGATACGATAAAAAGAATAAAAATCTATTGTACAATATTTTCATTCAATGGATAGTGTATGAATTGGTATGTCATCAAAGATGAAATGTGATGATCTAATAAATAATGAGTATGTCCTCTTCCGTGTATAAAAAAAATATAAAAATTCATTATCCATAATCAATTTTAACATTCCTTGAAATATTAGAATGAATGTTTAGTACATAAATACATTTATATACTAATTATATAATGATACAAAAAATATGATATAAAGAACATGTAAATAAAAAAAATTATTTTGAAAACCAATCATGTAATTAAACAACATATCAATCGCACAAAAAATTAAGGAGTCACATGATTTTAGAAATATAAAGTTGAATCACATTCCATATATAAGTCATACTATAGAATCATTAAATGTTTTGTTAATTCCTTTAAAGACAATACACAAAAAAATTAATGGTTTGATACTATTGTAAATGAGTATTTAGTTTATGAAAAATACCACTTTGGAAACTTCTAAAACCCTTCCTATAGTAACTCACCCATAAATGTATACATTCCAAAGGGGTTATTTATGTAATAATTTTAAAAGATAAATTCTATTTCAAAGTAATATTTGAACAATTTCAAATTTATTTAGGAAAAATATTTGTCATGGATGGGAAATCAATGTTTTTGAAAACCATACACTGAGACGTTTTCCTACCCAAAAATGGTTTGTTTGTTTATAAATAAATCCACCACTCTTGGAATAACTGAAAGGGGGTGGTTTTTAAAAATAATTGTTTTGAATATTTTAATGAAACACTTGATGTTTCAAACTAACAAATTCAATTCCTAAATGTCTTTGTAAAATGAGAAAAGTTTTTTTCGTAAGAACTAATTATTGGTTTGGTTGATAACTTGTTTAATGGGTATTGAATAGGTTTCTGAACATGATCACTTATATCTACATAATTATTTCAGAAGATACCATCTAATTGATTCAATATTATATGAAATTTTGAATATGAACTTCTGATTTATAACTCATTCAATTTAAATAGAATGTGAAATGATTCATCTTTTTTCAACCATGGGAATTGATGCAATATATTTTTCCCTGTCCAAAATGGTTCATACAGGATTATAAACTAAAAATAATTCATTAGATGCACATTACCCAAAATGATATTATTATTAAATTTTGGAAGCCACCAAATCCATTTATGGTTTAAGATAGATTAATTGGAAATCAATGATAATATAAATGAAGTCAAACATCACTCAAAATGTTTAGTTAAATAGCTTGTCTAAAAATTATACAACGAATTAAATATTTAAGTAAAATTATTCTCTATCATAATATGAGATACATGATGTTGGGATCACTGAATGGAGAAGTCAGAAACATATGTATTATTTATGCATACCATTTACAAAATGTTGAACCCTTCAGCTTCTTAATAAAAATTGTTAGTTTATTGAAAAATAAAAATAAATTTTCCCCAATTTTATTTATTAAGGATGTGTAAATTTAAAAATGAATTTCCAAAAAATCCACGTGTAACACCTTTCTATGTTAAGATATATTTATCTTTAAATAAATTTTATCTTGGAATTCTTTCCTTACGCACAACATCAACATTAACCAAATTATTATATACTATCGAGATATTATTATTATTAAATTTGACTTTTAATTCCTAGACATTCTATTAGAGGATCATAATAGAAGAAGATAAATTATAAAAATTATTTTTTAATTATTTTTTTTATGTAAAAGTACTGATTAATTTTTTTGATATTTTTACTCAATTTTAAATGATAAAAAAATAATATTTAATGTTAAAAAAAATTCTTAGTATTTTATTTTTCTACATAATATGTTTCGTGATAACTAATAAACTATAAACATTAATGAACCAATATTTTTAATAGATTTATTTGAATTAAATGAAAAAATAATTAATTATTCATATAATTTATATCAATTTGGTATAAATGAAGATAATATCATTTTAATGTAGAACTATATATTTTCAAAAACATTTATTATTCTAATGTATTTTATCTAAATATATTGAATTAATAGTTATTTATGAATTATTTCAATAATTTTTAGACAATACATTTAATTATATTTGTTAAAATTAACTTAATGGTTGTTACTATGATATATATTGGATTAATTTCAATTGTATGGTAAAAGAGTAATTTTTTTTAAAACAATCATTACATTTTACACACTTATTTTAAATTAATTTATAGCACATATAGAAATTGAATCTAATAATATCGTTTACATATTAGAATCCTATATAACAAATTTAGTAATGAGGATTATTTTATTTTTCATCCCTTATGAATAGAAATAATTTCAAAATACAATAATATGCATAGGGTCATTACGGTTAATAAAATGTTGAACTAATCTGATAAGGGGTAAAATTACCTAAACAGTTTTTTAATTTTATTGTATGACTCTATTTCAATCATATATCATCCAATATTATAAAGTATCATATCTTTGAGGAAATTTCCCTTGATTGTGACTTTATTATATATTTTTGTACGTAATAATTTCAAGTGAGAAGAACCCCTCACCTATATAAGTGTACAATATATACTTTCTTATCCACATGAATTGATAAAATTTTCTAAACTAATATCTACTAAAATAACAAATTAATATCTATATCCCTTACCTTGAGGCATTTTTCTTCCCAAAATACTCATCCAAGAAGTCAACGGTGTGTTTGGTAAAAGGATACCCAAAGAAAAGGTATATGTTCTTACAAATTTTTTAATGTTTATTTATTCTTAAACCATATACAAATATCTTATAGAAAATTAAAAAATAATAATAAATATGTATGTTAATATCATAATATTGTGTCACATTTCTGTTATATCCATTTTCTATAACCTTCCCATCTATTGTAAAATAATAACATTTCTTGTGCGTGCGTGTATACTTCCACCACCACAAAGCGATGTGATTATTGTTTCATTTTAGGTTTAAATAGGTGCTCATAATGAATTTATTTAATATAAATGTTTTTTATGATATAATGATATTTTGAGAAATTGTAATTAATGTTTACCATTATTTAATTACATCAGTAAAAAAGTGAAAACTCCACCTATGTGTTCATAAGGACTATCGTCACCACAAAGTGATGTAAAATTATTTCTATAAAAATATGTTTAAAATTGAATATAATCAATATAATTTTAATTATGATATTATTTAGTTTCAATAGACAGAAAAACCTTAAAAACTATACTTAGTCTCGAACAATCAATATAAGGCCCCATCCTTAAACCTTACTTAATCTTGAGTTATTACAAGATTACACGTTGAGGATCTTTTCAGGTTTAGAGTTTTAGAGAATGAGATCATAAAACATGCATTACATTCCACATTTAAACAAAGTGGTTACATAAAAGATTGTATTCATTTTTCCCATTAATGGAATAATATTTAAAATAAAACATGGTTTCTTTCTTGAGACTTCCTTGACACTATCATCACATCATGTACCTTTCCCTTGACCTGTGAAAATAATTTCAAAAACATGGGATGAGCATAAAAAGCTCAGTAAGGGTTATAAAAATATGCAAAGGAAACATGAGTTCATATATACATAAGAATGAAATCATACATTACCCATAAAACATAGGCACTTTAATATACCTCATCAAATCATGAATAAATCATAGAAATCATAAGACATAAAGGTAACATGAGGCATTCATAACATTCTTACGTAGGGAGTAACCCTCTTGGTTACTTTTGGAATACCCATCATAGTATATTCCATAAATCTCTTCGGAGAAACCTTAACGTTTAACCCCTTCGCGTTACCCAATGCATTGGAGAGCTATATCGGGCTAACCCACCCTTAGTTTATCACAGAACCACCCATCTTCATAACAATGCCCAAGAACCATAACATAATCGTATCACATAGAACATGCATAAAGGAAACATAACATTTCCACATTTCAATCACAAGATATCAATACAACACATTCATATAATAAAAAAAATTATGAAAACCATTTTCATAACCGACATAAAAGAAAATTAAAACATGGTATTTATTTTTCATTCAAAAAAAGATATGGCTTGTAGAGGAAGCCGAAACTCAAATAATGGTCACTGTGGCGGAGAAGTCGTTGTCGCCGCATACGTATGAAAAAAAAACAAAAAAACATTCATTTTGTCGTTTAGTAAAATGATTCATATAAAAAAAGATTCCTTTTGAATAATCATAAAAGTCAAAGGGGTTTATACACCGTATAAAAGAGTGTTGTTTATAAAACAAAATATGCTTCATGAATAGAGATTGAGATGAAGTCCCTTACCTCGGGTCCGAATTGACTCGATCGTTATTTAACCACCTGAATAATAAACTTGAGTTAATTTCTACTTTCTTAAGAACCTTTTTCAAGTTCATTATTTCTTTTATATCACTTATTACCATGTCATGAACACTATGTAACTATTTAAGTTAATAACGGTCATTTTAACGATCATTGGTACTTGAGTCAAAAATGAACTTCTTATATTTACTAGTTGTTCAGTTTGTCAAACATCCATTATCTCAAGAATTATATTCATGATTTAGATACGATATATATCATATATATCCATTATATACATGCATTTATAATATTACATAATCATTTAGAGGTAAGAAATGAAATGCACCGTTCATGGAGTCGGTAAGCCGTACGTACGCATGAATACTACTTTCATGTCTATGTCATATTAATGGAATTGAAACTAAATGAGAGATATGTATATTTTAATTCCAGAATTATATTCATCATTTATATGTAACATACATCATATATATCCATTATATATATGTACTTATAATAGTACATTACATTTGGGGATATGAAATGAAATGCATCGTTCATGGAGACGGTAAGCCGTACGTACGCATGAACGCTACTTTCATTTCAATATCATACTTTAATGGAATAAAAACATAATGATACATAATAGTATTATAATTCCATTATGGTATCATATATAATATCATTAAATATATCCTTTATATTTACCACATATGTTATTAACGAATCAAATCACTTTAAGGGGGCGGTAGTCCACACTTCCTAAAATGAAGATATCATGTTTACCCACAATGGAAACAATAAAGGTATTCCATAAATGAAAAATACATAAGCTTAAGTAAAACATAACCATATTATATATCATATATAAATATAGTGACATCTTAATGACCACCTTTTAAGGTGTTTGAAAAATATTGAACAGTCATCGTTTCGTGAAGCAGAAATTTACCATCCACGGAAACAGTATCTTCTTTAACCATTAGATGTAGGTGTGTGTAAGTGTAGATCGAATCTTTCTTATTAAAACATCCTATTATATTTAATATATTGGAGTTGGTACAAAATAAATGAATAAAAACAGTTTATGGTGTGGGAGAAGCAAAATAAAACAAAAGAACACAAGTGAAGACATTACCATACAATCGGGTAACTCTCTTTGATTTGAGGTCAAAGGCTTCCTTGGGAAGACTTCTACCCAAAGTGAGGATTCTAAGAGTAAGAGAGGGATTTCTAGAGACAACATGAGTAGGGGTTGGCCGACCCAAAGGCTTTAGATATGTGGGTAAGGAGGTAGAGGTGGGGGCCTTTCATAAGAGTAGCGGAGGGGCACTCTTGGAAAGTTACAAAATGTTACTTTATTTTCAAATGAGTTTCGGATTTTAAAGGTCTCAAATTGATGTATTTCGGGGATAAGGTGATAATGGTTCGAAATATACTCATACAATAGGTCTTTGACAAGTGTAGTTATTAGAGTTTACATTATCTTTTTATTTTATTTAAATCATTAAATAATTAGGTAATCGCTGCATCATCATGATGTCATAGATAATATAATTTATTTAATGTCTAAAAATTATGAAAAAATACTACGATTTAAGAAATCTGTTTATATTTCCAACTAATATTTATAGTCCAAAATATCATTTATGTAGAAAAAATTAAAAATGTTTTACTCAGGTGATACATTCTTTGTTATATTTAACTTTCTTTAAAAATAAAAAGATAAAAAGTCACTTTCACACAAAAGTGATTTCATGGGGTCCCCAATTTTGGCACAAGTCATCTAATGGTCGGCCATGAGACAACCAGTAGCATTAGAACACATGTTGGTGTCATTTTTTATTATTATGGTATTATTTTATTATCCTTAACTACCCGATTACTCATTAATAAAGATAATTAAAGATAATTACCGTCGTTACTATTCCTAATGTCCAAAAAAAGATTCTTGATTACATAATTTGGACCATCTGATTCTAAATATGTAATCCATTTTACCAAATTCCAAACACAGAAATTGAAATAATTTATTATAAAATAATTCCCGTTGTCAAAACAAATAGCGGGTTTTTTTGAAACAATATCTATGAAAAGTTTGGCATTAGTTTATGCCCAATTACAAAGTGAAATTAATACTAATGAACACCATTGGATTAAATGGTAAAAATATATTCATATTAAACTTTAATAACAATAAAAAAGACAATATAACCATATTATTAATTTAGATTAAAAAGCAGTTTTGATGTAAAATGCAGTATTTTTCACTATTCATTACAAATTGAACATTGTCAGAAAAATACCAAAAATTTATCCAATGTAATTTCAATGTCCCAATCATAAAGAATATTTTTATTTTGACAAATATAGATAATTAAATTGTCAAAAGTTTGATTTAAAAATGGTTTTCCATCAAAAGACAGTAAAACAATCTTTTAAAAATATTAGTGATTTCAATGCTTAAGATTGGATTTATTCTCATTTTAAGCCTCTAGAACCCTATATAATTCCTAAATAGACATAGATCAAAATATCTATTATTCATTACCTAATTGGGATGTTACATCCTTCCTCCTTTAGAAAATTCCGTCCCCACAATTTATTTACTTATCGAATAAGTGGGGGTATTTATTCCTCATTGCATTTTAAGATTCCAATGTTGCCTCTTCAATCATGTGGTTTTTCCAAAAAAACCATTACTTTATGTATCACCTTATTCCGCAACACTTTCTCCATATAATCATGAATCTGGACCGGTTGTTCCTCATAAGATAGATTCTCTTCAAACTGAACTACCTCTGGACTCAAAACATGAGATGGATCTGGAATGTACTTCCTTAACATTGAAACATGAAAAACATTGTGTACATGAGATAAACTCGGAAGTAAAGCCACTCAGTATGCAACTGATCCAACTCTCTCCAGAATTTCATATGGTCCAATGAACCTTGGACTCAGATTTCCTTTCTTACCAAATCACATCACACTTTTCCATGGTGATACTTTGAGAAAAACATGAGAACCTACCTCAAAAGAGAGATCATTCCTCCTATTGTCCGCATAACTCTTCTGCCTACTTTGAGCTGTTCTCATGTGTTTCTGTATCAGCTAGACTTTTTCTGCCAACTATTCTACCACTTCCGGTACCATCAACTTCCTTTCCCCCACTTTATCAATGAAAGTTGGAGTTCGACACCGCTTCCCATATAACGCCTCAAATAGTACCATCTGTATACTGGAATGAAAACTGTTAATATATGAAAACTCAACCAAAGAAAGATTTTGGTCCCAGCTTCCCTGATAATCCATCGAACAAGCACGTAGCATATCTTCCTAAGTCTGAATTGTTCGTTCTGATTGCCCATCTGGTTGAGGATGAAAAGATGTACTAAAATTTAATTCCATACCCAAAGACTTCTGAAGGCCTTTTCAAAAGTTAGAAGTGAATCTGGGATCATGGTCAGATACAATGGAGAGGGGAACTCCATGTAACTTGACTATCTCATTAAGATAAAAATGAGAAAGTTTATCTAGGGAAAAAGTATCTCTTATAGCAAGGAAATGAGCAGATTTATTCAAGCGATCAACAATAACCGAGATTGAATTATTACCTCGAGATGTCTTCGGTAATCCCACAACAAAGTCCATGGATATATTCTCCCATTTCCACTCTGAAACTGGTAAATGCTGAAGCATCCCTTTCGGTAACTGCTGCTCTACTTTAACCTATTGACATGTCAAACACTTCACAGTAAAATCAGCAATATCTCTTTTCATTCCATCCCACCAGTAATACTCCCACAGATCTATGTACATCTTAGTACTACCAGGATGAACTAAAAACGGAGAACTATGAGCTTCACATAACAACTCTCTCTTCAACTGTGAATCACAAGGCACAGACAATCTCTTCCCAAATCTCAAAACACAATCATTATCAATGTTGAATTCAGGAAACTTACCTTTCTAAAGCAGCTCTACCTTTTTCTGCAACTCACTATCTTGCTTCTGTGCTTTCTTGATTAGGTCTGATAGAGAAGATTTGACTAATACATGAAACAAAACATGAATGACATCCTGCACCAAAAAACTTCTATGCCAAAGTTCATCAAATCCATAACCAAGGGATCACGTTCCAAACACAACATTGTTAATGGAGCATTACTCTTTCGACTCAAAGCATCAACCACATTATTTTTTTTCCCGGATGGTAATGAATTGTACAATCATAATCCTTGATTAATCCTAGCCATCTCCTCTATCACATGTTCAATTATTTCTGAGTTAATATATACTTTAAACTTTTATGATCGGTATATATTTCACACTTTACTCCATACAAATGATGCCTCCAAAATTTTAAAGCGAAAACAACAACAGCTAATTCCAAAACATGTGTAGGGTAATTTACCTCACGAGTTTTCAACTTTCGTGAAGCATAAGAAATTACCTGATCATTCTGCATTAAGACGCAACCAAGTCCTTTCAATGAAGCATCACTGTAGATAACAGACTCCCCATTCCTAGAAGGTAGTGCCAAAACTGGAGCATTCACCAAGCATCTTTTCAACTGCTGAAAGCAATCATTACATTCTTTTGTCCAGATAAACTTAACACCTTTTCGAGTTAGCTTAGTCATTGGACTAGATAACCGTGAAAAATTTTCAACAAACCATCGGTAGTAACCTACCAAACCATGAAAACTACGGATCTCGGTTACATTTGTGGGTTTTTTCTATTATTCTACAACTTTTGTTTTAGCAGGATCAACATTTATGCCATCTTTTGAAATAATGTGACACATGAAAGAAATTTTTTGTAACCAGAACTCACACTTTCTAAATTTTCCATACAATTTATTTTCTTTTAAGGTTTTCATGATAACCCTTAAATGACTTTCATGCTCCTCTTTATTTTTATAAAACACCAAAATATCATCAGTAAACACAACCACCATTTATCACCTGATTCAAATGAGCCATCAGTGTAGTAAACTGCTCAATTATGATTACAACCATATCTGGTTGCTGATTCGAAAGGTCATTATACTCTGTATCCCTTCCTAGAAAAGCTGATCTGTTTCCCTTATAGAAAACCATTCTTATCACATAAGTATCTTAGGCGAAGCAACATGGTAATCTTTAAATTCTATATCATTTCAATCATAACATAAATTAATTTATAATTTAACAATTTTCTAACTCCTAAAGTTGTCTAAACCGACCTCTGATACCAACTATAAGGACCCATCCTTAAACCTTACTTAATCTTGAGTTATTACAAGATTACACATTGAGGATCTTTTCAGGTTTAGAGTTTTAGAGAATTAGATCATAAAACTTGCATTACATTCCACATTTAAACAAAGTGGTTACATAAAATATACTATTCATTTTTCCCATCAACGAAAACATATTTAAAATAAAACATGTATTCTTTCTTGACAATTCCTTGACACTATCATCACATCTTGTACCTTTCCATTGACCTGTGAAAATCATTTCAAAAACTTGGGATGAGCATAAAAAGCTAAGTAAGGGTTATAAAAATATAGAAAGGAAACATGAGTTCATATATACATAAGAATGAAATCATACTTTTCCCATAAAACATAAGAACATTAACATACCTCATCAAATCATGAATAAATCATAGAAATCATAAGACATAAAGGTAACATGAGACATTCATAACATTCTTACGTAGGGAGTAACCCTCTTTGTTACGTTTGGAATACCCATCACAATATATTCCCTAAACCTCTTCAGATAAACCTTAACGTTTAACCCCTTCACATTACCCAATTCATTGGAGAGATATATCGGGCTCACCCGCCCTTAGTTTATCACAGAACCACCCGTCTTCATAACAATGCCCAAGAACCATAACATAATCGTATCACATAAAACATGCACAAAGGAAACATAACATTTCCATATTTCAATCACAAGATATCAATAGAACACATTGATATAATAAAAACATTATGAAACCCAGTTTCAATACCAAAATAAAAGAAAAGTAAAACATTGTATTTATTTCTCATTAAAAAAAAGTTATGGCTTGTAGAGGAAGTCGAAACTCAAATAATGGTCAGAGCGGTGGAGAAGTCATTGTTGCCGCATACATACAAAAAAAAAACAAAAAAACATTCCATTTATCGTTTAGTAAAATGCTTCGTATAAAAAAAGACTCCTTTTGAATAATCATAAAAGTCAAAATGGGTTTATACACCGTATAAAAGAATGTTTTGTATAAAACAAAATATTCCTCAATGAATGGATATTGAGACAAAGTCTCTTACCTCGGGTTCGACTTGACTCGATCGTTCTTTAACCTCTTGAATAATAAACCTGAGTTAATTTATACTTTCTTAAGAACCTTTTTCAAGTTCATTATTCCTTTTATATAACTTTTTACCATGTCATGGACACTATTTAATTATTTAAGTTAATAACCGTCGTTTTAACGATCATTGGTACTTGAGTCAAAAATGAACTTCTTATATTTACAAGTTGTTCACGCAGTCAAATATCGATTATCTCAAGAATGATATTCATGATGTAGATTCCATATATATCATATATATCTAGTATATACATCCATTTATAATATTACATAATCATTTAGAGGTAAGAAATGAAATGCACTGTTCATGGAGACGGTAAGCCGTACATACGCAAGAATGCTACTTTCATTTCTATGTCATATTAATAGAATTAATACTAAATGAGAGATATGTATATTTTAAATCAAGAATTATATTCATCGTTTAGATGTAACATAAATCATATATATCTATTATATATATGTACATATAATAGTAAATTACATTTGGGGATAAGAAATGAAATGCACCATTCATGGAGACGGTATGTTGTACGTACGCATGAATGCTACTTTCATTTCTATCTCATACTTTAATGGAATTAAAACATAAAGATACATAATATTTTTATAATTAAAGTATGGTATCATATATAATATCGTTAAATATATCCTTTATACGTACCACATATGGTATTAACGAATCAAATCACTTTGAGGGGGCGGTAGTCCGCACTTCCTAAAATGAAGATATCATGTTTACCCATAATGGAAACCATAAAGGTATTCCATAAATGAAAAATACAGAAGATTAAGTAAAACATAATCATATTATATATCATATATAAATATAGTGACATATTAATGGCCACCTTTGAAGGTGTTTGAAGAATATTGAACAATCATCGTTTCGTGAAGCAAAAATTCACCATCCACAGAAACAGTATTTCTTTAACCATTAGATGTAGGTGTGTGTAAGTGTAGCTAAAATAATTCTAATAAAAACATCCTAGTATATTGAATATACTGGAGTTTTTACAAAATAAATTAATAAAAAGAGTTTAGGGGGTTGGAGAAGAAAAATAAAACAAAAGAACACAAGTGAAGACATTACCTTAAAATCGGGTAACACTCTTTGATTTGAGCTCAAAGGCGTCCTTTGGAAGACTTCTGCCCAAAGTCAGGATTCTAGGAGTAAAATATGGATGTGGATAGACAAAATGAGCATGTGTTGGCCAAGCCAAAGGCTTGAGAGGTGTGAGTAAGGAGGTAGAGGTGGGGGCCTTTTATAAGAAGAGAGGAGGGGCACTCTTGGAAAGTTACAAAATGTTACTTTATTTTCAAATGAGTTTCGGATTTTAAAGGTCCCACATTGATGTATTTCGAGGATAAGGTGATAAGGGTTCTAAATATACTCATTCAATAGGTCTTTCACAAGTTTATGTCTTAGTGTTTACATTATCTTATTATTTTATTTAAATATTTAAATAATGAGGTAATCGCTGCATCATCATGATGTCATAAATAATTTAATTTATTTAATGTCTAAAAATTATGAAAAAAACTACTATGATGTAGGAAACATTTTTATCTTTCCAATTAATATTTATAGACCAATATATCATTTATGTAGACAAAAGTAAAAATGTTTTATTCTAGTGATACATTCTTTTCTTATATTTAACTTTCTTTAAAAATAAAAAGATAAAAAGTTACTTTCACACAAAAGTGATTCCATGGGGTCCCCAAGTTTGTCAAAAAGAATCCCATGGTCGTACATGAGATAAATAGTAGCATTAGGACACATGTTGGTGTCATTGATTAATATTATGATATTATTTTATTATCCTTGACTACCTGATTACTCATTAATCAAGATAATTAAAGACAATTACCGCCGTTAATATTTATAATGTCCAAAAACAAATGAGTCTTGATTATATTATTTGGACCGTCTGATTCCAAATATTTAATCCATTTTACCAAATTCCAGACATAGAAATTGAAATAATTTATTTAAAAATAATTCTCGTTGTTAAAACAAATTGCGGGTTTTTTTGAAACAATATCTATGAAAAGTTTGGCATTAGTTTATGCCCAATTACAAAGTGAAATTAATCCTAATGACCAAAATTGGATTAAATGGTAAAAATATATTCAGATTAAACTTTAAGACCAATTAAAAAGATAATCTAACCATATAATTAAATTAGATGAAAAAGCAGTTTTGATGTAAAATGCAGTATTTTTCACTATTCATTAAAACATGAACATTGTCAAAAAAATACCAACAATTTATCAAATGTAAATTTCAATGTCCCAATCATAAAGAATATGTTTATTTTGAAAAATAAAGATTATAAAATTGTAAAATTATTGATTTAAAAATGGTTTTCCATCAAAAGGTAGTAAAATAATCTTTTAAAAATATTAGTGTATTCCTTGCTTAAGATTGGATTTATTCTCATTTTAAGCCTCTAAAACACTATCTAATTCATAAATAGACATAGATAAAAATATCTATTATTCATTACTTGGGATGTTACAATCAAACCGAGTAATGTATGGAAAACAGATCCATGTTTAAATGAATATTCATTTTATTGACGATTTATTAATTAAAGTGTAATTGAACATTATGATGGAATGATACATAGTAATTCATGTACGAATATGTAATTTTAATATATTTATAATGAATATATATTTATTATATAAAACTTTTGAATACATATGAATCCCATGCGAACTTTTGTTAAGTAATTATGCTTCAATCAAATTTATTTTCATAATTATGTGAGTTAAATTTCCATTAAGTGAAATTATTATGTAAAAACCCATTAATACCCATATGTTATATTATCCTAGTAATATTCTTGTAATTTTATAGAATTAATACCATTTTATACGATTTTAAATTTATAAAAATCATGAAAATAATTGTATTAAAACTCAGACATTATTTCCTTTTACATAAAAGAACTATTTCATCAATGACCATGCTATTGAAAATGAATTGTATAAGTTGTTATTAATAAATAAATTTTTTTGAAATTTTATTTTTAACACATATTAAATTCATTAAAAATTACTAATTAGAATATTTCTTAAAAAATTATTTGATGTTCACAAAATAATTTCTAAAAAAAGTGTAAAAATATTGATCTATTTTAAAATTTACATCACGAATGAATTTCACATTCCTCTAATAATTCATTGGTTTGAATTACCCACTAATAGTTTCAGAATATATTTTCAATGAAAATACTTTTATAAATATTGTAAAAAAATTTATTTTTAAAATACACTTAATGAAAAGGGTATTCTCTTTTTTATAAAAGTTAAAATCCACATTTAAAGTTATTTTTACAGTACTTAAACATACTTCATGTATTTTTATGTCTCACTAGGTAAATAATCGTATTATATAGTCCAAATTATTTTTTGATATTATTATGATTATTTTTAAGGATAATTATATGAAACCCATTACATTACCACGTTTTAATTAAGTTGTGCTGAAATAAATAATGTTTTTATGATACTATATGCTTTCTTTAGATTATGATAAAGTGATAATGAGATCTATAAGAAACCCATTACTTTTATAATGTTATGCTATGATTAAATGAAAAATGATATTATGATCTTGTGGAAAATTTATATATGGTTTCATTATATGGTGGGTTGAGCCTAAATAGAATATCCCTATAATGCATTAGGTAAATATTGATATAAAATAAGATAATATAAACTGAAATAGGTAGTGGACCTAGTTTATTAAGGGATTTTGTAAATTGTAATAGTCTTAGGAGAGAACCTTGACTGAGGAAAATATAGAAAGGGTAGTATCCCAATCCACTATGGTTGTATATGAACAATGTTGGTCACAGGAGTAAAAATTTACTAAGTAATGTAATTGGATGTGAATCAAATCCACTATTGAAAACATTCCACTACAATAGTCTTGTAAGTGATCCTTGACTAAGGAAATGCTGGAATATTGAGTAATCCTAATCCACTCTGGTAATCTAACCACTATGATATTGTGGGAAGTTATCCTTTACAACGGAAATAATTATGTATACACAAAAAAACGTATGTATTATGCCTATCATATTGATTCATTGATTATTATTGGTTATTTATGATTAAAAACCATTGAATTAATTATTTATTTATGAAAATTCCATATTACATGACTCATTAAATGTGATATTTTAATGATTGTGTTTGATATGAAAAAGTTATGATAATGTTATCATACCTTAATACTTATTTCATTGTAACATATGATAAT
Source organism: Viscum album (assembly GCA_963277665.1). NCBI lineage: Eukaryota > Viridiplantae > Streptophyta > Magnoliopsida > Santalales > Viscaceae > Viscum > Viscum album. Next base: position 182,340,938 of record OY728146.1, on the reverse strand, counting down.
TTATTAGTATATCCAATGCTCACCCTTACTAATCATCTGAGGTCACCATTTTATATATTCCCATTTACCTAGGTCATGAATAATTTTTTAAGATGGTTATGTTTAAAAAAGAGTGGTAAGTGAGAAGAATGGGACTTGGTGAAGATCATTCATGAAATGACATAATTATGTATCTAGCCTCCAAATATAGTAAACCATTATTATCATTGGGTGTGTATTATAATGGGAATTTTTTAATATTCATAAATAATATTCTATTATTTTTGTATATAAGGCTTGGGTCACCTCAGTTTGTATCACAGTAGTGTTTTCTCACTTTTGGAGATTAGCATTAGAAAAACATTGTTGATAAAATTGAGGATCTCTCTATATATAGGGTAATATCATAATATTTTTTGATAAAATTAATATTTTTTAGATTTATAGGAAGGAATTTCTTTTTCTAGAAAGAAATATGTGGATATAGTCTCTAGTGTAGATGAACCTAGGTGTAATAACCCTAATAGGGCTATTTAGGTGTCAACGCAATCTTCACCCAGTAAATGAAAAAGTACCCTAAATACAAAATATTTTCACACTTTTTAGGGATATACATTTAATAATTCACATTATCATTATGAACTATTATGAGGATTGAGTGGATAGATTCTATGATAAGATATGATAATATGCAGTGATATTAGAGTAATGTTGTAACGACCCATACATTCATTAATGATAATTCCTCCTAATCTAATTAAATGTCTTATAATGGTTATATAAAATGCGAACATCATTGGTTTTATGTTTCTAGTTTTTAAAATACTGTTACGAATTGTGACAGTTTCTAATATAGTCGTTGAACAGTGATCACATGATTAGTATAAATACAGGGCTTTAACAAATCCAATTTACTCAGACAAAGGATGAGATGGCCTCATCCAGTAGACTTGCCCCATACGATGCCCATTTGTCAGATCTCGAAAATGAGATGGCATCATTGGGCTTCGCTCTTGACCAATCCGAAGCCAAGCATGAACATGTAAAGTTTGAGATGAACTGACTATAAGAGAAGTGGATGTTAATAGAGATTATTACCCGAGCGATGATAACCGAGCCACCCCAAGAGTCAATCACCATCGCACACCTTACCCTTCTGTCTTATGTGAGTGTTATAAGGGTTTATGTAACAAGACCATAACACTATGACTAAGTGCATTATTTTTGTATAAATAATGTGCATTCATTTTAGTTTTGTTACTTTATAAATAGTTTTCAAAGAACACATAGTATATTTAGTTAATATTCAACTAAGAAATCTATTTTGAGGAATTAATGTATTTTTTAATTAAATATTAATTTAATAGAATATTATAATTAAATTAATTTTTATTAAATATAAATTATCATATAATTTTAGGAATGCAATTGTAATTTTTATTAAGGTTTGAAAACGGTTTTTGTCAAAACCCATGAATTTTTGGTAAATGTCAGTTTTTATTTTAAAATTAAAAATTCACATATTTGTTAAATTATTTGGATAAAATTAATATTATTTTTGAAAAAAGGACATCAAAATTATCCAACGGTGAATTTTTCATATTTTTTTGAGATAGTCAAATTTTTGGGTAAAAATTAAATACCGTTTAAATATATAATATTTTTTTTGACATCATAATGACCCAATACTGATGTAATAAAATACTATAAACATTATTTTCGGACAATATATGTTTTATCCTTAAAATGATTTTATTTTAGATATATTTGATTTATTTTACAAATCTTTTGTGGACTCTCCAAGACTTAAAAAACATTTTGTCTTTTTAAATTATTTTCCTTGAGGGTGTGACTCACCTCCACATAAGAAACCATATTAAATTAAGAAGTTCATACATTGCCCTTAAAAAAATATTATTTCCACCCCCATTTGGAAAAAACAATGGTCATGATTGTGGTATTTATTAGTTTAATGTTAGGTGTCCCAAACCTAAATAATAAAGAATTTCCTCTCCATTCCTATATAAACCCACCCAAGATCCCACTTACTCTTCACTCAAATCCATTGTAAGTTGACTAAACCCTACTATCCTCTCTATATAATCCTCCAAAGGTGCCTCAAGCTCCCACGAAGCCTTTATCAAGCCTCATTCAAGCCATTGGGATCACACTTCCAAGTATGGGATTTCTTCTTTCTCATTTTGTCCAATTTTCATTAAGTTGTTATGCCATTTTGTTTTCAATTATAAATGTTGGGGTATGATATCTCACCAAACCCATACTTCACTATTTATTTTTGGATAATAAGATACCCATTTATCTCTCATTAATTCCTCCCATGTACACCTGCTACCATGCTGAAATTCTTGAAGGATTTCTCTCTCCTCTATTACATCTAAGATATTCTTTTTGTATTATGAATATAAATTCCATTACGTTTGTTGGGACATGTATCTAAATTACCCCCTTACTCTACGTTTCATTTATATATGATGAGACACCCTTTTCTCTATCATATTTTTTTTTTCACAAAATCATTTTGTTACGCGGTTATGCTGCTGAAATTGCACCGCGTTTTTCTATGCCAAGATCATTGTGTAGTGAATACAATACCCATGTCTCTATCAAGAGTATTCATCTTTATGAAAATATACATATTTAATAGAAATTTCATGTATTTATACCACATTAATTAATCATGTAATAACTTATAATGTAGATTGATTCCATTTAATATGATCCATGTGGCACACTAATGCATGAAATGAAATGTTTAAGAAGGGTGCTCCCTGATAGCGCTCCATTGCATTGGGTAAAGTATAGTATCATGATACATCATGTGAAATGGGTGTTGACTCATGGTAATTCATGTGCAATGAGGTTTTACCCTTTCTTCATTTTCAATGAGGGATTACTCATGCCCCATGTGCAATGAGCCTTGGATCTTGCTAATTCCATGTTAAGTGATGTTGCCACATTTCAATGTTATGATTATCACACATTATCATTCCTTCATTTTAATGTTTCTATTATCATCCAATGATATTCCTATTGTCTAACATTTATTGTATCCCTTATTTTATTCCATTTTTATTCCTTTACTAGGCTTTATAGACCATCATTTTTTTATTCATCCCTCAGGTGACCCCATGCAATGCTACATATGAGGGAATGTAGTGGTCATGTAAAGGAAGTTCTCAATATGATGTTGTGTTCTATGTTTCATGTTTTTATGTAATGTTCCTAATCCCCAAAGACGCTATACCTTTCTATATTCCATGTTGTATCAATATAAGGTTTTATGTAATAGATCCGGTTTAAGTGTGTAATAAAAATCATGGTTGTTATAGTTGGTATCAAAGGATAGGTTTACTTATTTTTGGAATTACGATTAGAAAACACTAGTGATGACTTAAACACAAGAATAAGTATAATAAAAACATATCTATGTATTAGTGAGTATTGAGTAAGTGGTTTATCTAGAAATTACATCTTTGTCTGGATACGAGCAGGTAGAGGCGGCTCTGCCACATATGTACGTAGGGGTGAAAACCCCGACGAGGAGTTTTGGGCTTGACCCAGGGTATCCCGGTACACCACAACGGTCCTTGTAGGACTCTTGGTTATGACACTCCTAGGGGATATGCTATGATAAATTAATGATCTTAGTACAATCCATTAATAAGGTAATAAAAAAATCACATATGAATGTGTTAAGAAATAGATCAAGGAAATCCTAGATTTAAACCTAAGGATTCACAAGTTAGGATATACTTCTACTTTACAACTTTATCGTTTCATGATCAATGTTTCCTTTTTATGCTCCATATATAATTATTCATACCCCTAATTGTATCGCTTTTTACATAGTTAAAATATGGAAGGAGAAAGATAACGAACAACTCTTCTCTGTCTTCCGGAAGAACTACTTGGAAAGATCATCCTGAAGTCTTGCTCAAATGACATTGAAACTTTTTCAAATATCCAAGTTACCTGCAAACAACTTTATGAAGAATACAATACCTCTACCATTTCAAGATTCTTTCAAGGATCAAGCACAGTCTATTTGGGAATATTGCACTCTCAACATTCTTACCATGCTAAGCATGGGTAGTACCATCAACATCTTTTCAAATTAATCATTTCATTTGAAAATTATGATGCACTAAAATATTTTCTAGATTATGCAAAAGATAGAGACCTCCGAGCTGCGTATATGAATAAAATTATAGATTTTTATCTTTGGGGAAATACAAAAACTGTATTACCAAAGCCTTATTTTAAAATATTTGAAGCTAAATCAATAATTCATTTTTATAAACAACATGTTCAAAAGATATTTCAAAATTATCTATAAGAAATACATTTTTAATAACTTATTGATTCTTCCATCGATATAATCCAAGATACATGAGGTGTTTTGGGGGAAAGGAAGTAAATGATATTGAAAATATCTCGAGGTACAATTGTGACTCATGACCCCTTTCTACATGAAGGCAATGATAATAGGAAAGAATAAATATGTCATAAATCAAATGAAGAAAAATTACCTGCTCTTATATATTAGTTATAATGTAAAATGAAATTTCGAGGGAGAAATTTCTTAAGGGGGAAGATTGTAATGACCAAAACATTCATTAATGATAATTCCTCTTGATCTAATTAAATGTATTATTATGGTTATAAAATATGTGAACTCCATTGGTTTTATGTTTTTGGATTTTAAAATACAGTTATGAATTTTGGCCATTGCTAATATAGTCATTGAATAGTGATCAGATGATTAGTATAAATATAGGGATTTATCAAATCCAATTTACTCAGAAAAAGGAAGCGATGGCCTCATCCAGTAGACATTCCTTGTACAAAGCCCATTTTTCAGAGCTCGGAAAGGTGGTTTCATCATTGGAATTCACTCTTGACCAACCAAAGCTGATCTTGATCAGGTTAAGCTTGAGTGGAACCGACTACGGGAGAAGTGGAAGTTAATAGAGATTACCACCCGAGCGATGTTATCTGAGCCACCACAATTGTATGTCACCATTTCACACCTTACCCTTCTGTCTTATGTGGGTGTTATAAGGGGTTATGTAACAAGACCCTATCACTATGACATTGTACATTTTTTTTGTATAAAGAATGTGCATTCATTTAATTATTTTTAATTTGAAAATTTTTTTAAAGCACAAATAATATTTCAAGTTAATATTTTCCTAAGAAATCTATTTTGATGAATTAATGGATTTTTGAATTAAATATTATTTTAATAAAATATTATTATAAAATTACGTTTTATTAATTATAAATGATCATATGATTTTTTGAATGCAATTTCAATTTTTATTAAGGTTTGAAAAGTGTTTTTTTTAGAAACCATGAATTTTCGGTAAATGTAAGTTATTATTTTAAAAGTAAAAATTCCCATATTTATAAAATTATTTAGATAAAATGAATATTATTTTTTTAATCAGGACATCAAAATAATCCAATAGTGAAGTTTTAATTTTCTGAGATAGTCGATTTTTTGGGTTAAAATTAAATATCGTTTAAATATATAATGTGTTTTGTAACATCATAATGACCTAATATTGATGTAATAAAATACTATAAACATTATGATTGGAAAATATATGATTTATAATGAAAATAATGCGATTTTATTTTTGTTTGATTTATTTTACAAAGCTTTTTTGGACCCTCCAAGACTTATAAAACATTTTGTCTTTTTAAATTGTTTTCCTAGAGAGTGTGACTCACCTCCACATAAGCAACCAAATTATTTTTAGAAGTTAGGCCATTTTACTTATAAAATATTTTTTTCCACTCCCCTTTTTCAAAAACCATGGGAAAAAACTATGGGCTGGTTTGTGGTTTTGATTAGTTTAATCTGAGGTGTCTCAAACCTAAATAATAATGAATTCCTTCTCCTTTCCTATATAAACCCACCCAAGCATTCACATAAAATTCACTCAAATCCTTTGGATTTCTACCAAACCCTGATCTCCTCTCTCTATAATCCTCTCAAGGTTCCCCAAGCTCCCAAGAAGCCTCTCTCAAGCCTCTCAGAAGCCTTTGGGATCACACTTCCAAGAAAGGAATTTGATCCTTTCTCATTTTGTTAAATTTTCATTATGTTGTTATGCCCTCTTTTTCATTTAAAAATGTTGGGGTATGATATCTCACATTCCCCATACTTCCCAATTTATTTTTGTATAATGGTATATCCCAATATCTCTCATTAATGCCTCCCATGTACACCCGTTACCATGCAGAAATTCCATGAGTAATTTCTCTCTCCTCTTTTACTTCCAATTAATTCATTTGTATTATGAATCTAAATTCTATTATGCTTTTTGGGAAATGTATTTATATTACCCACATTACTGTCCATTTGATGTATATATGATGAGACACACTTTTATCTCTCATAAATCATTTTCATGAATCCTTATGTCAGGCTGTTATGCTGCCGATATTGCACCTCATTTTTCCAAGCTAAGATCATTGTGTAGTGAATACCATACCCATGTCTCTATCAAGAGAATTCACCATTATGATCATATACATGTTTAATGGTACTTTCATGTATTTATTTCACATTACTTAATCGTGGAATAACTTATTATGTTGATCGATTCCATGTTATATGATCCATGTGGCACACTTATGCATGAAATGAAATGTTTAAGAAGGGTGTGCCCTGATAGCGCTCTAGTTCATTGGGTAATGTATATTATCATGACACATCATGTTAAATGGGAGTTGACTAATTATAATTCATGTGAAACAAGGTTTTACTCATGATTCATGTGCAATGAGGGTTCACTCCTTCTCCATGTGCAATGAGCCTTGGCTCTTTCTAATTCCATGTTAAGTGTTGTTGACACATTTCCATGTTATGATTATCATGTATTATCATGCCTTTATGTTCATGTTTCTCATGTGCTCCCTTAACATTCCTTTTTTCTAACATGTATTGTATTCATCATTTTATTTCATGTTTATTCCATTACTGGGATTTATAGCTCATCCATTTCTTATGCATGTCCTCAGGTTATCCCATGCAATGCTAAGTACGAGGGAATGTAGTAGTCATGTAAAGTAAGTTTCCAATAAGATGTTGTGTTCTATGTCTTATGTTTTTATGTAATGTTCTTATTCCTTAAATAAACAAGACCTATCAACATTTCATGTTATTTCAATTGAAGGTTTTATGTAATAAATCATATTTAAGTGTGTAATAAAAAGCATGGTTTTCATAGATGGTATCATAGGATAGGTTTAGTTATATTTGGCATTAGGATTAGAAAACCCTACCGAAAACTTAGAGACAATAATAAGATTTATTAAAACATACCTAAGTATTTTTGAGTATTGATTAAGTGTTTTATCTTAAAATTACATCCATGTTTGGATATGAGCAGGTTGAGGCGGCTCTGGTACAGATATACGTTGGGGTTAAAACCCCGACGAGGAGTTTCTGGCTTGACTTGGGGTATCCGGGTACACAAAAATGGGCCTTGATGAACTCTTTGTTATGACACTCCTAGGGGATATTATTTGGTAAATTCATGTTCTTATTACTAACCATTATTAAGGTAATAAAAAAATCACATAAGAATATATGTTAAGAAATAGATCAAGGAAAACCTAGATTTAAACCTAAGGAGTCACAAGTTAGGATATACTTCTCCTTTACAACTTTATCCTTTTATGATTTAAGTTTCCTTTTTTATGCTCCATAGCTAATTATTCAAACCCCCTAATTGTATCCTTTTTTCCATAGTTAAAATATGGTAGGAGGAATATCACAAACAACTCATCTCTATCATTCTAAAGAACTACTTGGAAAGATCATCCTAAAGTCATGGTCAAATGAATTTGAAACTTTTTCAAATATCCATGTTACCTGAAAATAACATTATGAAGCAACCAATACCTCTACCATTCCTAGATTCTTTCAAGGAAAAAGTACAGTCTATTACAGAATATAGCACTCTCAACTTTCTTACCATGATAATCATGGGAAGTACCATTATGGTCTCTTAAAATTATTTACTTTATTTGGTAATTATGAATCACTAAAATATTTTCTAGATGATGAAAAAGATGGAGACCTCCGAGCTGCCTATATGTATCAAATTATTGAGTTTTCTCTCTAGGGAAATAAAAAAACTGATTTACAAAAGCACTATTTTGAAATATATTAAGATGAATAAGTAAGATGTTTTTATAAAAAACATGTTCAAGAATATATTTCAAAATTATATATAAAAATACATTTTTATTGACTTATCAATGCTTCCATCGATAAAAACCAAGACGCATGAGGTGTTTTTTTGGAAAAAAGAAGTAATTGATTATGAAAATATCATGAGGTAACATTGTGATGCATCAACCCCTTCTACATGACGGCAATGATAAAATGAATGAATGAATATGTCATCGAGAAAATGACGGAAAATTACCTGCACCTATTTTTTGCTTAGAATGTAAAATGAAATTTCGAGGGAGAAATTTATTAAGGGGGGAAGATTCTAACGACCCAAACATTCATTAATGGTAATTCCTCTTGATCTAATTAAATTTCTTAATATGGTTATATAAAATATGAAATTAATTGGTTTTATGTTTCTGGATTTTAAAATACTATTATGAATTGTGACCATTGCTAATATAGTCGTTGAATAGTGATCACATGATTAGTATAAATATAGTGCTTTAACAATTCCAATTTACTCAGAAAAATGAAGCGATGGCCTCATCTAATAGACTTTCCTCGTACGAAGCCCACTTTTCGGCCCTCATAAAGGAGGGGTAACAATTTGGCTTCACTCTTGACCGATCCCAAGTTGAGCTTGATCACGTTAAGCACGAGTGGATCCGACTAAGAGAGAAGTGGAAGTTAATGTAGATTACCACCCAAGCGATGATATCGGAGCCACCCCAAGAGTTTTTCATCATCACACACCTTACCCTTTGTTCTTATGCAAGTGCTATAAGGGGTTATGTAAGAAGACCCAAGCACTATGTCTATGTACATTATTTTTGTATAATCAATGTGCATTCATTTAATTATTGTTACTTTCTAAATAGTTTTTAATGCACAAATGGTATTTTAGTTAATATTCAACATAGAAATCTATTTTTATGAATTAATGAATTTTTTAATTAAATATTAGTTTAATAAAATATTATTATTATATTATTTTTGATTAAATATAAATGATCATATAATTTTATGAATGTAATTTAAATTTTTAAGGTTTGAAAACTGTTTTTGTCAGAACCCATGAATTTTCGGTAAATGTCAGATTTATTTTAAAAGTAAAGATCCCAATATTTATAAAATAATTTAGATAAAATGAATACTATTTTTGGAATGAGGACATTGAAATTGTCCAATGGTGAATTTTTCATAATTTTTTGAGAGAGTTGAATTTTTAGTTAAAAATTAAATACCGTTTAATTATATAATGTGTTTTATGACATCATAATGACCCAATAGTGATGTAATAAAATACTATAAACATTATGTTCAGAAAATATATATTTTAGAATTAAATTAATGTGATTTAATATTTGTTTGATTCATTTTATAAAGCTTTTGTGGACCCTCCAAGGCTTATAAAACATTTTGTTTTTCTAAATTTTTTTCCTTGAGAGTGTGGATCACCTCCACATAAGAAACCCTATTATTTTAAGAAGTTATACCATTGGCCTTATACAATATTGTTGTCCAATAAAATTTTGAAACAACTATGGGGAAAACCATGGGTTGGTGTGTGGTATTGATTAGTTTAATATGAGGTGGCCCAAACCTAAATAATGAAGAATTCCTTCTCATTTCCTATAAAAATCCACCCAAGCTCCCACTTCCTCTTCACTCAAATCCTTTTTAGTTCAACAACCTATTCCCCTTCTCTCTATAATCCATCCAAGGTTACCCAAGATCTATAGAAGCCTCTCTCAAGCCTCTCCCAAGCCTTTTGGATCACACTTCCAAGTAAGGTATTTCTCCCTTTCTCATTTTCTCCAATTTTCGTTAAGTTGTAATGCCCTTTCGTTTTCAATTACAAATATAGGGGTATAATTTCACACCTCCCCATACATACATATTTATGTTTTGATAATGGGATACCCATTTCCCTCTAATGAATGCATCCCATGTACACTTGTTACCATGCCGAAATTCCTTGAGGGATTTCTCTCTCCTATTTTACATCCAAGTAATTATTTTGTATTATGCATCTAAATTCCATTACGTTTATTGGTAAAAGTATCTATATGAACCCCCTTTCTATCTATTTCATGTATATATGATGAGATGACCTTTTCTCTATCATCAACCATTTTCATGAATCCTTATGTCACACCGTTACACTGTTGAAATTGCACCTCGTTTTTCCAAGCCAATATCATTATGTAGTGAGTACAATACCCATGTCTCTATCAAGAGTATTCACCTTTAGGGAATACCATACCCATGTCTCTATTAATTGAATATGATGATGTTTTTTCTATAAACATTTCCAGTCTTCCCATGAATCAAGATGCTAAATTCTAAATATAACTCATTCATGGTGTTATAACTATTTCAATGAATTCATGTAGAATAGTCCAAGAATATCTTTAAGAATAGAAAAATAAAAAATAAGAGAATTTATAAAATGGATTCATATGCTCACAAGTGATGTGCCTGATTTGTGTGTACATTTTCGTATATTTTATCAAGTATTTTAAACATTTTTTCACCTGATAAAAGTTATTTTGGAGATAAAATGATGCAATTCGGTGATCATAATGCTTTTCAAGTATTTCCATAACAGCGAAACAAATTGGAGGAAATTTGATCAAAAATTACAAACTACACGGTGTGTACTTTCGGATACACGCTGTATACAAGAACCCCAACATGGATTGGCCTGGCCAAGTACATAATGAAGTTACTAAAATCATATAATCACTGTGTACTTCATATAAATTCCATGTATCCTTTTCTAGATGTGGTTAGTGGCTGATAGGAAGTCTATATGACCATGTTGTCGACTGGCCTTTACACGCCCTATACAATAGTCTACACGCCATGTGGACCTTCTAGAAGTGTTTGGTGGCCAATTAAAAAGAGTACATGTAGTGTATGGGGGCACTACACATTGTGTACCTCCACCTACTAGGAGGCACCATGTTCCAAGTAAAATATGGAATGTTAGGTCACCCACTGGCACAGAAAAAGATGGAAATGTACGTTAAGAATAGTACATGTTGTGTACTTTATGTTACACACCGTCTACTCCTAAAACCTTAAAATAGGTGGTAGTCACTCCACGTTTGGGAGGGGATTCATTAATATATATTTTTTTCAATTCAAAGGGAGACCACTCTGGGTGTGGCCTAGAATAGAAGAAGAGAGAGAAAGAATAGAAGAGAGAAGAAAAATGAAGGTGCTTTCGTGCTACCATCCTGACGACCTTTGCTCCAAATCTTTCAAAAGGACGTGTCTAGGTACTACAAGTTCTTTAATTAATAGCTACTCCATGAGTGGTTAAATTCCCTCTGTGTGGGGGCTGTGGACAAATGAATGTGGCAATTTTTCAACTATGATGTTGTCATCATATTTTTCATCTTTTCTTTCACATAATTCTTTGTTAACCCTTTGTCAAATATCACTAGAAATATAGTATCCAACCAAGAACCGAATTTCTTGGGATCTTTTAAGGAATTATGATTAAAAACATCGAGGACCATGAGGTGTTTTAATCGTCTCAAAAGGGATACAACTAATAAAAATTAAGAGAAATAAATTTCCAAACCAATGAAATTGACATCAATTTATTTAAAAAAACAAACAAGACCAAGGGGTTATGTTACATAAGTATTCCTAGATATGTGAATTGTCATAAAAAACACAACCTCATAAGAAAATATATTTTATAACGACCTCTTAAAATCCACATCCCCAACACATTTCCCTTCAAATATGCAACAAAACAAAATTCCTGTGTTTTTCTTTATTCTTTATGTAATTTTCTATCAAATTAAAATCCAATCACCTTTTTCATCAAAACAAAAAAGAACTTTAAATTCATTACAATTCACTAAATCAAGTACAAACTAGATGAGAAAGACAAAAATTAACTCCTTCTCCCTATGGATCAACCCCTTACGGGTACTATACTCATTAGGGTAATACAATTTGGATAGCCAAAAATAAAACTTTTGCAGAAACGATGACTTAATTTTGGCACCGTTGCTGGGGAGTTGAGAGTTAAATTTATTTTGTTTAAATAAAGTTTGTAACAAAATTAGGGAAAATAAAGATTAAAGATTCCCAAAATTTCTTTTCTAACACCATTTATATTTATATTTATTCCTTCTCATTTACGCTTGGTGTGTTTAGTGTTGTGTAGGTTCGTAGATTTATGAGCGGGTACCTTACTCCTTCCAAAATCACTAATTCATTAGAGCTTCTCTTAATTGACCAATAAATCGAACTGACTCTTTTAAGGCGATGGTGTAACATCACGGATGAGCACAACCAAAACAATCACATAGCACACAACGAAGAGGGAGATCTAGCTTTTGTCCATGGAGTTGGACAACCAATTGGCCCGAATGACAACCGAAACTAATAAGCTCCACTTGCTCAAGGATATGGCCCATAGCAGCTCCACCAGTTCCAATCGGAGGGGATGCCATACCTACAGCCGGGTCATGAGTCGTACATCACCCCTCAAGAGTAGAAATATCTGACTCCTCTACTCCCACAGTAGAACCATCCACGCCATACTATCATGGACTATGGCCTGTCGTCTATTCATGATGCTAATATAAGAATCGTCCATCAAGCGGTGCATGCCCAAAAATTCGAGATCAAGCTTGCTATCATGCAGCTGATCCAAAACACAGTTTAGTTTGGCAGTCTTCCCATCGATGACCCCAATTCCTATCACTCCAATTTCCTAGGGGTTTTCAACACATATCGCTACCACGGAGTGTCCGCATATGCTATTTTTCTTTTCCTCATCCCCTTCTCTATAAGGAATAAGGTGAACGACTAGATAAAAGGTTTACCGAAGTGATATATCATCACCTGGGAGGAGATAGCCTTGGCATTCCTATCAGAAAAATTCCCACCCTCGAAGACGATGACCTTGCAGAATGAAATACACAACATCCACCAACACTACTCAGTGTCATTGTATGATTCATGGGAGCATTTCAAAGAGATACTGTGAAAATCCCCACACCATAGACTCCCTCTATGGATGTAGTTCCATAGATTCTATAGAGGTATGATGACAAACACAATGTCTGTGGTGGATGATGCTGCTATAGGTACTGTTATGAGGAGGTCCCCTGAAGAGATTTTTAAACAACTGGAAGACATATCAACCAATAGCTTATATTGGAATTCTTAGCAGGGCACACAAAAACCAAGTCTGAACATTATTGATAATCCTACATTTCTTTCTACCAAGTTGGACAGTGTGTCCAAAAATAATAATGTTCTTAATCTAAAGGGAGCATCCCAAGTACATGTGGTGTGTCATCTAGCATGCATAAAATGTTGTGAAAACCAAATCCTGGGAGAATACCCGAGACCTACAATTTTCCCTTTGATGAACTGGGTGAGCTATGTAGCACAAAAGCGAGGGCTGAACCCATACCAGTAGTAGTAGAACCTGGTATGGCATGATCACCTGAACCCAGTCTGAGTCCAACAGCAGGAGAATACTCTTCCCTAATGACCACTTGTCTACGGTCAGCCATAGTATCAGAGCCTGTACCCGAGACAATAGCAGCATTAGCCGAGATCTTACCATCAGTAAGGGAATCAAAACCCTCACCCATAGCAGCTGAGGCAGCCACCACCTCCACCAGTTGGGCAACCACCTCAGCAAGAGAACACCTCAAGGTTGGAGGATCTCCTGAACACGTGTATACCTAATGACAATACTAGATTCTAGAATAGTAAGGCTTCCATTATAATCCCGGAGAGCAAAATTAGATAGATGGAAAACCCACTTTCGGCGAGGTAGCCCGGTACACTACCGAGTAACACTAATTAGAACCTAAGTGAAGAGTACCATGATGTCACAATTTGGAGTGGAAATAATTTACAATAGAAGTAACCAGCATATCCAGGTGCACCTACACCCCCTGCGGATGAATAATGTATAGTCATAGACCCCTCCTCATCCAAAGGCCCACTATAAGAGGCTCGCCCACAGGGAAAAGGAAAGGATATTGTTAAAGCCTTCGAGCTTGCCTTACCCTTCTTGAAGAGGATGAAGTAGAGAGATATATACCACTATTTATGAAAATTCATGTATGTGTTTAGGAATCTATACATCAAAATTCCATTTATAGAGGCACTGACACAGATTCCCACATATTCGAAATTCATGAAGGGGATCCTCTCCATCAATATAATGATGGAGGAACTATGCACCATTGAACTGAACAATGATTTCTTAGTGGTTGTACAAAATTCAATTCCTCCCAAGCTCCATGATCCAGTAAGTTTCACTATCGCATGAACTATTGGACCATGTGAGTTTGGGAAGGCCCTCTATAAATTAGGGGCCTGTGTCAACCTCATGCACTTCAGATTTTTTTAAGAAGCTAGGGCTCAAAAACCTAAAGCCTACCCAAGTAGCCCTTCAACTTGCCGACTGATCCATCAAATATCTGAAGGGTCTACTAGAGGATGTGCTGGTAAAGGTGGGAAGGCTAATCCTCCACGTAGATTTCATCATCCTCGACATGGGGGGTGACCAGGAGGCGCCACACATTCTGGTAAGGCCTTTGTAGGAAACTAGTAATTTATTGATCGATGTACACCATGTGATTTGATTTTTATAGTAGGAGATAAATGAGTCTCCAATAATTTTCTCAAAGCTATCAAGAAAACATCATTATTTGAGCATGGGGGACACTATGCAGTGGCCAATGTGGATGTTCCATTAAGAAGAAAAGGATATGGTCTCGTATTTTATTTCCCCCAGATGACTTGGTTTTTCCAAACATTCCAATTGATGAAGCACCAGAGGACCTGCAATTCCATGAAGGCAAAGGAGGCTACTATTGGAAGCGTACTATTATTCTCAACATTATAGAGCGGGCATAGGTACACCCACATGTACCTTCAATTCTAAAGGTGCCTAAACTTGAACTGAATCCTATTTCGTCTTCTCTAAAGTATGGGTACTTGGGATACCATCAAAACATTCCCATCATACATAGTGAATCACTTTCAAAGGAGTAGAGGGATGCACATCTGTAGGTTTTGTAGTGGTGGAAGAAGGCTATTAGATGGACAATTTCATACATGAAGGGAATTATCCCTACCATTTTCACCCACAAGGTGATACCTAAAGAAGGAGCGAATCCATCCTCGTAACCACAACCACTCCTGAACCCACCTCCCCCATGAAAGAAGTTTTGATGAAAGAGGTAATAAATTTTCTAGATGAAGGAATCATTTACCCTATCTAAGAAAGTTTGTGAGTGAGTCCTCTGTAAGGGGTACCCAAAAAAGGGTGTATCACTATGATTTCAAATGACAAGAACAAGATCATCCCCACACCAACTCTCACGGGCTGGAGAGTCTATGTGAACTATATAAAGATGAATCACACCATGAGGAAAGGTCATTTCCCCCGGAGCTTCATGGATCAGATGCTAGAGAGACTAGCGGGGAACAAGTTTTATTGCTTCCATGATGGCTATTCTGGCTACAATCCGATTTCCATTACCCAAGGTGATCTAGAGAAGATCACATTTACTTGACCCAATGGTAGCTTTTCATACAGCAGAATGTCCTTTGGCATGTTCAAAGCTCCCACCACATTTCCGTGATGCATGCTGGCTATCTGCCATGACATTGGGTAAAATATCCTAGAGGTTTTTATGGGTGATTATTACATTTATGGAAAATCATTCACCACTTGCTTGATGCTCTTGGAGCTAGTAATAGAAAGATGTGAGAACACTAACCATGTTTTGAAATGGGAAAATTGACATTTGATGATAGAGTGGTATTTTCCTTGGCCACAGAATCTCAACAAAGTGGATAAAGGTGGACCGACAAAGATAGAAGTTATTTCCTAACTTCCCATTCTGAATTGCATTAGAGACATCAGTAGATTCTTGGGACATGTAGCTTTATACAACCGGTTTTTCTATACCTTCCACAAGATATCTCATCCCCTCACCAACCTTATGACCAAGGATTCCATTTTTGAGTTCGACGAGGCATGCACCCCAGCTTTTGAGAACCTGAAGAATCACCCTATAGAAGCTCCATTGATGGTTTCTACCAATTGGGAAGAACAATTTTAAGTGATGTGTGATGCTAGTAACTACGCAGTGGATTAAATCTTGGGATAATGGCTTGACTGAATTTTATGATCCTTCAATTATGCCAGCAGGATGATCAATGAGGCATAGATGAACTACACTACCATAGATAAGGAGATGCTTGTAGTGGTGTTCACTTTGGATAGGTTCCATTCATATTTAGTGTTACCTAAATTTATTGTATATATACACCATGCAACACTCATGGACCTACTAAACAAAAAAGATTTGAAGCCACGACTGATCTGATGGGTACACCACCATCAAATTTTTTATCTAGATATCCAAGAAAAGAAGGGGAGAGAGAACGTTGTTTCTAATAATCTATCCCACCTTGAGCTACCTCATTTGGAGAAGGAGTAATATCGAGAGATCAAGGATGGTTTCCCTGATGAGCACCTCTTTTTTAGTCACAGAATCACCTCGGCCCTAGTATGCTGATATTTAGTTTTTTTTGGTTTCAGGTGCCATCCACATCGGCCTCTAATTCCAACAAAGTAAAAGGTTTCTCTTTGATGTTAAGAGGTACTTCTGGGAAGATACTATACTACTTTGATCATGTGGAGATGGGTTGATCTGATTTTGTATCCTAGAAATATAAATTCATGAGTCCTAGAATTCTTTCATGCCTTCCTAGTAGGGGGATATTATGGGCCAGAACATACTATAGAAAAGATCTTGCAGTTAAGGTTTTTCTGGCCCACCATGAATAGAGATGAACGATCCTTTGTTTCCCACTATATCTGATGCCAAAGAATAGGAAATGTGTGGGAAAAGAGCTAAGATACTCCATTAACCATTCTGGAGGTCAAAATATTCCAACATTGGGGCATCGACTTCATGATTCTATTCCCCCATATTTCTGGAACACTTAAATCCTAGTCTGTGCTGAATACGTCTCCATGTGGGTGGAAGCCGATGATTCAGCACACGAAATGGCCATAGTGTTCATGGACTTTTTAAAGAAACACATATTTAGTATGTTCAGTGTGACCTGTGTACCAATTAGCGATAGAGGGACCCACTTCCGCAACACATTGATGAAAAGAGTATAGTCGAAATATAGATTGAAGCATCATATGTGGATGCCATATCATCCCTAGTTCAGTGGACTAGTTGAGATGTCCAACCATGAGATCAAGTAGATTCTAGAGAAAATGGTGAACACATCAAGGAATGTCTCGTCCAACACCCTAGATGATGCTTTGGGGCATATCAGACCACTTTCAAGAAGCCACTAGGGATGTCCCTGTTCCGACTCATCTATGGAAGGCCATGCCGTGTACCAATAGAGATGGAGCACAAAGATTAATGGACCATCAAGGCCCTGAATTTTTATCTGAAGGTAGCTGAAGCGAAGCTTATGTTCTAACTGTTAGAACATGATGAAATATGATAGGAGGCGTATGAGAATGCTATTCTATACAAGGAGACAACGAGAGCAATCCTTGACCGAATGATTTCACGAAAATCATTCCAACCTGGTGATTATGTACTCTTTTTCAACTCCCACATTCAATTATTTAAATGAAAGCTAAAGTCAAGATGGTTGGGGCCGTTCCAGGTCATTAGAGTATTCCACCATGGAATGGTAGAAATTTCTGGGGAGGATGATCAACCATCCAAGGTGAACAGAGAGCGGGTGAAGACTTACCATCACATGGAAGACATGGTGGGAATGCTCTCTACTATGCATCTTAGGTATGTAGAGATAAGTCGTCCGAGCCAATGACCTATAACAAAGGTGCTTCCTTAGAGGCAACCCAAAGGTTACACGCCATGTTCTCCATATAAAAAAGGCATGTACTGATTCTTTTTCATGTTTATTTATAGTAGTATAAAAATATAGATTAACTATGTAATATACAAGGATGATTATGGTTCCAATAGAAAATTCACTATAGATTATTCGATCCGTCACCGGTTTGAATCCCACCATACCTACCTTCAGAATGAGGTTCCTCATTTTGATACTTGTGTTTTCTTACACGGTGTGTGTGGTATTATTTATAATATATTTTTTTAAAATATAAGAAAACCTGTGATGGGGATTGACCGGTTGACCAGGGTCATAACCTGGTTCCAAAAGACCCAGGTTCGAATCCTGACAACCTCCCATTTCCATAATTTTTACTTTTATTAAAACCACACAACATGTATTTTGATATACGTCATGTGATCCATGTTTTCATTAATAACTAAAAAGATTTTCACAATGATGGAATACATGCGGGTGAAGTTGGGATATTGGTAGAGTCTCGACCCTGGATCCAAAATACCTTGGTTCGAACTCAGAATATCCCCATGCTTCATCCTTTTTTTCAAATTAATACAACACACCTTGCGTTTTCTTTCCCCCATGTAGTATAGGAATGGTACATTAAATATATATAATTAATAAACATGGGAAGTAGTACAACCTTTTCTATAGTGGTTGAGGGCTTCTGTTTGGAATGGTTGATCGCCGGTTCGAAACTCACCCCAAGGTCTATACCAAATGTTGTACTTCTATTTTTCTCATTTTAGAAAACACGACATTCCCTGTGTACTAATCTTCAATAGAGGGAACTAATTCAACAACACCTTGATGAGAGGAGTACTGTCGATGTACGTAGTAAATCATTATATGGGGACTCCATATCATCCCTAGTCTTGTGGACATGTGGAGCTCTCTAACCATGATCTCAAGAAAATTCTAGAGAAAATGGTGAAAACTTCAAGGAAGGACTAGTCCAAGAAGCTATAAGAAGCTTTGTGGGCCTATCAGACCACTTTTAGGATTCCAGTAGGGATGTCCCTATTCCGCCTCATCTCTGGAAAGTTATGCCATATGCCATAAGAGTTGGAGAAAAAAGCTTACAGGGCCGTCAATTCCCCAAATTTTGATCTGAAGACTGTTGAAGAGAAGCGTAAGTTCCAACTATTGGAACTTGGTGAAATCTGATTGGAGGCATATGAAAACGCCAAGATGTACAAGGAGAAAATGAGAGAAATCCATGACGAGATGATTTATAGAAAATATTTCCAACCCACGGATTATTAACTCCTTTTTAACTCCTGTATTAGATTATTTATAGGAAATATAAAGTCAAGATAGTCGGGACCATTCTGAGTCAGATGAGTATTCCACCAGGGAGAGGTAGAAATATCTGGGGAGCATGGTCAATCATTCATGGTGAACAGATAGCGGCTGAAGAATTATCATAAAATTGAAGTAATGGTGGGAATAATCTTCACCTTGCATCTCAGGTATGTAGAGATAAGTCATTCAAGCCAACGACCTAAAACAAAGCCGCTTCCTTGGAGGAAACCAAGAGGTTACATGCTGTGTACCCCTATAAACACAACGTTTACTGATTCTTTTTCATTTTTATTTGTAATATTATAAATATATAGATTAACAAAGTAATATACACACTAGTGTTGAAAACATTGTTTATAGTGGTTATATTTTATTTTTTACATCTGCTTTGGGCTGAAGTTATTACAGGAGTCATTATAAACATTGATTTTTTTGTCGGTTATTTTAAAACTGACATAAAAACTGAAAATACGAAGTGTTTTTCACATCGATTCCTCAAAAACCGAAGTTGAAAATGCTTAGGAATCATGATTTATTACCTCTTTTTCTAAATAACAGACATGGTATATAATTTATTATGTCATTTATAAAATAACCTATTTAATAAACTATGCCTCTCATGCATTTATCAAGTCAGTTATTAAATAACCGATGTGGAAATTATTTTCATAACGTCGGTTATTTTCATAACTGAAATGATAAACCAGTCTTCCAAGCATTTTTTCACACCGTTTAAATAATAACCAATGTGAAAACATATATACTACATCGATTATAAAATGAATGACATAAAAAACTATTCCATTCCATTTATTATGCCCGTTATTTCATAATCGACGTAAAAACCCATTACCATGCATTTGTTACATCGGTTTCCAAATATCCAACGTCAAAACCCATTCCCATGCATTTTATACATCGTTTAAAAAAATAACTGATATAAAAACATATTTTTTTATAAAACTGTTCAAACACTACTATTCCCTACCAAAGAAGACATGAAACAAGAAGAAAAAAGACCAAAACCAAACCAAAACCACTCTAGAATACATACAATAAAACATCAAAACTATACCAAAATAAGAACAACAAAAAAAATTAAACATTAACATATATAACATTCAAATCATAAAATGTCAACTAAAAAACATAAAACCCCTTGGACATCCCCCCACCCACCCCACTAGATATCCCCACCCCCTGGACAACCCCCCCCCCCCCCCGGACACCCTCCCACCCCTAAAAACCCCAACCTCCCTAGACATCCCATGAATCCCCGGGAAAGCACCCAAACCCCTAGACATCCTCTCACCCTTGGACACCCCTCCCATCAACCATGGACCCCCCCCCCCACCACACCCCTAGAAACTCTCTCACCCACCCCCTGGATAACACACACCCGCAGGACACCCCCACCCGCTGGACAACCCCCACCTCTGGACACCCTGGAAAATCCCCACCCCAAAGGAACACCCTATCACACCTTTGAAACCCCCCACCCACCACTCTGGACACCCCCACCCCACCCCAGGAAACCTCTCCCCATATATATCTTACCACCTCGACAACCCCCACCTTTCTAGAAACCCTCCCACCACTAGACACCCCCCTGGACAACCCCATATATAGCCCCCACCCCCTTGACTACCCCCACCCTCCTCGACAGCCCCCACCCCACTGGACCACCCTCCCACACTCCAAGAACCTCCCACCACCCTAGACATCCCCAGCACCCCTAGAAACCCCCACCCCCTAGACACCCCCACCCCCTAGATACCCCCCCGGACACCCCCACCCTCCTAGACTGCCCACCACCCCCTAGACAGCACTACCACTCTTCTAGACTCCCTCCCACCCCCATGAACACCCTGGACAACCCCACCCAACTGGACCTCCCTCCCACGCCCTTGGGAACCCCTCACCTCCAAGACAATCCCCCACACCCCTGGACCCCCACCCCAACCCCTAGATAGACACACCATCAGGGACACCCTTCCAACCCCTAGACATCCCTACCCTAGGGCACCCCGTGAACACCCCACACTGCATTGGACAACCCCATGTACAACCCCTCACCCCCCATGGAAAACCCCCACATTCCTGGACAGCCCCAACCCCTGGATATCCCTCCCACCCTCCTGGACACCCTCCCACCCCATGGACACCCCCACCCCACTGGACTTCCCTCCCACACCCCTGGAAACCCCTACACCCCCTGGACACTGCCCACAACCCTTAGAACCCCCCACCCCACCATAGAATAGAATCTATAACAGAAAAACCGTCCGAACTAGACACAAATAAGAACCAGAGAAAAATTAAACATTCACATATATAACATTAAAAACATACAATGTCTACTAAAAAAACCTAAATCCAACCAAAATGACTACCAAATACACAATTATGTTGACAATATTCAAAATTACATTTTACACTACAAAAAAAACTAAAATCCAATCATTCCTGTAAAATAATTTGACCATTCCACTTGTATGTGTTTGAACTCTTGAGAACTATAGGGTTTAGGGTCATCAAATAGCTAAAAATTAAAAGGATAGTAGTTAAAATGTATAATGAATAAATCTAATGAAATATTATAGAATAGTTTAAAAGAAAAATCTCACCAGGTCAAAGTTCACAAGTGTTGTAGTTGTAATTATTTCAGAGACAAATCTAAACATATTATATCCACATTCGATGATTCCTTGTTGTTTATGAAAATTCTCTTTAAATGAGTGTAAATTCAAAATATTATTTTTTTCTAATGCATCAAAAGGTACAAATTATAAATCGACATTTACCTTTACTTCTACGTATTTTATCTTGGAACACCTTTTCTCTGTGTTTTTTTTGAAATTGGACCCATCCCCTGTTAGAGAATTATAAAAATGGGATAAATTTTCAATTAATTATAATATATACAACTATTTATAAGTTGAAACATAATTTGCCTACATATTCATGATACGTCCCCGCACATCGCCATGTACAGAGCATATCCAATAAAGTGCTTTCTCCCTTGGCGAAAAAACACCTTACATATAATGATCACTGATAAAATGAAATTTAAGGTTAGTGGTTTTTTATGTTAAATGATAATGAAAACTTTTCTAGAGACATGTTTCATACCTCACACAAAAAGGCATCATCCAACACTGTGGGATTATATTCTTTTCAAATCCTTCAGTAATATAAAGCATTATTTGTTCCTCATCCAATGCATGTGCTTTAGGGGAAATCAAATGTTGGCCCATGAATCCATATAAATATATCCTCTCATTCTTCTCACACATGTTATAAATATACCTAATAAAAAATACATATAAGTATTCATTTTTAATAAATATAATGCTGGAAAAAGGTGTTAAGACTTACACGGGAAAAAGTATCACCTTGTTGTTTCCCAACTTATCTCTAGTAACAATCTCCATGATATCATTTTTCACAATCCCCACATTTATTTCATGTCCACAAACATGATCTTCCATTTGGAACTCAAAATGACCCACCAACAAATTTGAATATCTTGATAGTCTGTCAAGACTACTAGAATTTGTATTTGATGTCATAGCCATTTTTCGTTGTTGTTGTCTATACAATATTTTTTACCTTTTAGGTATTCCTATAAAAATAAATAGAAAAATATATTAGTATTAAAATGTTAAAACATCTTTAATAAAAAAAAAGATATAATATGCATACCTCTATGGTAATGAGTCAGAGGGGTCCGGATGGAAAAATTAAAAAGTGGCCGATACTATGTCCAATTGTCTTCACCTCATCTGTAGGTAATGGTACAAGAGATGATATATCTATAATATCATGTACAGTGACCCTATGATTCTCTACCTATAACTAGTGATGACGAACTATATCTCATATACAATATACCAGCATGTATGCAACTATATGATGTTGAGGATCATTAACAAACAACTCGCAATAAGTAGGAAGATGTGGTGGAGGATTAGGATAAAAAATGGGGTCCGCAGGCTAGGGATGGGGAGTGGGAGCTACTGGTGGAGGTGTAAGATCAATAATGGGGTCTGTAGTGGGAGGTGGAGGAGTTGGAGCTGTAGTTTGAAATTTTATTTGCATGTATGTAATCATAGACTGTACCAACACTCTAATATTTTCCTCCATCGTCGCTTTAATATTATGAACTTTAGCCTCCAATGATTCTATTTTTTATATAAACACCCTCAATGGAAGAATTTCAAGAACGTGGAAAAAAATTTCTTTTCGATACTCCGGTTGAATATCCTCTCACGTGATAAGGGTGTTCAAGCATTCCCAATTCTGAAGATAACATATATTGCCTCCTAGCAGCTGTAAATACCCTCTGTGAGCTCTACTCCACAAGGGAATCTTGTATTAATTAATTAAACATTTATGTAATGATTCAAATTATATAAATAATATAGTTAACATAAATAAATAAAATAAATATCTTACAATCCTCTCAGTTATGATTCTTGATACTTCCGAAAGATATTGCCCCCTTTTCCCCATCTTTTATCTCTTCCATTTTTCATGTCTTGATATAGGGGATGGAGTGGAAACCTCTCCAGAGCTTGAAAACTCGGCTCTCAGTTTTTTTATTTTTTATTCCATCATTTGTTCTTCCAATAATGTATACCCTCTCTGAGATAAACTGTAAGGGTATACATTTTTAGATTGGATCTCTTGCTGAGATGTCCTTATTTTCAATAAATTAAGAATAGAAATCACTAAAAATACATTAATTAGACCATTTATATAATAAATCTTATAAAAGATGACATTTCCCTTAGAAAAAATGAATCTTTTCCTCTAATTTCAAAAAACTATCTCTACGTGTCTTCATCTATGAAAGGATGTGTATGAAATGGACTGTCATGACTCATATGACATAAAATGAAATCAAATGTGATAGATGATTTGAAATCTCTCTATATCCTAGCAGCCATCAATAAGGATTTCTTCCTAAATACTCCAATGTCAAGAATATAAAATGTCATCTGATAATGAATAGGTAAAACAAATTATACTAGAAACATTTAAATAATATCAAAATAATAACAAAAGATCTTTCCAAAATCATCTCCCTCAACAGGGATATTATCGATTTGTCCACACTTCTCCAATCATCATTCAAAAGGATTACTTTTATCTTACCCTGAGTTGATACAAAAATCCTAAAATCTTTTACATTTGGACCTCTAAAAATATCATTCTCATCATACTCATCGTGTTCCTCTAGTTCAGGGTATGATCAAGTGTTAATTTTGGTAAACATGTGCACCCACTTTTACCAAATCTTGAACACTTCTTTTTCATTATGGGAGCACATGAGGATGATTCGGTAACATGAAGAGGAGCATGTGAATGTTCCTCCCCAGAGGTATGATCATTATGACCATCTCCAGAATCATGTGTTTGATCAACTGATTGATCTGTCATTATCCCTCAAATAAAAAAACAAACGTTAGTTCACAAATATACATATTAAAATATTACAATACTAATGAAAACAAACAATGGAAAATAGAACTAAGTTATGTAATAATAAACATGGTTAATATGGTAAGTATGTTAAACAATGGTAAATATGGTAAACATGGTAAACATGGTAATGTAATTTTCATTCAAAAAAATCAAAAAATATATAAGTTACGTAAAGGTAAACTATGGTAAACTATTATAAACATGGTAAACATGGTAAACATGGTAAACATGGTAAACATGTTAAACATGGTAAAAATGGTAAAAATGGTAAACATTGTAAACATGGTAAACATGGTAAACATGTTAAAGTAATGTTCATTCAAAAAAAATAATAGATATATAATTTATGTAACGGTAAACATGATATAAAAAACTAAAGAAAATTAAAATAAACAAAAACGTCAACATATTTGTTTTAATACACATTTTAATAAAGAAGAAAATTACAATATCTACCATTTTATTAAAATAATAATTGTAAACAAGAAATAAATATAAGTTACCTATAATATTTGGAATGTAAAAATGGACTATTTTCCCACATTCCACCATCATGATCATTCCTTATGGAAAAAAACCATGTATTCAACAAGATTATCATAATGTTCTACTAAACATTCCATGGATGTAGGGATATCATATAAATCAGAAACCTTAACAAGTTGATCCGCACCAACATATTGTTTTTTCTGTTGTAAAACAACAGAAACTGCATATCTGATTGATCAACTACATAGAAAATCTATTTTTCATTTGTTTAAATTATAAGATAATATTCTCTATATTCCAATCTATTCATATTAACAACTATCATTCAAAATTCAGTGGGTATGACACTGTTAAAATCAATAAACCATTTGCAGTTTAAAAGATGAAATTTAATTTTAATGTAATTAACCTCCCATATTTTAACAATGACTCCATAATATTCACTGGATGAAGAAATTGGGTTTTTGTCTTTAGAACTCAAAAAATACATTTCTTCTCCACATACCAATACACCAATATTTTGAATTTCACATCAATTTTCATAAGCTTTCATTTGAAATGTAAAGACATTAATGTCAAACCCGAACCATGTTATAACATTTAAACTTGGACCACCCACTAACCATCTTAATATCTCTCATACATCTGATCTACCAAATCAAGGTCTTATTAAACCATGATTTTTTGTTGCGCTCATTCAAAATCCACATTTCTTCTTTTCATTAGCTGACATTATTTCAACTCATTAATATACAATGTCATATATGGTGAAACATCATCTTTGTTATTCAAGATGTATAATTCTATATTCTTCATCTATTTAGAAGACAACGATTTGATTTTAAATCCACGAATCCCTTTTCCCTCATTATTAAATCATTCATGGACAGATGGAGGCAAACCTATGTTCTCTTCCACAGCCAAGTAGTTTGTAGAAAACTCTGCAACCTCCCCAAAAATATACATTTCAATAATTGAGGCTTTAGGTTGATATCAATTCTTAACATACCCCTTCAATATTTTCATATATCTTTAAAAATGATACATCCAACAAATACATATAGCTCCTCAAAGATTTATTTCTTGATGCATATGAATCATAAAATTCACCATTATATCAAAAAAAGTTTGAGGAAAATACATTTCCAGTTGAAAAATTATAATAATTGAATCCTTTTCCAAACTTGTCAAAGAATTCACATCAATCACCTTATTAAAAATTTAATTGATAAAATTCCACAACCTAATTATAGTCTTTCTGATACGTATGGGAAATGTTCTACATAATGAATCTTGTATAAGTTGTTGCATCATGGTATGAAAATAAAGTGATTTAATACCTATCAACTTCAAATCCTTCAAAGAGACAAAATTTTTAACATTTGAAGAATAAACTTGAGGAAGATTTTTATCATGGAGACACTGAAAAAGGAAAATTTTCTCCTTCGTGGATAATGTATGAAAATCTAGGGGAAGAAATAGTCATCTTCCATTCGGTGTGGGAGCTAAATCCAAATGTATTCCCATTGATAGTATGTATAATATTGCATTCAACCCATTTGTTGTCTTTCATTTAATATCCAAAAATGATCCAATCAAACTGTCACATATATTCTTCTCTACATGCATGACGTCAATATTATGTTTCAGTCCATGATATCTCCAATATGGTTGCTCAAAAAATATTGACATTTTCATCCAAATATTTCCATAATTACCAAATTTCTGTGTCTTTTCAAATTCCACATCATGGTTTTGCACCCTCTCAAAATACACAACAAGGGAAAAAGGTTTTGAAGAAATATCAAATTAGTGTGATCCATTGAAAGCCTTTTTTTAGACTACTATAAGATTGATCCATATGCAAACAATTTTGATGACCCATGTATACTGTTTTCCTCCAATGATGCAATTGACAAAATGAAGTCTATTTCTTGCAAATTGGACATGATTTATGCCCCTTAACAGTGTATCCAAATAAATTTGGAATGATTGGGAAGTCATTTATTGTGAACATAAGCACTGCATGAAGTTCAAAATATTCCATTTTATAAGAATAATACACCCTAATACCATCTTCCCTTAAGAGATTCAAAACATCAATCAACGGTGACATGAAAACATCAATATCATTTCCAGGTTGCTTCAGACCATAGATCATTATACTCAAAATGACATATTTGCGCTTAATATAAACATCATGAGAGAAGTTTAAAATTACCAATTTAAAAGGTCATGATGTATGTGTTCTACTAAGGGTTCAATATAGATTCATTCCATCCATGCAAAACCCTCATACGAGATTTCTAATTTCATTTCCAAATGTAGGATACTGATCATCAATTTTCTTCCACTATTAACAATCTGCTGGATAACATATTTTTCCATCACATATCCTCTCTTCAGCCTACCATATTAACCTTTCTTAATCATGTGAATTAGTAAATAAATGTTTCAAATGATCAATTATAAGAAGATATCCATATACCTTGAAAGGGATCTTTTTAATATGTACATCAGCCTATGATTTTTCTTTCAACTTACACCTTGATGTCCCACATTTAGGACACTCGGGCAGAAATTAAAATTATCTCATATATATCATATAGTCATTTAGACAAGCATTTATTTTCTTGTATCCCAATTCCATAAGGCCTAATATTTTCCTAGCCTTATTATGCGAATCTGGATTATCATTGTCTTTTGGAATAATGTCTTTCAACAATTATAGCAACTCTATTAAACTTCTGTCACTCCATCCATGTTTCGCCTTTAGGTTAATCAATATTAACACCACCAACATAACTCTAAAATCTATACAACTATGATACAATGGTTTTTTAGTATCACCATATAGACGCACAACTGTCAGTTCTATCACAATTTATTCTGCTGCAATATTACAAATCATTTCTTCAATTCCATCAGAGTTACCATGTTGCAAATCATCATCATTAGTAGATATGACATTCTGTACAGTTTCACCATGCCAAATACAAGGTCTATAACTCAGATTAAAACAATGACAAATCATATTATCTTTGATCCCTCTAGTTTTCATCATCTTCATATTCAATCATTTCAGTCATGGACAGAAACAAATGTTACTACTTGGAACATTTTGTTTATAAAATTCCAAAAATTCATCAACACCTTCCTCATATTCATTACTAATTAGATGTTCCATAATCCAACTTCGAATCATGGTTACCTATAATAAATAAAAAAATTATACACCTTGTTAAGATAAGACAAATATATATTTTTATGAAAAATATCATAATTTGAATGTAAAACAATTTTAAAATATAAATCAAATCTATGCGTATTTTAAAAATATATGCATGGAAATTATTTTAAAAATAAAATATAGATAGATATAATAGTTTTAAATTTATATTGGATCCTTTCTTAAAAAGGTGAATAAAGAATACATCTGGGTGCAACTGGATACCAAATTCACCCTTCCATAAAAAATAAATATTAAGTAAAAATATTTAAATATGTATAAATTCACTATTGAAAATTACACCTATCCCAATGATTTGAAACCATTGGGATATCCCCTAAAACCATTCAGATAGAATACCCCAATGATTTCACACACCATTGGCATGATGGTCATTGTAATAGCCCTATACCAATGATTAAACAGGAACCATTGGTATAATCCACCTGAAGTTAAAATATTCCAACAGTTTCAATGAAACTATTGGGATATGCATATTACAAGGGGGTGCCCAAGGAGGTAGAGGCTCTCTGGGGGGGGGGGTTGTGGGGGATAACCAAGGGGTAAGATCTATCCACGGGGGTAGGGGTAGTCTAGGGTGTCCAAGGGAGTGTGGGTGTCTAGGGGGTGGGGGTCGTTCAGGGTGTGTTAGGGGGGGTGTCCATGGGAGTTAGGGGTGTCTAGAGGTTAGGGCAGTGGTGCCCATGGGGGTGAGGGATTTCCAACCCCATACCCCATTGGATAGCACCCTCACCCCCTTGGATACCCCCTGGACACCCCCAACCCTGGAAATCACCCCACCCCTCTGGACACCCCCCTTGACACCCACCCCATAGATACCCCCTACCACATTGGACAACCCACTCACCCCCTGGACACCACCCCCACCCCCTAGACACCCCCAACCCACTGGACACCACTCCACACCCCCTACCCCAGTGGACACCCCTAGACACCCCCAACCCTCTAAACAGCCCCCTTACCCCCTAGACACAATCCCACCTCCTGGATAGCCCTACACCATTGGAAAGATCCCTCACCCCATGGACACCACCCCCACCACCATGGACACCCCTAGACACCACCACCCCCTTGGAAAGCCCCCACCCCTCTTGGAAGACCCCTCCCCCACCCCCTTGATAGCCCCCACCCCTTTAGATAGCCCCACCTTGAGACACCCCCAACCCCCTGGGATAGCCAACTCACCCCCACCCCCTAAACACCCCACCCCTAAATAGCCCCCACCCCCTGAACAACCCCCTCCCCCTGGACAACCCCACCCTCGAGGACACTACCCCTACCCACTACCCCCTAGGACACCCCCTTGGACACCTCACACCTCGTGGAAAACCCCACCCCTCCAAACAACCCCCTAACCCCTAGACACCACCCCACCCCCTTGGAAAGCCTCCTCACCCCCCCCCCCCCATGAACACCACCCCACCCCCTTGGACACCCCCACCCCATGGACACCCCCTACCCCAATGTATAGCCCACGTACCCCCATGGACACCACCCCAACCCCTAGACATGCCACCCCCTCGACACCACCCCCACCCCTACCCCTTGGACACCCCATGGACACCCCACCCCCTGTACAACCCCTCACCCCCTAGACACCACCCCCACCCCTAGACACCCCTAGCCCCTTATAAATCCCCCACACAACTTGGAAACCAACCCCACCCCCTTCGACACCCCATAGACAACACCAACCCTTGGATAACCCCCACCCATTTGGATACCCCCCCCCCCCGCACCCACCCACTGGACATCCCCCCACCCACTGGACAGCCCCCCCACCTGGACAGAGCCCCCTCCCCCTTGGAAACCCCCTGTACACCCCCGACCCCCTTGGATAGCCAAATCACCCCCTAGACACCACCCCCACCCCCTGGACAACCCAACCCCCTTTGACATACCCTCAACTCCTAGACACCCCCACTCCCTTGGACACCCCCAACCCCCTTGGATTGCCCCTAGACCCCCCCTGGACACCCCCACCCACTTGGACAACGCCCACCCCTTTGAACACCCCATTTACGTGCACACACACAAGATAGAACACACAAAAATCATAAACGTGCATGATATAACATCCCTGGTTTATTTTACATGAAAATTATTTTTTCATGGTATAAATGAACACTATGAAACTTTTCATGATGGAAAGAACAAAGATAGAAAAATAACATCTCAAAAAATTAGTTTATGGAATCATGAAAAATAAAAAATGAAACTGATTTGTGTGAGGCTTACTTGAGTGTTATGAGTTGACCCGATTGATCTGATGCTAATAAAGATGATTAATTATGTTGGAAAAATGATGACAGAGGGCAGGAATTTGAATAATATTTTCTATGTTTTACACATGAGAGGGACAAGTCACAGGTTTCCTGATTGAAGAAAATAGAATGACTGAATACATGGAGAGAGAAATCATTTAAAAGCTTTATCACATTAGTTATTTAATAACTATTGTGCTAAACTATTTTTTATGTCTATAACATCAGTTATTGAATAAACGACGTAGAAAATTATTTATCATGTCAGTTATTTTATAACTGACGTTATAAATGGAACTTTATCATGACCGTTATTTTATAACTGATGTGATAAATTGCTGAGATTTCCTTTATCATGTCGGTTATAAAATAACCAATGTGATAAAGCACCTAGATTCGATATGTCATGTTGGTTATAAAATAACAGATGTGATAAAGCTAATTCTAGTTTTTATTACATTGGTTATAAACTTACTGATGAAAAAAAATTGTTTCTCATCGATTTATCACGTCGGTTATTGTATAACCGACGTGATAAATCCATTTTTTTTACAGATTTTTACATCAGTTATATAGAAACGACGTGAAAAATTCCAGCGTGATAGATGTTTTTCCACTAGAGACATGGACGATTCTGGTGCCGATGGTAAATTCACTGGAGTTTATCTAAGCTGTCACCGATTAAAATCCCTCCATACCAACCTTCGGCACGAGTTTCTTAATTTTTATAGTTGTGTTTTATTAAATGGAGTGGGTGGTATTTTTTATAATATATATTTGTTTAAATATAAGAAAAACTATGATGGGGATGGACATGTTTTCCAGGGTCATAACTCAGTTCCAAAAGACCAGGGTTCGAATCCCAACAATTGTCCCATTTCAATCATTTTTTCTTTTAATAAAACCACACATCGTGTGTTTTGATATACATTGTTTGATCCATGTTATCATTAATAACTGAAAATATTTTCATAATGAAGGAATACATGTGGGTGAAGTTGGAAGATTAGTAGAGTCTCAGCCCTAGATCCAAAAGATCTGGGTTCGAACACTGATAATCTCCCTGCATCATCCCTTTTATTCAAATAGAAACCACACCACAGACATTTTCATTATCCCATGTAGTATCGGCCATGTACATTAAATATTTATAATTAATAAACACGAGAATTAATACAAACTTTTCTCTAGTGGATGAGTGATTCCATTTGGAATGGATGATCACTGGTTCGAACTCACCCCATACACCAAACCAAATGTTGCACTTGTATTTTTCTCATTTTAGAACACACGACGTTCCCTATGTAATAATAAGTGATTGAGGGATCTAATAAAATAACACATTGATGAAAGTAGTACTGTCGAAGTATGGAGTGAAGCGTCATATAGGGACACCATATCATGCCCAGTCTAGTGGACAAGTTGAGCTATCCAATCATGAGCTTAGAAAGATTCTAGAGAAAATGGTGAATGTCATGACCAAAACATCCATTAATTAAAATTCCTCTTGATCTAATTAAATATTTAATTATGGTTATATAAAATTTGAAAATCATTGGTTTTTTGTTTCTGGATTTCAAAATACCGTTATGAATTGTGACTGTTGCTAATATAGCTGTTGAACAGTGGTCAAAGGATTAGTATAAATGTAGGGCTTTAACAAATCCAATTTACTCAGACAAAGGAAGTGATGGCCTCATCCAGTAGACATGTGCTGTACGAAGTCCATTTGAAAGAGCTCGGAATGGTGGTGGCATCATTGGGCTTCGCTCTTGAACCATCCCAATATGAGCTTGAGCACGTTAAGCTTGAGCAGAACTGACTACAGGAGAAGTGGAAGTTAATAGAGATTACCACCCGAGCGATGTTATCTGAGCCACCACAAGATTTTGTCAGCATTGCAAACCTTACCCTTTGATCTTATGTGTGTGTTATAAGGGGTAATGTAACAAGACCCTAACACATGACTATGTACATTGATTTTTTATAAATAATGTGCATTCATTTTATTATTATTACTTTGTAAATAGTTTTTAAAGCACAGAGAGGATTTTTTGTTAATATTCAACTAATAAATCTATTTTGATGAATTAATGGATTTTTGAATTAAATAATATTTTAATAAAATATTATTATTGTTATTATCAAATTACTTTTTATTAAATATAAATTATTGTATAATTTTATGAATGTAATTGTAATTTTTATTACGGTTTGAAAGGTATTTTTGTCAAAACACATGAATTTTAGATAAATATCAATTTTTATTTTAAAAGTAAAGATTCAAATAATTATAAAATTATATGGAACAAATGAATATTATTCTTGGAATCAAGAGTTCGAAATTATCCAACAGTGAATTTTTAATAATTTTATGAGACAGTCGAATTTCTGGGTAAAAATTAAATACCGTTTAAATATATAGTGGGTTTTATGACTTCATAATGACCCAATAGTGATATAATAAAATAATATAAACATTATTTTCGGACAATATATGTTTCAACATAAAAATAATGTGATTTTGGGTTTTTCTTATTTATTTTACAAAGCTTTAGTGGACCTTTGAATGCTTATAAAACATTTTGTCTTTTTAAATTGTTTTCCTTGAAAGTGTGACTCACCTCTACATAATCAACCCTATTATTTTAAGAATTTCGGCCACTATCCTTAAAAAATATTGTTTTCCACACCTCTTCGGAAAACACCATGGGAAAAAACCAGGGTATGGTTTGTCATTTTGATTAGTTTAATGTGAGGTGTCCCAAACCTAAATAATAAAGAATTACCTCTCATTTCCAATATAAACCCACCCGAGCTCCCACTTACACATCACTCAAAGCCATTTGTGTTCGACCAAATCCTACCCTCCTCTCTCTAGAATCCTCCCAAGGTTCCCTAAGCTCCTAAGAAGCCTCTCTGAGGCCTCTCCCAAGCCTTTGGGATCACACATCCAAATACGATATTTCTTCCGTTTCTATTTTGTCCAATTTTCATTAAGTTGTTATTCCCTTTTTTTCAATTACATATGTTGGGGTATGATTTCACAAATTCCACAAAGTTACCTATTTATTTTGGGATAATTGGATACCCATTTATCTCTCGTTAATTCCTCCCATGTACACTCGTTACCATGCTGAAATTCCTTGAGGGATTTCTCTCTCCTCTTTTACTTCCAAGTAATTATTTTGTATTATGCTTTTAAATTCCATTATGCTTGTTGGGACATGTATCTTTATTAAACTTATACTCTCCATTTCATGTACATATTATGAGACACCCTTTTATCTCTAATAAACCATTTTCTTGAGTCCTTATGTCACATCGTTATGCTGTAGAAATTGGACCGCGTTTTTCTAAGCCAAGATCATTGTGTAGTGAATACCATACCCATGTCTCTATCAAGGGTATTCACCTTTATAAACATATAAATATTGAAAGGTAATTTCTTGTATTTTTTACACATTACGTAATCATGAAATAACTTATGATGTTGATTGATTCCATGTTATATGATTCATGTGGCACACTTATGCATGAAATGAAATGTTTAAGAAGGGTGCTCCCGGATAGCGCACCAATGCATTGGGTAAAGTATAGTATCATGAAATGTCATGTGAAATGGGTGTTGAATCAGGGTAATTAAATTACAACAAGTTTTTACTCGTGCTTCATGTGAAATGAGGGTTTACTCATGCTCTATGTGCAATGCACCTTGGCTGATGCTAATTCCTTGTTACGTGTTGTTGCCACTTTTCCATGTTATGATTATCATGCTTTATCATGCCTTTATGATCATGTTTCACTTTTTATACATTGATATTCCTATTTTCTAACAAGTATTGTTTTTCTCATGTTATTTCATGTTTATTCCCTTTCTGGTATGTATAGCTCACACTTTTCTTATAGATATCTTAATATTATCAATGCAATGCTAAGTATGAGGGAATGTAGTGGTCATGTAAAGAATGTTTTCAATAAAGATGTTTTATTTCATGTTTTAAGTTGTTACGTAATGATCCTAATCCACAAAGACATGACACCTCTCAATCTTTCATGTTTTATCAAGTAATGATTTTATGTAATAAAACATGTTTAAGTTTCTAATAAAAGCACAGGGTTGTTATAGTTGGTATCAGTGGATAGGTTTATTTATTTTTGGGATTAGTATTTGAGAACCCTAGTGAAGAATTGGAGATAGGAATATATATAATAAAAATATCCATATGGTTTTGGGAGTATTGATTAAGTGATTTATCAAGGAAATACATCCCTGTCTGGATACGTGTAGGTAGAGGCGGCTCTGGAACAGATATATCCTAAGGGTATAACCCGAAAATACCGCTTTGAATTAGACTCTAACTGGAACTGGTGCATGACAACAAGCCTTGTTGCACTCTTGGTTACATCACTCCCTGGGGGTATGCTTTGGAAAATTCACAAGCATAGTATGAACCCTTATTAAGAGAATTAAAAAAATTCCCCTAAGAATATATGTTAGAAAGTAGATCTTGAATAGCATAGATTGAAGCCTATTAATTCCTAAGTTAAGGAAATAAAAGTTATTTATAAGTAATCGGTTTTGTCCTCGGGTTACTCTTTATTTGTTACCCCTATATTTCCTTTTATTCGAGCCAATGGCTCATAATAGGAGGCCTCAGTCATAAAACCAATGTGAAGATAAATGTGATGATTGTGCAAATGATTTGCCCAATCCGATACGAGCGGGAATCATGAACTTTGTCATGCTTATCTCTCAGTTAACTCAATCATTGAATAGAAAAATTGGCCAAGTGGAACGTTCAACCCCCTCCCTCTCCAAGAATGAAAAAGTCTCTATCGAGAGCTTCATGATAAAAAGGCCTCCTACTTTTAAGGGATTATATGATCCCTCAATCGCTGAACAAAGGAGAAAATCCATTGAAATGATCTTCTCCATTATTCAATGTTCCGAAGAAGAGAAGGTTCTTTTGGATTCTTATCATATGGATGGTGAAGCTGATCAATGGTGGACAGAAATAAAAAATACGAAGCCTAAGGAGGAGATCGAGGAATTGGAATTGAAGGATTTCTTGAAGATGTTTTTTGATAATTATTTTCCACACACCATCTGACATAAGATGGAAAGGGACTTACATTACCTGATGTAAAAATATGATGAATATTTTGGGGCATATGATGTCACGACCCTTCCTCGGGGCCCATGCTGTGACTACCCCAATCCCGCCTTCCATAGGCCATGGGTTGGTGACTAGCACGAAGGCGTAAATCCCAGAAAAAGGGAAGGCATTTCCATTGTAAAGTAAATAAAAAACACCATAGAGTAAGAAGGCAGAAGTAAACACTAAGTGAAAACTGGTACAACAGTAAGTGTGGAAAAGTAAAGGGGGCCACAAATACAAGCCCAACTGTAAAGTACAACTGAAAGGGGAAAAACAGCAACCGAAAGAAAAGACGCAGTGTCGAGCCGTCCTCTGGAAGCCCCACCTGAAGGGTGGGTACAGATAGCCTCCACAGCTCCTCGGTCCAGCCGTCCGCTCTGAGTACACCCCGCCCAGTGGTCCACCTCCATGTACCGTCCTGCTCCGCCAACCTCGACCACGATCAGGGCTGTCTGTCATCTGCAACCAACACAACGTAGTGCGGGCATAGCCCGTGTAGGGGTGAGTATAAGCTACTCAGTAGAGACCCCGAGACCCCCTAAGGTCTCCCATAATCCACAAGGATAAACCGAAAAGGAAAGATACAATCACGAAGTAACATCCGACATGGCTTAGGTATATGCCCATACATATACCTAAGTCATCAATTCTCGCTCGGCTCTAACATCTGAGCTCAAGTACAACCCAGTCCACACAGCAAAGCAAAATGTAAATCCACACAGGATATCACAACACAATCCACAAAGGAAAGTAAACATAATTCAGCTCACACAGGTATACTTCCTCATATGACGATAGAGATGATCAGATGTTTCCACTGATTCATCTAAGTTGTCGGACCCACAAAGGATTGATAGGTACTAACCCCCGCAATGACCCACAAGGGATCTAACCCACAAAGGATCGATAGGTAACTAACCCCCGCAATGACCCACAAAGGATCTGACCCACAAACGATCGATAGTTACTAACCCCCGCAATCAGCCACAAAGGATCTGACCCACAAAGGATCGATAGGTAACTAACCCCCGCAATGACCCACACAGGATCGGACCCACACAGGATCTGTAGGCGCTGGCCCACACAGGACCGCTGAGCGCTGACCCACACAGGATCAGACCCACATAGGATCGGTAGCACTGACCCACAAAGGATTGATGAGTGCTGTAGTTGTTGCCGTCGAATCCACTGAGGATCTCTGCACAGTCGTCGTCGTCACAGTAGCAGTCGCAGCCAGCTCTAGGGTTCCCGCACACAGCAAGCTCGTTCGGGAGGGTCCGCTCCATGAGCCGAGAGGCTGATATATCAACTAACACATATTCCCGAGTATATGTATCCAAAAGTTTCATATCGTCAATAGGAACTCAACGTCGCAGATGATGCGTCAATCGGACGCCCGGTCTGAGAGTTATTGGATTTTTCGTCCTAGGGGCCCAGTTGGTTTTTAAGGAAAAACCAACCCGACCATATTCCACCTGTGTCCAATCCTCGGGAGGAGTAAGCCAAAAGATATGTCTCACTTATAGAAATCCAAGAAAGTCAACGACACGTCAATCGGACGTCCGAAGCTCAAGATATGAGTGTTTCCGCTCCGAGGGCCCAGTTGGTTTCGTGTATGAACCAACCCGGCCAAACCCAAAGCATTCCGAAACCTTGAGTGTGGTATACCGAAATGACTATCTCGATCATAGGATCGCATCTCCTCTAACGGCGCGTCGTTCAGTGGCCCGTAGCTCAAGTTATGAACAAAATACCGAAAAAGGTCCGGAAACGGGGGGTCTGGGCCCGGACCGACCCAGCCCGACCCCCCTTGGGTCGGCCATAACTGGGTCGACCCGGCCCAGCCAGGGCGGCCCGACCCGGCCTGGGCGTGACCCGGCCGGCGGGTCGGCTCGGGACGGCTCGGCTCGGCCGAGCGGCCGAGCAAAGGAAGCCGCGGGGGGCGTGCTGCCCCCATGTGAAGCAAAGCCGCGACCCCACGTGGGGCCGCTCGGTGTCACCGGACGCAGTCGGGCCGCCGCGTCCCTGCCTTCGGTTCTGCGCGGCCGCAGAACCACCTCCCGCGGCCGCGGCGGCTCCGTCCGGCAGCGCGCCGGGACGCCGCTGCCTCCGGCCGCCGGCACCGCCATGCCGGTGACCCGCGCCGCTGGTGGATTCCGCGGGCCACTGGAGTCGCTCTGGTGGTCCGATTCCATTTCCGTCTACGCCGTAGCTGCTCTTGGGTCCTTTTCTTCACTGCAGAATCAACAAATCATCTCCGCGGCACGTTTCATCATCTTCTGCCGTTCCGCACACCAAGAACAAGGGGCGGTGGGTTCAGACTTGTTCGTAGGTCCGCACCCACCGCGTTAGTGGTTTGAAACAACACCGTAAAATCCCAGCAATTGATGAACCATGACCCGCAATAATAATCCGCGGAACAACTTGTTAATTGGTTGGTCCACGTTCTTACCTCAGAGGAAAAAAATCATGGGTAATAACATTTTCAAAACAACCCCTACCTTCGTCGTCGTCGGACGCGAGTTCATCGTGGAATTGACCGCCGCTGTATGAGGTGATCGTCGCCTCGCGGAAGGGCGTCACATTGTCGCGGTATATGACGTTCTGTCGACGAACTCCGAGGATCAAGGACATAAAGATTTAATTAAAACAATTAGACCCATGATGATGTTATAATCCACGAAGAAATGAAAGGACCACAATCTCTTACCTCAACGGATGATCGAAGATTTGTCGCGGAAGAAGGAACGTCGCGGGAGAAGAATCGTCGGCGTCACGGTACACATCGTCGCATCGTCGATCTCCGAGTGGTTCGGTGTTCTTCGTCGCCTTTCGTCGAAGGCCGGAGTTCTTCGCGTTCTTTGCGTTCTTCGTGAAGGAGGATGGAGGACTTAAGGTTTCTTTCAAATCCTCACAAGGAACAACAATCAAGAAGAAAAGTGTTGGTCTTATTTTATTACATGCCAACAAACGAAAATTATATGTTAAGTAACAAACCATTAATTTGATGAATTAATGGTACGACTTAACTGCCCAATTAATAGGGGCATTTATAATTTAAGAAAATGCGTCAGTTGACTTTCATTTAATAGGGGTTTTCATGGGTGCGTTACTTAGCAGAAAAGAAACGGTGGGGCTCGTGCGGGCCGCATCTCACAAATATCCTACCAAGAGGGTAGGATATTTTGATTTACACCATATCTGCTTCAACACAGTTTAAGAAGCTTTTAGTGGCTTTCATGTGGCTTTAAGTGAAATAAAAATAAAGTTGTCGCACACTTTATTTTATTTCCTAACTTAACCCAAAAAATTTAAAAACCACACCCGAGAAAATGAAACTCTGGAAGAGGCATTTCAAAGAAAATACTGGCGCTGCAATTCCATCGGTGCCCTCAGAATTTGATTCCGAGCACCGGTTCAAAAGTGAGAAAAACCCTCTCATTCGTTCACTGAACGTACCCGAGCCAAACATCGGAAAATGATTCCTGGCACACTGGGCCTTGGAATCAGGTGCCGTCAGAAACTGTGTTCTTTTAAAATTCAAAGAAAATTAAGAAAAAACAATTTCCTTGAAATTTAATGGTCTTTACATCACTCCCACCTCAAGACTTTAAGTACCCATAAAGACACATCAAAAACTAGGGAAACAAATGTGGGTACTGAGCACGCATCTGAGCCTCCCGCTCCCAAGTGCTCTCTTGGAGGTTCCCGTGCTACTATCTGATGCGCACAAGAGGAATCGACCGTCCACGTAGGACCCGCTTCTGTCGATCCTCGATCTCCACCGGGACCTCCGCAAAATTTGCCCCATAATCAACGTCTAGCTCCCCATGGTCAATGATGTGTGTCGGGTCGTTCACGTATCTCTTCAACTGAGATACGTGGAAGAGGTCGTGCACCCGGTGCAACTGAGCTGGTAGAGCCAGGCGATAAGCCAACTCGCCAATCCTGCTAAGGACCTGGAAAGGTCCGATGAAGCGCGGAGACAACTTTCCGCCATGGCCAAATCTCCGTAAACCACGTTGAGGTGAGACACACAAGAAGACGTGGTCACCATCCTCGAACTCTAGTGGCCTCTGCCTCCTGTCAGCATAAGACTTCTGCCGGCTCTGAGCTGTCCTCATCCGCTCCTGGATGACCTGGACCTTCTCTATCGTGGCTCGGACCATCTCTGGTCCCACAAGTGCTAACCCCCCAGGGTGTGTCCAGCACAGAGGAGATATGCAAGGTCTCCCGTACAACGCCTTGTATGGTGCCATCCCGATGGTGGAGTGGTAGATATTTTTGTACACGAACTCCACAAAGGGTAAGTGGTCCTCCCAGCAGCGCCAAAGTCGAGGACACATGCACGGAGCATGTCCTCAAGAGTCTGAATGGTCCTCTCTATATGACCATCCGTCTGAGGGTGAAAGGCGGTGCACAGACGTAGCTGCATCCCGAACGCCTACTGCAACCCCTTCCAAAGTTGGGAAGTAAAGAGAGCATCTCGATCGGAGACGATAGATGATGGAACACCGTGAAGCCATACAATCTCCTGAACGTAAATGCATCCCA
The DNA here is from genome assembly GCA_963277665.1 of Viscum album. Classification (NCBI taxonomy): domain Eukaryota; kingdom Viridiplantae; phylum Streptophyta; class Magnoliopsida; order Santalales; family Viscaceae; genus Viscum; species Viscum album. Next base: position 182,300,303 of record OY728146.1, on the reverse strand, counting down.
TGCTCTCCACTGAGCCCTGCTATCTAATGGGTAAGAAGTGAGCCGACTTGGTGAGTCGGTCGACAACCACCCAGATGGAGTCATGACCTCTGGAAGGGCGTGGAAGTCCAGTCACGAAGTCCATAGATATCCCGTACCACTTCCACTCCGGGACCTCCAAAAGATATACCAAGCCTGCTGGTACCTGATGCTCTGCCTTCACCTGCTGGCAGGTGAGGCATCGTGAAACGAACTCTGCCACAACCTTCTTCATGCCCGGCTACCAGTGCTGTCGTCTGAGATCCTGGTACATCTTCGCCACTCCAGGATGTACCTCCAAAGGAGAAGTGTGAAACTCTCTCAGCACCTCCTCTCGTAAAGCGACTAGTACCAAGGTACATCCTCTGAAGAGGATGTCGTGCTCTGCTCCAAAAGAGAATCCATCAGGTGTCTGTCCTGAGGATATCTGCACACGCCGCGTCTCACAGTCAGCATCCCCACGCTGTGCCTCTCTGACCCGCTGCAGTAGTGGAGTGGTGACTGTGAGAGACTGAAGGAAGGATGCTCCATCTCTATCCACAATGGATATCCACAAAGCGATAAGCTTCTCTGTTGCCTCCTCGAGTAGCTGAATGCCCGTCCTCCTGCTGAGAGCATCAGCTACTACATTCCCCTTCCCAGGAGTATATAATATCTCAAAGTCATAGTCTTGGAGGAACCTGAGCCATCGCCACTGTCTTAGGTTCAGGTCCTTCTGAGATAAGATTTACCTGAGACTCTGATGGTCAAAAAAGACTGTAAAATGCTCGCCCATCAGATAGTGTCGTCATGTCTTCAGAGCGAAGACCACTGCTGCTAACTCCAGGTCATGGGTATCGTAGTTCTACTCGTGAGTCCTCAACTGAAGTGATCCATAGGCAATCACTGCCCGCTCCTGCATCGGGACACATCTGTGTCCGGTCCCTGATGCATCACCATAGACTATGTACCCTACTCCCTCCTCAGGCAACCTCAAGATAGGAGAGCTGGTCAATCTCTGTCTCAGCTTCTGGAAGCTTTGCTCACATCTATCTGACCACCCAAAGGGTTTCCCCTTATTCTTCAAATCTGAGAGTGGTGCCGCAACTTTGGAGAAGTCTGGCACAAATCTCCGATAGTATCCAGCTAGTCCCAAGAAACTCCGCACCTCTGCCATGATCTTAGGTGGCTCCCAAGCTAGCACTGCCTCGATCTTCGCAGGATCCACTGCAACTCCCGCCTCAGAGATGACGTGTCCCAAGAAGTGGACCTCACATATCCAGAACTGACACTTCGAGAGCATTCCATAAAGCTGGTGCTCTCGGTGTGCGTCTAGTACAACCCGCAAGTGGTAGGCGTGCTCCTCCTCAGTCGTCGAGTATATCAAAAGATCGTCGATGAAGACTATGACAAATTGATCGAGGTATGGCTGAAAGATCCTGTTCATGAGGCCCATGAACACTGATGGAGCATTGGTTACGCTGAATGGCATAACCAAGAACTCATGTGGCCATACCGACATCTGAAGGCCGTCTTCTGCACATCCTCGTCCCGAACTCTGAGCTGATGATAGCCTGACCTGCGGCCTATTTTCGAGAGCCATCGTGCTCCCTTGAGCTGATCGAAGATGTCATCAATCCTCGGTAGCGGATACTTGTTCCTCACTGTCACCTAGTTCAGGCGACGATAGTCGATACAAAGTCTCAAGCTCTCGTCCGCCTTCTGGACGAACAATATCGGCGAAGCCCAGGGTGAAACACTGGGTCAGATGAATCAATTTCCCTACAAGTCCTCCAACTGTACCCATAGCTCTCGAAGCTCAGCGGGGGACATCCGATATGATGGAGTCGATATCGGGGCTGTCCCGGGGTACAGGTCAATATAGAAGTCTACCTCTCTGTGAGGAGGTAGCCCTAGAACGTCTTCGGGAAAGACGTCCGCATACTGATCCACCACTGCAGGAAAACTAGAACTCCGCACGTCAACTGCGCCTAGGATGAGGATAGCCAACTGATGAGTGATGGGTTGTCCTCTCCTCTGCGGAAGTCCATCCTGTGCTGCGAAGGCTCCCTTCTCACCGGTGAAGGTGAACCTGCTCCCATCAATGCGTACACATTGCACCTTGCGTCTAATACAGTCAATCTGCGCATGGACTGTAGATAACCAATCAAAGACCATGATGACGTCATAAGGCCTCGACGCTGCTACAAGAAGATCCCAGCCGAAGCTCTCACCTCCTAGAGTAATCTCACACTGCCGGCACCAGTGCATAATCGTCGAGTCTGCTCCCGTAGGAGTCTCTAGCCATAAGGATCGAGCCAACGGCTCTGTCGGAATCTCCGAGCTCCGAACAGGGGCAGCGACTATGAAAGAGTGACTCGCTCCTATGTCTATAAGAACTACAGCAAGGGTGGAATAGACACAGATCGTACCTCGATTCATCTTGGGCGCGCCGTGGTCGTAGGCCTCCACTGCCTGGAGTTGTTCTTGTCTCTTCCCGCCAGCTCCCTGTGGTCGGGGTGGACCTCCGGGTGGTGGTGGTGGTAGAGCCTCAAAGCTTCGCCCACCACCTGCTGCTTGGAAAACTCCTGTTCCTCATCCACCTCCTCCCTGCGGACCGCCACGGTCGACCCTCTGCCTCTGCCTGGGTCGCCCCTCAACCGTCTGCTGCTCCTCGGCACGGTGGGTCAGGTATTCACGAGCCATGTGACCCTGCCCGCCGCATGTGTAGCACTGCCTGCCTCTTGAAAGACTGGCTCCACGCTGTGTTCCCCGCACTGCTGAGCCAGTGTCCTGAGGCTGTCTACATGAGGGTCTGGTCTACCTGGACCCCTATGTCATCCATCGATTGTCTACTGCGGAAGACTCTGCTACGTGTCGCCCGCGGTAGGTCTCGCCGCTGGAGAAGTCTTAGTAAAAAAGCTCTCAATCAAAAGGGCTCGCTCCAGTACTCCTTCCCGAGTCGGAATGCTGAGGGAGATCCGCGATGCCCTGATCTCGTGTCTCAATCCATGCTCAAAGGTTCGGGCCCAAAAGAATGGGTCCCGTACCATGTCTGTAGATTAGCGTGAGAGATCGGTAAATCTCGTTGAGTACTAGGCGACCGTCAAGCTACCCTGCCGCAGCTGAAGAAGCTCCTGGATGCGCACCACACGGAGGGTTTCCGGGACGCACTCTGAGCAGAAGAGGCCCACAAAGTCTATCCAGAGGAGAGATTACTCATCGTGCACCTGGAGCATCAAGCTCCACCATCGGCCCGCTGCTGCCTGCAGTAGGCTCGCTGCGAGGATCACCATGAGGTCTGCCGGTGTCCTCACTAGACTGAAAACTCATACAACTACCTCCAGCTAGTCCCGGCTGCCTGGGGGTCCATCTTCCCACGGAACATGGGCGGTCGCTGGCGCTAGAACTCATGCAGTGCACTAAGGAGACATGCATCGTCAGCGGTTGGGGCTGGAAGCATCGGTGGCTCGGGGGGTAGTGGTACCGCCGGTGCCTCAGCTGTCAAAGGGAACTGCACCGAGGCCTCGTCGCTCGGCGGGATGTCATCATGTACAACTCTCGGAACCCTAGCTGGCTGCCGTCGTGGGGCCATCTTAAAAAGGAAATAGGTGTGCCACGGTCAGAACAGTATACCTGGTGAGCTGACACAAAGTAATCACAGAGAAAACATGGAACACACACGCAATCTATTTTTTCGTGCATTAAGTCAGAAATCAGAAGTCATGGTCCTGGTGTACGGATACGTCGGCCACCGCACCAACAGTGGACTACCTGGATTCATAACCACACCCAATACACTAAACACTATTGCTTCACATAGAAAAGATCAGAGTCCGTGGTAGAACCGAACTCCTTTGATACCAATTTGTCACGACCCGTCCTCGGGGCCCATGCCGTGACTACCCCAAGCCCACCTTCCATAGGCTAGGGGCTGGTGACTAGCACCAAGGTGTAAATCCTGGAAAAAGAGAATGCATTGCCTTTGTAAAGTAAACAAAAAACACCATAGAGTAAGCAGAAAGAACTAAACACTAAGTGAAAACTGGTACAACAGTAACTGCGGAAAAGTAAAGGGGTCGGAAATACAAGCCCAAATGTAAAGTACAACTGAAAGGGGAAAAACAGCAACTGAAAGAAAGGCTGCAGCGTCAAGCCGTCCTCTGGAAGCCCCACCTGAAGGGTTGGTACAAATAGCCTCCATAGCTTCTCGGTCCAACTATCCATTCCGAGTACACCCCGGCCAGTGGTCCACCTCCAGGTACCGTCCTGCTCCGCCAACCTCGACCACAATTAGCGATGTCTGTCGTCTGCAACCAACACAACGTAGTGCGGGCATAGCCCGTGCAGGGGTGAGTATAAGCTACTCAATAGGGACCGCAATACCCCTGAAGGTCTCCCAGAATCCACAAGGATAAACCACAAAATAAAGATACAATCACGAAGTAACATCCGACATGGCTTAGGTATATGCCCATACATATACCTAAGTCATCAATTCTAACTCGGCTCCAACATCTGAGCTCAAGTACAACCCAGTCCACATAGGAAAGAAAAACGTAAATCCACACAGGATAGCACAACACAATCCACAAAGGAAAGTAAATATAATTCAGCTCATATAGGTATACTTCTTCATATGACGATAGAGATGATAAGATGTTGCTATTGATTCATCTAAGTCATCGGACCCACAAAGGATCGATAGGTACTAACCCTAGAAATTACCCACAAATGATTGATAGGTAACTAACCCCCGCAATGACCCACAAAGGATCTAACCCACAAAGGATCGATAGGTAACTAACCCTCGCAATGACCCACAAAGGATCGGACCCACACATGATCTGTAGGCACTAGACCACACAGGACCGTTGAGCACTGAAACACACAGGATCAGACCCACACAGGATCGGTAGCACTGACCCACAAAGGATCTCTGAGTGTTGTAGTCGTCGTCGTCGAATGCACTGAGGATCTCTGCACAGTCGTCGTCGTCACAATAACAGTCGCAGCCAGCTCTAGGGTTCCCGCACACATCAAGCTCATTCGAGAGGGTCCGCTCCACGAGCCGAGAGGCTGATACATCAACTGACACATAGTCCAGAGTTGATGTATCCAAAAGTTCCGTATCGTCAACAGGAACTCAACGTCGCAAACGACGCGTTAATCAGACGCCCGGTCTGAGAGTTATTGACTTTTTCGTCCTAGGGGTCCTATTGGTTTTTAAGGAAAACCAACCCGACCGTATTCCACCTGCGTCCAAACCTCGGGAGGAGTAAGCCAAAAGATCTGTCTCACGTAGAGGAATCCAACAAAGTCAACGACACATCAATCAGACGTCCGAAGCTCAAGATATGAGCGTTTCCGCTCCGAGGGCCCGGTTGGTTTCGTGTACGAACCAACCCGGCCGAATCCAAAGTATTCCGAAACCTCGAGTGTGGTATACCGAAACGACCGTCTTGATCCAAGGATCGCATCGCCACTGAAGGCGCATGATTCGGAGGCCCGTAGCTCATGTTATGAGTAAAATACCGAAAAAGGTCCGGAAACGGGGGGTCTGGGTCCGGCCCGACACCCCCCCCCCTGGGTCGGCCGGAGCCGGGTCGACCCGACCCGTGTCCGGGTCCGACCCGATTGGGCGCGACCCGGCCCGGCCAGGGCGGCCCGGCCCGGCCTGGGCGCGACCCAGCCGGCGGGTCAGCTCGGGGCGGCTCGTCTCGGGCGAGCGGCCGAGCAAAGGAAGCTGCAGGGGGGGGGGCGTGCTGCCCCCGCGTGAAGCGAAGCAGCAACCCCGCGTGGGGCCGCTCGGTGTCACCGGACGCGTCCGGGCCACCGCGTCCCTGCCATTGGTTCCATGGGGCCGCAGAACCGCCTCCCGCCACCACGGCTTCAGCTGCGGCGGCTCCGTCCGGCGGCGCGCCGGGGCGCCGCCGCGCCGGCTCCCCACGCCACCGGTGGAGTCCGCGGGCCACCAGAGTTGCTCCGGTGGTCCGATTCTATTTCTGTATATGCCGTAGCTTCTCCCGGGTCCTGTTCTTCACTGCAGAATCAAAAAATCATCTTCGCGGCACGTTTCGTCATCATCCGCCGTTCCGCACACCAAGAACAAGGGGTGGTGGGTTCAGACTTGTTCGTAGGACCACACCCACCGCGTTAGTGGTTTGAAATAACACCATAAAATCCCAGCAATTGATGTACCACGACCCGTAATAATAATCCACGGACCAACTTGTTAATTGGTTGGTCCGCGTTCTTGCCTCAGAGGAAAACAAGCATGGGTAATAACATTCTCAAAATGACCCCTACCTTCTTCGTTGTCGGACGCGAGTTCGTTGCAGAATTGGCCGTCACGGTAGGAGGTGATCGTCGCGTCGCGGAAGGGCGTCGCGTCATCGCGGTATACGGCGTTGCGTCGACAAACTCCGAGGATCAAAGACATAAAGATTTAATTATAACAATTAAAGCCATGATGATGTTATAATCCACGAAGAAATGAAAGGACCGCAATCTCTTACCTCAACGGATGATCGAAGATTTGTCGCGGAAGAAGGAACGTCGCAGAAGAACGTCGCGGGAGAAGAATCGTCGACGTCGCGGTACATGGAGTCGCATCGTCGATCTCCGAGTGGTTCGGCATTCTTCATCGCCTTTCATTGAAGGCCGGCGTTCTTCAAGTTCTTCGTGTTTTCGCATTCTTCGCGAAGGAGGATGGAGGACTTAAGGTTTCTGTCAAATCCTCACAACGAACAACACTCAAGAAGAAAAGTGTTGGTCCTATTTTATTACATGCCGACAAACGAAAATTCAAAGTTAAGTAATGAAACATTCATTTGATGAATTAATGGTACGACTTAACTTCCCAATTAATAGGGGCGTTTGGAATTTAAGAAAACGCGTCAGTTGACTTTCGTTTAATAGGGGTTTTCACGGGTGCGTTACTTAGAGGAAAAGAAACCATGGGGCTCGTGCGGGCCCCACCTCACAAATATCCTACCAAGAGGGTAGGATATTTTGATTTGCACCCTATCTGCTTTAACTCATCTTATGCCTCTTTAAGTGGCTTTCAAGTGGCTTTAAGTGAAATAAAAATAATGTTGTCGCACACTTAATTTTATTTCTTAACTTAACCCCAAAAATTTAAAAACCACACCCAAGCAAACGCAACTCCATAAGAGGCGTTTCTAATCAAACACCGGCGCTGCGATTCCATTGGTGCCCTCAGAATTTGATTCCGAGCACCAGTTCAAAAGTTATAAAAACCTGCTCATCCGTTCACTGATCGTACCCGAGCCAAACTTCGGAAAATGATTCCGGGCACACCGGGCCTTGGATTCAGGTGCTGTCAGAAACTGCGTTCTTGTAAAATTCCAAAGAAAATTAAAAAAAAATTCCTTGAAATTTATGGGTCTTTACATATGATTAAATCTTCACAAGGCTTTCATGGTATGTCATCGGCTTTTTCGTTACCCCCGAATGCAAGGTTCACCGCTACTTTGGTGGGATGAAAACTAGCCTTCAGAAAGTGCTAGCGATCCATGACTTTGATGGACCTCAATGTCGAAATGGAGATTAGAGAATCATAGGGGTATCATAGGGATAAGAAGCGTAGGGTGGACTTCAATGCTAGTGGTTCAATGGGTAAATCCAATGGTGCTAATAAAATCCAGTACCCCACTTGCCTACGGTGAAAAAATAAGCACAACAGAAATTGCCTGAAGGGGACGAGGAAATACTTTAGGTGTGGAAGAGAAGGGAACCTAGCTATTGAATATTGGAAAAAAATGACATGGTTGCGATAGATGAGAGGAATGCTTCACTCGACCATCAATAGGTGGTTCATTGCATCAACTACAAAGAACTAGGGCATCTTGCAAATCAGTTCCATAAGCCAACAGTTTTCAGAGGCAACCAACAACCTCTAAGGCATCAAGGGAGATCTTTTTCCATCACTACTGCGGATGTGAACCCCGAAAATGAAGTGGTGATAGGTTTTCTAGTTATTCATTCAATAATAGTGAACGTTCTTTTTGATTCAGGTTCTACACATTCTTTTATTTCCCAAAGGTTTTGTAGAATATTCCCAGCACCACCAAAAATCACGGAAGTAAAGATGTCAGTGAGTATGGAAAAGTGGGAAATCATTGCATCCCCAAAATATAATTCATCACCTATCATAATCTATGGATTGAATTTCCCGGTGAACCTCTTCATACTCCCACTAGTGGAATTTGATGCAATTCTTGGAATGGAATGGCTTTATTTATATAGATCCAACATAAATTTTCGTGAGAGGGAAATCACTCTCTTTGTGGAGAATCTACCCATTGATTCTATACAAGTGCAAGGAGGAAGATTAATCTTCTTTAGCTCCATAATATCAAGTGTGGATATTATTTCCCTATGAGAAAACGCATCTGGATCAGATGATTGAGTCTAAGGAGGCAACCATCCTTGAAGACAAGCCTATTGTGAGGGAATTCATTGCAGTGTTTCCCGGGGAATTTCCTGGTCTTCCTCCTAGAAGTGATGTTGAATTCTCAATTGATATTATACCTAGGTCATTTCCAATATCCAAGACTCTGTATATAATGGCTGTTGTGGAGCATGATGAGCAGAAGAAACATCTACAGAAGAATCTAGATAAAGGGTTTATACACCCAAGTACTTCACCTTGGGGTGCACCAGTCCACTTCATCATGAAAAAGATGGGTCAATGCACCTTTACATCGATTATCTTGAGCTTAACAAAATCAATATAAAGAACAAGTATCCTCTACCATGAATCGATGACTTGTTCGATCAGGTGCGTGGAGCACAATACTTCTCCAAGGTGGATTTGCGGCCATGATATTATCAAGTAATGGTGAAGAAGGATGATATCCCTATGACTACTTTTCATACAAGATACATGCACTATGAATTCATATTAATACCTTTCAAACTCACTAATGTTCATGTAATCTTAATGGACTTGATGAATAGAGTCTATAGGGATTAGCTTGACAATTTTTTGATAGTCATTATAGATGATAATCTGATATACTCAAAAACCAAGGAGGATCATGAGGAGCATATAAGAAAATTAATAGAGACATTGTGGAAGGAGAATCTCTATGAAAAGTAAAACAAGGGTGTGTTCTTGTATAAGGAGGTCTCATTCATGGGCCATATCACCACAAGCAATGGGATATTTGTGGATCCCTCCAAAACAGATGCAATTGAGGGCTGTCCAAGGCCAACATCGGTAATGGATATCCGTAGCTTCTTAGGGTTACTATGATATTATCAACAATTTCTGAGAAATTTCCCACGATTGTCCAAACCTCTTACCAAGCTAACTCGGAATGGAGTAAAGTTTTCATTGAGTGAAAAATTTGAAGAAAGATTCAATGAGTTAAAAATGAGGCTTATCACTATGCCCATCCTCACTTTACCCACAAGAGGAGAATTTTTTGTGGTATTTAGTGATGCTTCGATGAAGGGCCCGGGCTATGTGTTGATGAAAAACAGAAAAGTCATTGCCTATTCTTCATGGTAATTGAATGTTCATAAGCATAATTATCCCACACATGATTTGGAGTTGGTTGCGTTGATCTTCACTTTAAAATTTTGGCAACATCATCTCTTTTGGGAGAAGTTTGAAATATATAAGGACCACAAAAGCCTCAAGTATATATTCACACAGAAAGAGTTGAACATGTTCCAATGAAGAAAGTTAGAGCTGATCAAAGACTATGACTACTCAATCCATTAGCACCCTGGGAAAGCGAACTAGGTGGAATATTCTCTAAGTTAAAATGACCCAACAATTCTACCATTAAAGAGAATTGAGAAGGACCCAATCTTATTATATTTTATGAATATGAACATGGGAATCATAAATAATGGAACATCATCAATCCTTACACAAATGATTATTCAACCATATATTCTGGAAAGTTTAATAGATTCTCAAAAGGATGATGTGGGAATTCAGAAGATAGTAGAAGCTATCAAAAAAGGAAAATCCTCAGAGTTAAATGTTAATGAAGAAGGAATTGTGAGATTTGGGAAAAGACTATGTGTTTCATCAAGTCTGGAGCTGAAGAAGGTACTTTTGGATGATGTGCATAGTTCAAAATTCTCTATTAACCCAGGAAACACAAAGATGTATCGAGATCACCGAGATCATTATTGGTGGGATAATATGAATAAGGAGATTGCTGAGTATACATCAAATTGCCTTGTGTGTTATTAAGTGAAGGAAGAGAGGCATAAGTCTAAGGTGATGATGAAACCATTCCCCATACCATCATGTAAATGGGGGAACATGACCATGGACTTTGTCACCAGACATCCGAAGACATCCAAAGACAACAATGCAATCTTGGTTTTTGCGGATCATCTTACAAATATTTCACACTTCACTGCAATTTAGAGGGATTTATCATTGGATTAGCTGTCATAGATTTACATCAGGGAAGTGGTAAGGATGTATAGAGTTCCACTATATATTGTATCTAATCGAGATCCAAGATTTACCGATATGTTTTGGAAGAGTATTCAACATGATCTAGATACTGATATGATCTTTAGTACGACTTATCATCCTCTAACTGATGGCCAATCCGAGCAGACTATCCAAAAACTTGAGGATATGTTGAGAGTGTGTTCTATGGACATCAAATGTGGGTGGGACCAACATCTTCAACTGGTTGAATTGTTCTACAATAACAGTCTCCACTCAAGCATCCAAATGGAACCTTAGTAAGACCTTTATGTGAATAGGTTTAGAACACATGCATGTTGGGATGAAGTCGGTGAACGTAAGCTGCTAGGACCAAAAATGGTCGAAGAAACGGTGTTGAAGGTGAAAACCACTCAGCAGCATATCAAGGCAGCCTAGAGTCGATAGAAGAGTTAGGCAGATAACCATCAATGAGACATTGATTTTAAAGTTGGAGACATGGTATTTCTATGCATATCTCCATGGAAGAAGGTTATGACATTTGGAATGAAATTGAAGTTAAGTCCTAGGTACATGGCCCCTTCGAGATTCTTGATCGTGTTGGGGCTATGACCTATCAACAAGCACTTCCACCTACCCTGACCAAAGTACATGATGTCTTTCATTTATCCCTCTAAAGGTAGTACATACCATACCCTTTAAATGTGCTATCTTCAGAGGTAGTACAATGAGAATATGATCTTTCTTATAATGAGAAACAAGTGAAGATCTTAGATCGTAGAGAAAAATTTCTTTCAAATAAGACAATGCCCCTCATGAAGGTGTTGGGAAGAAACCACATTTTTGAATAAGCGGCATGGGTATCGGAGGAATTGATGATGCAAATTTACCCACATCTATTATAGTGTAGGAAAATGAAATTTTGAGGGTGAAATTTCTTAAGGGGGGAAGATTGCAACGGCCCAAACATTCATTAATGAAAATTCCTTTTGATTTAATTAAATGTTTTATTATGGTTATATAAAATGTGAAATTATTTGGTTTTATGTTTCTGGATTTTAAAATAACGTTATGAATTGTGACTGTTGCTATTATAGCTATTGAACAGTGATCAAATGATCAGTATAAATATAGGGCTTTAACAAATCCAATTTACTCAGACAAAGGAAGTGATGTCCTAATCCAATAGACTTACCCCATACGGGGCCCAGTTTACAGAGCTCGGAAAGAAGGTGTAATCATTGGGATTTTCTCTTGACCAAGCACAAGAAGAGATTGAACATGTTAATCTTGAGCGGAACTGACTATCGGAGAAGTGGAAGTTAATAGAGATTACCACTCGAGCGATGTTATTTGAGCCACCACAAGAGTTTGTCACTATAGAAAACCTTACCCTTCTGTCTTATGTGCGTGTTATTATGGGTTATTTAACAAGACCCTAACACATGACTATGTACATTAATTTTGTATAAATAATTTTCATTCATTTTATTATTGTTACTTTGTAAATATTATTTAAGCACAAATAGTATTTTTAGTTAATATTCGACTACGAAATCTCTTTGGATGAATTAATGGAATTTTTAATTAAATAATATTATAATATTATAATATTATTATTATTATCAAATTAATTTTTATTAAATATAAATTATTGTATAATTTTATGCATTCAATTTTAATTTTTATTATGGTTTGAATGTTATTTTTGTCAAAACCCATGAATTTTCGATAAATGTTTGATTTTATATTAAAAGAAAAAATTCACATATTAATAAAATTATTTAGATAAAATTAATATTATTTTTGGAATCAAGACATCGAAATTATCCAATGGTGAATTTTTTATAATTTTATGAGATAATCGAATTTTTGGGTAAAATTTAAATACCGTTTAAATATATAATGAGTTTTATGAAATCATAATGACCCAATAGTGATATAAAAAGTAATATATACATTATTTTAAGCCAATATATGTTTTAATATTAAAATAATGAAATTTTATGTTTGTTTGATTTATTTTACAACGCTTTAGTGGACCCTTCAAGGATTATAAAACATTTTTTCTTTTTAAATTGTTTTCTTTGAGCGTATGACTCACCTCCACATAAGCGACCCTATTATTTTAGGACGTTCATAAATTGGGCTAATAAAATATTTTTTTCCACTCCCCTTTGGAAAAAACCATGGGAAAAACCATGGAATAGTTTTTTGTTTTGATTAGTTTAATGTGAGGTGTCCCAAATATAAATAATATATAATTCCCTCTCCTTTCCTATATAATCCCACCAAATATTTCACTTCATGTTCACTCAAATCCTTTGGAGTTGGACCAAACACTACCCTCCTCTCTCTATAATACTACCAAGGTGCCCGAATCTCCCAAGATGTAACTCCCCAATCTTACACGGTATGCTTCACTTTGAATAATACTGTAGCATGTGTTGTACGCAACTTCGAGTTATAACACACACCACAACCAATCAAACTAGCCCTTATGAATAGTAATACCTAATTTTTGAAATTTTATAAATTTTATCTCTCAAAATGGAAATCATTTTTGGATTTGGAATATCTAAATTAGCCTACGGTAAAATTTTGGTACTTTTCAGATAACTTATATATTTTGATGAATAGTGAAAATTACTAAATATTAATTAAAAACAACTTTTTTAATCAAAATAATTAATAGTGATAAATAATGAATTTGAGTGGTTTTAGATTATATTTAGAATATATTTTTACCATTAAATACAATTTTGGTCATTGGACATAATTTCACACTTAAACCGGACATAAACAAGTGTCAATCTTTTTATAGTTATTATCTCTTAAAAACTCGTTTTTTGTTTTAACAACGGGAATTAATTTTAAATTAATTTATGCCACTTCTGTGTTTTGAATTTGGAAAAATGGACTCCGTATTTGGAATCAGTATGTCTAAATTCTGTGAATTTGTATCTTTTATTATTCATTTTGAATAATTTCTTCTGTAAATATATTATTTACCATGGTTAAAGGGTAAATCCTGTAAATAAGGGTAAAGAAATAATATTATAATAATAATAAATTACCATAAAACGTGTCTTAACCCTATTGGTTGATACATTTTCGACCATGGGCATCTTTGGGTCGATTTGGGGACCCCATGGATCCACTTGTAAGTGATAATGACACTTTATATTAATGAAGTTAAAGTAAATACACAAATGACATAAGCCTATATCTTTTAGAAAAATAATTTTTACAGTGGATTATATATGTTATATTTTTGACTATAAATATTAATTAGAAATATAAAAAGCTTTACTACATAATGGTATTTTATTTATAATTTTTAGACATTAAATAATTTAATTTATTTATGACACATTGATGATGCAGTAATTACCTTATTAGTTAAATATTAAAATAATTGATATTATAAATACCCAAATAAATATAATTTGATACTTTTAATGAATTAAAAGAATTTTATAGGTTAATATGACATGTTATTATTTATTTAATTAACTTTATTATAAGTAATCATGTTGTTTTAATTTTCACAAAAATCAAATCCAAAATAGTGTCAAAATTGACATAAAAGTGTTTTTAAAAAAAATATTATATTATTAATAGATATTGAACTTATAAAAATCTAAGGTTCAGCCAAAAAACTTATATCATGAAAGGTGTATCATTAATGGACCACTTGGGGGTCTCGTGTATGTATATAGTATGTTTATTAACTATATAATATAAAAATAAAAAGTTACATGGTAAATGTCAAACTAATTAACTAAGAGTTAAAAATAAACGATAAGATTAATATAATGACACAAATCTGTATAAAATATATAGGTTGAAAGGATTTCGACCCATACCATTCTTATACTTTAAATAATCCAGTTTCGAGCCATTCTAAACCGAATATGAATTTATTATAAAATAATACTTTAAGTTTTTTCTAAAGAGCCTCTCCTTCCCCTTATAAAAGGACACCACTTCTAACCAATTCCTCACACCTCTCCAGCCTTTTGGCTAATCCACCCTCTACACAATTAATCTCCCTATATCCTTAACCTCTTTTTATAAGTCTTACTTTAGTCATAAGGCACTTCAAGAGTCCTTTTTGGTTCAAACCAAATAGCGTTACCCAAATTAAAGGTCACGATTTCTCTTAGCTTTTTTCTTTTATTTTACTTCTCCAACCCCTAAACTCTTATTTTTATTTCATATTGTAACAAAACCAGTATCCTAAATATACTAGGATATTGTTATGTGAATTATTCTAACTAAACTTACACACACCTCCATCTAATGGGTGAAAAACATAATGTTTCTGTGGATGGCAACCAAACGCCTCACGAAACGTTGATTGTTCAATTATCTTCTATCGCCTCTCATAGTGGCCATTATGAAGGAAATATAATTAAATATGTTATTAATGATATTTATTTTATATATAAGATTCTGTAATTCCATTTCATACCATACCATTATTCATTTCATGTTGTATATATATATGATAATTTCATTTGAGGAAGTGCGGACTAAGACCCCCTCAAAGTGATATGACTCGTTCATACCATACATGGAACGTATAAAGGAAGGTGTTAATGAACATAAGTAACACATATAAGATATTATATTATACTGGAATAATAATATACCTATGTATCATTTTGTTTTTATTCCTTTAAAATGAAAAATGAAATGGAAGTAGCGTTCGTGCGTACGTACGGACTACCGTCTCCACGAACGCGATATGACTCATTTCCCATCGTATCCATTCAAGTATAATTCAAATTTTATGATTAAAAATAATTTTTAAGGAATTGATATCATTCTGTATACAAATAATATAAAACCTATCCATAACAAACACGTCTTATGTAACAAAACATATAAAAGAAAATGAGTAAGTTAACACACAAAATGACAATAATACTAAAATATTGTTAACATGGAAACATTAAGAGATCATATATGATATCATATTTTTGTATATGATTATTATATAATTTAATAGCAATGATTTAACTTTTATAAAGGAGGTTAACCTAACCTAGACCAAGGAAAAGTACAAGGTAAGGGGTTTTCATCTCACTCCTTATTACCGTGAGATTCATTGCATATTTCCACTATCACATTTTGTGTGGTGTATTTACTAACCATAATTGAATTCTTTGTGTAATACACTTTAATTTATGTGTATTTACATATTCATTGTATGATACCTCTTCCATGGGTTGTATGTTTTGTAAGTTACAAAATTGGTAATGGCTAATTTCACAATCTCTTTATTATCCTAGGTTATTTTTACGTAAGTATCTACCGGGACATATTTATTATCCATGTCCATGTTTTATGAAATTGTTTTCAAAGGTATTCTTTTAAGGGACTTTTTTTTTACTAAAACATCATTTCAAATGTTTTAAATATTTATTCTTCTAAATCTTTCTCATGTCTTCAAAATGGGTTTTGAGGATTTATTTATATGGACATGAAGGTTTTTAAAATGTTAATTACTTTCAAATGATTCAATGTGGTTTGAGAAAAATTGATTCAAAAATGTCTTTAAAGGACTTCTTTTCTAAATTGTGTGACTTTTAAATTTTTCCATGGAAAAGGGGTATTTCTCTCAAATAGTTTCACAAATCATTTTCATCCATGTTAAAATTCTTTAATGGATTTTAAACATGTTTTGAAGTTTATTTATCATGATACAAATCTTCCATATTGTTTTGATGTTTTTGTGATATGTTTGACTGTGGATGTGTTATTTTTATACCATTCATGGTTTATGAGTAAAGTATTGACATTTCGTATGCTAGTTTTAATACGAATTATTATATTATGTTTAGACCTTTTCATACGAGGAATGCATTGGACTTAATAAGTGACCGGTGGAGCCCGCTATAGCTCCTCGATGCATCGGTAGGTCTAATGAGGCAAAATAGTGTCTTGGAACGAGGCCTTGACAAAATATTATTTTTAGTCTTGGCATGAGGCCTTGGCTACGAGGTTATGATAGTCTGGCATTGTGAATTCCATCATTATGAAAGTGGTTATTGATATTTCATGTGATTATTCAACTAGTATAATATCCCTGTGAATAAGTAAATGGAATTATTTCATTTTATTTCTTCCATATTATACTGAAGTTCAAGTTTAAAAGGCTTTTGTTTTAGTTATACATTGCCTTAAATATTTATGTTTATTTATAAAATTTTCTGCTGTATTGTTATCCTTACTCAGCATCTGAGCTCACCCCTTTCTATGTTTTATTTTTCCCGGGATTTCAAGAAGTGTATTGTGATTGATATGTAGGGTTAATCCAAGGGAATAATGGCATTCATAAACGATTATTTATGTTGTTTTGTATGTTATAAAGTGTATTGTAACATTCATGTATGTAATCTATTTTCCAAGACTGTTAACTGATTGGTCCTTTGAGACTTGATTCCTTGTAATCATGTCAATGTATTAAAATAATTCACTGACTCTGGGTAACTTGGGTTGGGGCATTACAGTTGGTATCAAATAAAGTTTAGCAATAACTTTGGAAACTATATTTAGATAAATTGTGATTACAGAACATTACCCTAAGATAGACTTTGAGGATTAGTATACAAGAACTTCATAGAATTTTGGTAATGTAGAGATTTTTTGAGTTTTCCATGAAAATACATCCCTGTCTAGATACGAGAAGGTTAAGGCAGCTCTGGCACAGATGTACCTAGTGGTAAAACCCAAAAACACCACTTTGAGCTAGACTCAAACGGGAACTGGTGCATAACAACGGGCCTTTCTGCACTCTTGGTTACGACACTCCCGAGGGATATGCTTAGGATAATTCTCATTTTCTTTACAAACCAATATGAAGGGTTTATGAGTATATATCTTCTCAAAGAAAACATTTTTGATTAAGTATTATATCCATAAACTGTTCAATTTACATTACGTATTTTACTTGTTTGGAATTATGAATTGTGATTCATAAAATGACCTAGTGTATGCCTTTCTATAGAAATGGTGCCCAGTAGAAGGAATGAGAACTCCAACAATACGCATGATCCAAAGAGTAAGAAGGATCGTATCATTCATGGTCTTAATCCAAAATTTAGAAGGGAAATAGTCTCCCATGTATTATCATCATATGATGAAATAATATCATGTGTTAATAAGATAAGTAAATAATTCTTTGAGTCCTATGGATTTGAAGGGAATCCAGAGAAGAAAAGGATGGTAGAAAGAAATATGGATAAAGGGAATAAGGGAAAGAAGGATTTTCCAATATGTGATAAATGTGGAATGAATCACCTTGGTAAATTCATAAAGGAAATGAAAGTTTGATATAAGTGTGGAGAAAAAGGACACCAAGTACGTGATTACAAGGGTAAGAAAATGTTTTCAAATGTAAAATGATTCATCTACAAGGAGTTAGGACACTACGCAAACCAATGTCCAAATAATCAGAGTATGAACCAAATGATGCTATTGGATAATAATAAAGTTATGATACTACCACATATGAAGAGGAATGACTAGTGTTCTTATGTTGTTATTAAAGAATTATTTCACTTGAGTGTTATATCAACTATGTAATGGTTATATGAATTATGGAGATAAATAAGGATTGTACTGCAGTACTATTTCATTGAGAATTTGAGATATTATGGTACTATGAAAAGTAATTCAACAGCAAGTTAAATGTTTTTTTTGAAAATACATGGTTGAACGAAAAGTAATAATTAATATGGTCTTGATACTAAGGTAGTAATTTTGGAATAAGAGATGGTTGATTTGGATGAATTGTATTGGATATTCTTGACTACCTTGGCACTGATTAATGGTTTGTTTATTTCATCATTGTTGGAATATTCAATGTTTTTTGATATAAGAAATATATCTAATATTATATAAGTAATAATGGTGCATGAATGTAATCAATAAAGTTTTATTCTTATTCAGGGTGTCACCATATTTTAAAAGAATAAATGATGAAGGTGTTCACATGCTATTACCTGAAAAAAGGATCTTCATTGTGTTTACCTACCTTATAAATTTTGGACTGTGAGTTTGGGCAGAGGTATTTTGGATAAGTCTAGTTTGAGATTATTTCTGGATTTCCAGAAAAAGGACAACCCGGATGTTGGGTGGCAACCCGTCGCATCTGGAAAGGCCGCAAGACTTGAACCCACAACCGAAGGGCGACAAGGGTGTATCACCTACCACTAGCCCACACATTGTCCTGGATTGAATAATGTAGTTTTTTAAAGGGTCTAATATGTGAATTATAAATTCATTATTTTTGGAACCCTATAAGATTAAGATAAATAGAATATATATATATATATATATATTAAATATTTTATAGTGAAAGATGAGTTTGTAGTAGGAATTAGTTGAAGGATGAAACTATACTTGTCGAGTATATATAAATACATATGTATATATATATATATATATCCTCTTATTTTATGGTTAAATTAATTATTAAACTTTAGGGAAGGGATCTTAAAACCAAAAATAATTTATCCTAATACCTTACATTTTTTGGAACTAATGGTATTTTAAATCATCATAAATTGGTGGCTTTGAGGCCCACAATTCTACAATTGTTTGTGATTGATGACCTCAATCACTCCCTATAAATATTTATGTTTTTTCTACAATTACGTGTCTCTAATTTCCACCAATGTTCTCCTAATCGAGATCATAATTTGGTGGTGACTCTCTAATTTCTCTTTTCCTCTTATTAAGACAAACTTTTATTAACCTAATTTCCGATGTGGGTTTTCCCACAAAGATATTTTCTATTTTCAACATTTTATTTTCGAATAACAATTTCAAATTGCGAAGATGCAATTTATTGAAGGAGGGGAGAATGTAAAACCCCAAGCTTCCACGATATACTTCCCTTTGAATAATACAGTAGTGTGTGTTGTACGTAACTTCGATTTATAACACACACAACAACCAATCAAGCTATCCCTTATGAGTAGTAATACCTAATTTTTGAAATTTTATAAATTTTATCTCTCAAAATGTACTTTATTTTTTGATTTGGAATATCGAAATTATGCTAGGGTAAATTATTTGTACTTTTCGGATAACTTTTATATTTTGATGAATAGTGAAAATTAGTAAATTTTATATAAAAACAAATTTTTTAATCAAAATAATTAATAGTGATAAATTATAATTTTGCGTGGATTTAATGTATATTTATAATATATTTTTACCATTTAATTCAATTTTGGTCATTGGACATAACTTCACATTTAATTCAATTTTTGTTTTTAATAATAATTTGTGCTTTGGTCTTTGACCAAAGCATTACCTTTAAATAAAAAATAAACAAGTGTCAGTCATTTGATAGTTATTATCTCTTAAAATCACACTTTTTGTTTTAACAACGGGAATTAATTTTAAATTAATTTTGGCCACTTCTGTGTTTCGATTTTGGAAAAATCGACTCCATATTTCGAATCAGGCTGTCCAAATTGTGTGAATAGGTAACTTTTATTTTTAGGCATTTTGAATAATTACTTCGGTAAATATTTTATTTACCATGGTTAAAGGGTAAATCTGGTAAATAAGGGTAAAAATAATATTATAATAATAATAAATCACCATAAAATGTGTCTTAAACCTATTAGTTGATTCCTGATCGACCATGGGCATCTTTGGGTCGATTTGGGGACCCCATGGATCCACTTGTAAGTGATAATGACACTTTATATTAATTAAGTAAAAGTAAATACACAAATGACATAAGCCTATATCTTTTAGCAAAAACTTTTTTACAGAAGCTTATATATGTTATATTTTCGACTATAAATATTCATTAGAAATATAAAATTCTTTCCTACATAATGATATTTTATTTATAATTTTTAGACATTAAATAATTAAATTTATTTATGACACAATGATGATGCAGTAATTACCTTATTAGTGAAATATTAAAATAATTGATATTATAAATACCCAAATAAATATAATTTTATACTTTTAATGAATGACACGAATTTTATAGGTTAATATTACTTGTTAGTATTGATTTAATTAAATTTTTTATAAGTAATCATGCTGTTATAATTTTCACATAAATAAAATACCAAACAGTGTCAAAATTGACATAATAGTGTTTTTAAAACAAATATTATATTATTAATTGATATTGAACTCTTAAAAATCAACGGTTCAGCCAAAAAACATATATCATGATAGGTGTATCATTAATGTACCACTTGGGGCCCGCTTGGATGTATATAGTAAGTTTATTAACTATATAATATAAAAATAAAAAGTGACATGTTAAATGTCAAACTAATTAACTAAGAGTTAAAACTAAAAGGTATGATTAATATAACGACCCAAACCTATCTAAAATATATTGGTTGAATGTATTAAGACCCATAACAACCTTACACTTTATATAATCCAGTTTGTAGCCATTATAAACCGAATACGAATTTATTATCAAATAATACTTTATGTTTTTTATAAAGAGCCCCTCTTTCCCCTTATAAAAGGACACCACTTCTAACCAATTCCTCACACCTCTCAAGCCTTGTGGATCATCCAACCTCTGCCCAATTAAGCTCCCTATATCCCTCTCCTCCTCCTAGAAGTCTCACCTTAGGCATAAGGCACATAAAGTGTCCTTTTAGGTTCAAATCAAAGGGATTTACCCAAATTAAAGGTAACTATTTCTCTTAGCTTCTTTTCTTTTGTGTTACTTCTCCAACCCCTAAACTCTTATTATTATTTCATTTTGTAACAAAAACATTATCATAAATATACTAGGATATTGTTATGAGATGTATTCTAACTAAAATTACACACACCTCTATCTAATGGGCGAATAACATAATGTTTCTGTGGAAGAAAACCAAATGCCTCACGAAACGATGCTTGTTCAATTATCTCCTACTGCCTCTCATGGTGGCCATTATGATGGCACTATAATTAAATTTGTTATTAATGATATTTATTTTATATATAAGATTCTTTAATTCCATTTCATAGCATACCATTATTCGTTTCATGTTGTATATATATATATATGATAATTTCATTTGAGGAAGTACAGACTACCGTCGCCTCAATGTGATATGACTCGTTCATACCATTCATGGAACGTATAAAGGAAGGTGTTAATGAACTTAAGTAACACATATAAGATATTATATTAAACTGGAATAATAATATACCTATGTATCATTTGGTTTTGATTCCTTTAAAATGAAATATGAAAAAGAAGTAGTGTTCGTGCGTACGTACGAACTACCGTCTCCACGAACGCGATAAGATTCATTCCCCATCGTATCCATTCATGTCTAATTCAAATTTTATGATAAAAAATAATTTTTAAAGACTTGATATCATTCTGTATATGAAAAAGATACAACCTATCCCTAACAAACACGTCTTATGTAACAAATATATAAAAGGAAATTAGTAAGTGAACACTCTAAACGACAATAATACTAAAATATTATTAGCATGGCAACATTAAGAGATCATATATGATATCATATTTTTGGAAATTATTCTTTTATAATTTAATAACAATGATTTAACGTTTATACTGGATGTTAACCTACCCTAGACAAAGGAAAAGTACAAGGTAAGGGGTTTTCATCTCTCTCCTTATTACTGTGAGATTCATGCCATATTGCCACTATTACCTTCTGTGCGGTGTATTTACTACCCATAATTTTATTCTTTATGTAATACACTTTAATTTATGTTTATTTACATATTCATTGTATGATACCTATTTCATGGGTTGTATGTTTCATAAGTTACCAAATTGGTGATGGTTAATTTCACAGTCTCTTTATTATCCAAGGTTGTTTTTACCTAAGTATCTAATAGGACATATTTATTATCCATGTCCATGTTTTATGAAAGAGTTTTCAAAGGGATTATTTTAAGGGACTTTTTTTTACTAAAACATAATTTCAAATGTTTTAAATATTTAATCTTCTAAATCATTCTCATGTCTTTAAAATGGGTTTTAATGATTTATTTATATAGAGATGTATGTTTTTAAAATGTTAATTACTTTCAAAAGATTCAAAGTGGTATGGGAAACATTGATTCCAAAATGTTTTTAAATGACTTCTTTTCTAAATTGTGTGAATTTTAAATTTTTTCATGGAAAAGGGATATTTCTCTCAAATAGTTTCAGAAATCATTTTCATCCATGTCAAAATTATTTAATGGATTTTAAACTTGTTTTGAAGTTAATTTATCATGATAAAAATCTTCCATATTGTGTTGAAGTTTTTGTGATTTGTTTGACTGTGGATGTGTTATTTTTATACCATTCATGGTTTATGGGTAATGTATTGAAATTTCTTATACTAGTTTTAATACGAATGTTTATGTTATGTTTAGACCTTCTCATATGTGGAATGCATTGGACTAAATAAGTGATGGGTGGAGCCCGCTATAGCTCCTCGATGCATCGGTAGGTCTCATGAGACAAACTAGTGTCTTGGCACAAGGCCTTTACAAAATCTTATTTTTAATATTGGCATGAGGCCTTGGATACGTGGTTATGATAGTCTGGCATTATGCATTCCATCATTATGAAAGTGTTTATTGATATTGCATGTGATTATTCGACTAGTAGAATATCCATGTGAATAAGTAAATGGAATTATTTCATTTTATTTCTTCCATATTATGCTGATGTTCATGTTTAAAAGGATTTTTTTATTTATAAATTGCCTTAAATGTTTATGCTTATTTATGAAATTTTCCACTGTATTGTTATCTTACTGAGAATCTGAGCTCACCCCTTTCAATGTTTTATTTTTCCCAGGATTTCAAGAAATGTATTGTGATTTATATGCAGGGTTAAGCCAAGGGAATAATGGCGTTCATAAAGGATTGTTTATGATGTTTTGTATGTTATAAAGTGTATTATAACATTCATGTATGTAATCTATTTTCCAAGACTGCTAAACTGATCGGTCCTTCGGGACTTGATTTCTTGTAATCATGCCAATGTATTAAAATAATGCACCGACTCTGGATAACTGGGGTTGGGGCGTTACAGTTGGTATCAAATAAAGTTTAGCAATAACCTTGGAAACTAGATTTAGATAAATTGTGATTAGAGAACATTACCCTAAGATAGAAATTGAGGATTAGTATAGAAGAACTTCCTATAATTTTGGTAATTTAGAGATTTTGTGAGTTTTCCAAGAAAATACATCCTTATATGGATATGAGCAGGCTGAGGCAGCTCTGGCATAGATGTACCTAGGGGTAAAACCCGAAAACACCGCATTGAGCTAGACTCAAACAAGAACTGGTGCACGACAACGGGTCTTTCTGCACTCTTGGTTACGACACTCCTGGGGGATATTCTTAGGATAATTCTTGTTTTCTTTACAAACCAATATGAAGGGTTTATGAGTATATATCTCCTCAAAGAAAACATTTTTTATTATGGATTATATCCATAAACTGTTCAATTTACGTTAGGTATTTTACATGTTTGGAATTATGAATTGCTATTCATAAACAAACCTAGTGTATGCCATTATTTAGAAATGGTGCCCAGTAGAAGGAATGAGAACTCCAACAATACGCATGATCCAAAGAGTAAGAAGGATCATATCATTCATGGTCTTAAGCAAGAATTTAGAAGGGAAACATTTTCCCACATATTATCATCATATGAATAAATAGTATCATGTGTTAATAAGATAATTAAATAATTCTTTGAGTCCTATGGCATTGAAGGGAATCGAGAGAAGAAAAGGATGGTAGAATGAAATATGGATAAATGGAATAAGGGAAAGAAGGATTTTCCAATATGTGATAAATGTGGAATGAATCACCTTGTTAGATGCTTGAAGGGAATGGGAGTTTGTTATAAGGGTGGAGAAAAATGACACCAAGTACATGATTTCAAGGGTAAGAAAATGTTTTCAGATGTACAATGCTTCATCTATAAGGAGTTGGGACACTACACAAACCAATGTCCAAATCATCAGATTATGCACCAAATGATGATATTGGATAATAATAAAGTTATGATACTACCACAGATGAAGAGGAACGACTAGTGTTATTATGTTGTTATTAAATAATTATTTCATTTGAGTGTTGTATCAATGATGTATTGGTTATATGAATTATGGAGATAAATAAGGATTGTGCTACAGTACTATTCCATTTACAATTTGAGATATTATGGTACTATGAAAAGTGACTCAATAGCAAGTTAAACTTTTCTTTGAAAATACATGGTTGAACGAAAAGTAATACTTAATATGGTCTTGATACTAAGGTAGTAATTTTGGAATAAGAGATGGTTGATTTGGATGAATTATATTGGATATTATTTACTACCTTGGCACTGATTAATGGTTTTTTTATTTCATCACTGTTGTTAAATTAAATTTTTTTGGTTATAAGAAATATGTCTAATAATCTATAAGTAATAATGGTGCATGAATGTAATCAATAATGTTTTATGGTAATTCAGGGTGTTACCGTATTTTAAAAGAATACATGATGAAGGTGTTCACATACTATTATGTGAAAAAAGGATCTTCATTGTGTTTACCTACCTTATAAATTTTGGACTGTCAGTTTGGGAAGAAGTATTTTGGAAAAGTCTAGTTTGAGATTATTTTTTGATTTCCATAAAAAGGACAACCTGGAGGTTGGGCGGCAACCCATCGCATCTGGAAAGGCCGTAAGACTTGAACCCACAACTGAAGGGTGACAAGGGTGTATCACCTACCACTGGCCCACGAGATGTCCTGGATTGAATAATGTATTTTTTTAAAGGGTCTGATATGTGAATTAAAAATTCATTATTTTTGGAACCCTATACGATTAGGATAAATAGAATATATATATATATATATTAAATCTTTTAGAGTGAAAGATGAGTTTGTAGTAGGAATTAGTTAAAGGACAAAACTCTACTTGTCAAGTATATATAAATACATATGTATATATATATATTTCCTCTTATTTTATGGATGAATTAATTATTAAACTTTAGGGAAGGGATCATAAAACCAAAAATGTGTTATCCTAATACCTTACATTTTGTCAAACCAATGGTATTTTAAATCATCATAAATTGGTGGTTTTGATTCCCACAATTCTATAATTGTTTGTGATTGATGACCTCAATCACTCCCTATAAATATTTATGTTTTTCCTCCAATTAAGTGTCTTTAATTTCCACCAATGTTCTCCTAATCAAGATTATAATTTGGTGGGGACCCTTTAATTTCTCTTTTCCTCTTATTAAGATAAAATTTTATTAACCCAATTTCCGATGTGGGATTTCCCACAAAGATATTTTCTATTTTCAACCTTTTATTTTTGATGAAAAATTTCAAATTGCGAGGATGCAATTTATTGAAGGAGGGGAGAATATAACACCCCATGCTTCCACGGTACGCTTCACTTTTAATAATACAGTAGCATGTGTTGTACGCAACTTCGAGTTATAACACACACCACAACCAATCAATCTATCCCTTATGAATAGTAATACCTAATTTTTGAAATTTTATAAATTTTATCTCTCAAAATGTACGTTATTTTTTGATTTTGAATATCGAAATTATCCCAGGGTAATTTTTTTTGTACTTTTCGGATAACTTTTATATTTTGATGAATAGTGAAAATTTCTAAATTTTAATTAAAATTTTTTTTAATCAAAATAATTAATAGTGATAAATTATAAATTTGAGTGGTTTTAAAGTATATTTATAATAATTTATTACCATTTAATTCAATTTTGGTCATTGGACATAATTTCACATTTAAACCAGACATAAAC
Organism: Viscum album; assembly: GCA_963277665.1. Taxonomy (NCBI): domain Eukaryota; kingdom Viridiplantae; phylum Streptophyta; class Magnoliopsida; order Santalales; family Viscaceae; genus Viscum; species Viscum album. Next base: position 182,274,024 of record OY728146.1, on the reverse strand, counting down.
AAGTGTCAATCGTTTGATAGTTATTATCTCTTAAAAACACGCTTTTTGTTTTAACAACAGGAATTAATTTTAAATTAATTTATGCCACTTCTGTGTTTTGAATTTGAAAAAATGGACTACATATTTGGAATCAGGATTTCCAAATTGTGTGAATATTTAACTTTTAGTTTTAGGCATTTTGAATAATTACTTCGGTAAATATTTTATTTACCATGGTTAAAGGGTAAATCCAGTAAATAAGGGTAAAAAAATAATATTATAATAATAATAAATTACAATAAACGTGTCTTAAACCTATTGGTTGATACCTGTTCGACCATGGGCATCTTTGGGTGGATTTGGGGACCCCATGGATCCACTTGTAAGTGATAATGACACTTTATATTAATTATGTTAAAGTAAATACACAAATGACATAAGCCTATATCTTTTAGTAAAACAATTTTTACAGAGGGTTATATATGTTATATTTTCGACTATAAATATTAATTATAAAGATAAAAATCTTTCCTACATTATTTTATTTTATTTTTAATTTTTATAGATTATATATTTTAATTTATTTTTGACACAATGATGATGTAGTAATTACCTTATTAGTGAAATATTAAAATAATTGATATTATAAATACCCAAATAAATATAATTTGAGATTTTTAATAAATTCCAAGAATTTTATAGGTTAATATTACATGTTATGATTGATTTAATTAACTTTTATATAAGTAATCATGCTTTTGTGATTTTCAAAAAAATAAAATACCAAATAGTGTCAAAATTTACATAAAAGTGTTTTTAAAACAAATATTATATTATTAATTGATATTAAACTCCTAAAAATCTAAGGTTCAGAAAAAGAACTTATATAATGATAGGTGTATCATTAATGGACCACTTGGGTGTCTCTTTGATGTATATATTAAGTTTATTAACTATATAATATAAAAATACAAAGTGACATGGTAAATGTCAAACTAATAAACTAAGAGTTAAAACTAAAAGATAAGATTAATATAATGACCCAAACCTATCTAAAATCTATTGATTGGAATTATTTCGACCCATACCAACCTTATACTTTAAATAATCCAGTTTAGAGAGATTATAACCCGAATATGAATTTATTATAAAATAATACATTAAGTTTTTTCTAAAGAGCCCCTCCTTCCCCTTATAAAAGGACACCACTTCGAACCAATTTCTCACACATCTCAAGCCTTTTTTATCGACCAACCTCTGCTAAATTAAGGTCCTTATATCCCCAGCCTCCTCCTAGAAGTCTTACCTTAGGAATAAGGAACTTAAAGAGTCCTTTTTGGTTCAAATCAAAGGGAGTTACCCAAATTAAAGGCAACTATTTCTCTTAGCTTCTTTTCTTTTGTTTGACTTCTCAAACCCATAAACTCTTATTATTATTTCCTTTTGTAATAAAAATAGTATCCTAAATATACTAGGATATTTTTATGAGAAGTATTCTAACTAAAATTACATACACCTCCATGTAATGGGTGAAGAACATAATGTTTCTGTGGGTGAAAACCAAACGCCTCACGAAACCATGCTTGTTCAATTATCTCCTACTGCCTGTCATGGTGGCCATTATGATGGAAATATAACTAAATAAGTTATTAATGATATTTATTTTATAGATAAGATTCTGTAATTCCATTTCATATAATACCATTATTTGTTTCATGTTGTATATATATATATATATATGAAAATTTCATTTGAGGAAGTGCGGACTACCGCCCCCTCAAAGTTATATGACTCGTTCATACCATACATGGAATGTATAAAGGAAGGTGTTAATGAACTTAAGTAAAACATATAAGATATTATATTTTAATGGAATAATAATATACCTATTTATCATTTGGTTTTGGTTCCTTTAAAATGAAAAATGAAATGGAAGTAGTGTTCGTGCTTACGTACGGACTACCGTCTCCACGAACACGATACGATTCATTCCCCATCGTATCCAATCAAGTCTACTTCAAATTTTATGATTAAAAATAATTTTTAAGGACTTGATATCCTTTTGTATATGAATAAGATACAACATATCCATAACAAACACGTCTTATGTAACAAATATATAAAAGAAAATGAGTAAGTTAACACTCGAAACGACAATAATAAAAAAATATTATTATCATGGAAACATTAAGAGATCATATATGATATCATATTTTTGTATATGATTCTTGTATAATTTAATAACAATGATTTAACTTCTATACATGAGTTTAACCTAACCTAGACCAAGGAAAAGTACAATGTAAGGGGTTTTCTTCTCACTCCTTATTACTGTGAGATTCATGCCATATTTCCACTATTACCTTCTGTGTAGTGTATTTAATGCCCATAATTGTATTCTTTGGGTAATACACTTTAATTTATGTGTATATACATATTCATTGTATGATACCTCTTTCATGGGTTGTATGTTTCGTAAGATACCAAATTTGTAACAGTTAATTTCACAATCTCTTTATTATCCTAGGTTTTTTTTACGTAAGTATCTACTGAGACATATTTATTATCCATGTCCATGTTTTATGAAAGAGTTTCAAAAGGGACTCTTTTAAGAGAACTTTTGTTTTACTAAAACATCATTTCAAATGTTTTAAATATTTATTCTTCTAAATCTTTCTCATGTCTTCAAATTGGTTTTTAAGGATTTATTTATATGGACATTAATGTTTTTAAAATGTTAATTACTTTCAAAAGATTCAAAGTGGTATGGGACACTTTGATTCAAAAATGTCTTTAAATTACTTCTTTTCTAAATTGTGTGATTTTTAAATGTTTACATAGAAAAGGGATATTTCTCTCAAATAGTTTCACAAATCATTTTTATGCATCTCAAAATTCTTTAGTGGAATTTAAACTTGTTTTAAAGTTTATTTATCATGATACAAATCTTTCATATTTGTGTTGAAGTTTTTGTGATATGTTTGACTATGGATGTGTTATTTTTATACCATTCATGGTTTATGGGTAAAGTATTGACATTTCGTATGTTAGTTTTAATATGAATGTTTATGTTATGTTTAGACCTTTTCCTATGAGGAATGCATTGGACTAAATAAGTGAAGGGTGGAGCCCGCTATAGCTCCTCGATGCATCTGTAGGTCTCATGAGACAAACTATTGTCTTGGTATGATGCCTTGACAAAATCTTAATTGTAGTCTTGGCACGATGCCTTGGCTATATGGTTATGATAGTCTGGAATTATGCATTCCATCATTATGAAAGTGGTTATTGATATTGAATGTGATTATTCGACTAGTAGAATATCCATGTGAATATGTAAATGAAATTATTTCATTTTATTTCTACCATATTATGCTGATGTTCAAGTTTAAAATTCTTTTGTTTTAGTTTTACATTTCCTTAAATTTTTATTCTTATTTATGAAATTTTCCGCTATATTGTTATCCTTACTGAGCATATGAGCTCACCCCTTTCTATGTTTTATTTTTCCTAGGATTTCAAGAAGTGTATTTTGATTGATATGTAGGTTTAAGCCAAGGGAATAATGGCTTTTATATAGGATTATTTATGTTGTTTTGTATGTTATAAAGTGTATTGTAACATTCACGTATGTAATCTATTTTCCAAGACTGCTAAACTGATCAGTCCTTCGGGACTTGATTCCTTGTAATCATGCCAATGTATTAAAATAATACACCAACTCTGGGTAACTGGGGTCGAGGCGTTACAGTTGGTATCAAATATAGTTTAGCAATAACTTTGGAAACTATATTTAGATAAAGTGTGATTAGAGAACATTACCCTAAGATAGACATTGAGGATTAGTATAGAAGAACTTTCTATAAATTTGGTAATTTAGAGATTTTATGAGCTTTCCAAAAAAATACATCCCTGTCTGGATACAAGCAGGTAGACGTAGCTATGGCACATATGTACCTAGGGGTAAAACCAGAAAACACCTCTTTGAGATAGACTCAAATGGGAACTGGTGCACGACAACGGGCCTTTCTGCACTCTTGGATACGACACTCCGAGGGGGATATGCTTAGGATAATTCTCGTTTACTTTACAAACCAATATGGAGGGTTTATGAGTATATATCTCCTCAAAGAAAACATTTTTGATTATGGATTATATCCATAAACTGTTCAATTTATGTTAGGTATTTTACATGTTTGGAATTATGAATTTCGATTCATAAACTGACATAGTGTATGCCATTCTTTAGAAATGGTGCCCAGTAGAAGGAATGAGAACTCCAACAATACGCATGATCCAAAGAGTAAGAAGGATCATATCATTCATGGTCTTAAGCCAGAATTAAGAAGAGAAATAATCTCCCACGTATTATCATCATATGAAGAAATAGTATCATGTGTTAATAAGATAATTAAATAAATCTTTGAGTCCTATGGCATTGAAGGGAATCCAGAGAAGAAAAGGATTGTAGAAATAAATATGGATATAAGGAATAAGGGAAAGAAGGATTTTACAATCTGTGATAAATGTGGAATGAATCACCTTGGAAAATGATTGAAGGGAATGAGAGTTTGTTATATGTGTTCATAAAAAGGATACCAAGAACGTGATTGCAAGGGTAAGAAAATGTTTACAAATGTACAATGAATCATCTACAAGGAGTTGGGACACTACGCAAACCAATTTTCAAATCATCACATTATGCACCAAATGATGCTATTGGATAATAATAAAGCTATGATACTACCATAGATGAAGAGGAATGACTCGTGTTCTAATGTTGTTATTAAAGAATTAGTTCATTTTAGTGTTGTATCACCGATGTACTGGTTATATGAATTATGGAGATAAATACGGATTGTACTGTAGTACTATTTCATTGAGAATTTGAGATATTATGGTACTATGAAAAGTGACTCAACAACAAGTTGAACTTTTTTTTTTGAAAATACATGGTTGAACGAAAGGTAATACTTAATACGGTCTTGATACTTAGATAGAAATTTTGGAATAAGAGATGGTTGATTTGGATGAATTATATTGGATATTCTTGACTACCTTGGCACTGATTAATGGTTTGTTTATTTCATCGTTGTTGGAATATTAAATGTTTTTGGATATAAGAAATATATCTAATATTCTATAAGGAATAAGGGAGCATGAATGTAACCAATAATGTTTTATGGTAATTCAGGGTGTTACCATATTTTAAAAGAATACATGATGAATGTGTTCACATTCTATTACGTGAAAAAAGGATCTTCATTGTGTCTACCTACCATATAAATTTTGGACTGTGAGTTTGGGAAGAAGTATTTTGGATAAGTCTAGTTTGAGATTATTTTTGGATTTCCATAAAAAGGACAACCTGGAGGTTGGGCGGCAACCCGTCGCGTCTGGCAAGGTCGCAAGACTTGAACCCACAACCGAAGGGCAACAACGGTGTATCACTTACCACTAGCCCACGTTATGTCCTGTATTGAATAAGGTATTTTTTTAAAGGGTCTGATATGTGAATTATAGATTCATTATTTTTGTAACCCTCTACAATTATGATAAATAGAATATATATATATTAAATCTTTTAGAGTGAAAGATGAGTTTATAGTAGGAATTTGTTGAAGGATGAAACTCTACTTTTCAATTATATATAAATACATATGTATATATATATATTTACTCTTATTTTATGGATAAATTAATTATTGATCTTTAGGTAAGGTATCTTAAAACCAAAAATGTGTTATCCTAATACCTTACGTTTTGTTGAACCGATGGTATTTTAAATCATCATAACTTGTCAGCTTTGAGGCCCCCAAATTTACAATTGTTTTTGATTGATGACCTCAATCACTCCCTATAAATATTTTTGTTTTTCCTACAATTACATGTATCTAATTTCCACCAATGTTCTCTTAATAAAGATCATAATTTGGCGGTGACCCTTTAATTTCTCTTTTCATCTTATTAAGACACAATTTTATTAACCCAATTTCCGATGTGGGTTTTCCCACAAAGATATTTTATATTTTCAATCTTTTATTTTTGAATAAAAATTTAAAATTGTGAGGATGAAATTTATTAAAGGAGGGGAGAATATAACACCCCAATATTCCACAGTATGCTTCACTTTGAATAATACAGTAGCATGGGTTGTACGCAACTTCGAGTTAAAACACACACCATAACCAATCAAACTAGCCCTTATGAATAGTAAATGTAACAGCCCGAGATTTTATGAAAAATATTCTTTTTTTTATTTCACTAATGTCTTGTGTTGTACGCTACACCAAAAGGAGCTTGCACAACACGCATCCTTGACTTGCCTTGCATTACACGCAATCGCGACCTTCCTCGATAGCGTGTGTAATACGCAATACCAAGTTTCACTAAACAACGTTATGCTATTAAAATATTATTAAAACTAGCCGTTATGAATAGTAATAACCACTTTTTAAAACTCTGTAAATATTATTTTTCAAAATGAACTTCATTTTTTGATTAGGAGTATCGAATTTAGCTTAAGGTGAAATTTTGGTACTTTTCGGATAACTTTCATATTCTGATGAATAGTGAAAATTACTAAATTTTAATTAAAAACAACTTTTTCAATCGAAATAATTAATAGTGATAAATTATTAATTTTAGTAGTTTTAAAGTATATTTAGAATATATTTTTACAATTTAATACAATGTTGGTCATTGGATGTAATTTCACATTTAAACTAGACATAAACAAGTGTCAATCTTTTGATAGATTTTGTTTCTTAAAAACACGCTATTTGTTTTAACAGTGGGATTTAATTATAAAATTAATTAATGCAACTTATATTTTGGGAATTTTGTAAAATAGAAATCATTTTTGAATTCAGAATATCAATTATAGCTTAGGGTGAAATTTTGGCATTTTTCTGAAAAACATCAATTTTTGATGAATAGTGAAACCACTAAGTGGTAGGTTAAAAACTGAATTTTGCATAAAACTTAATTTTACCGCTTCTGTGAATGGAATTTCAAAAATCCGAGGGACACGGTTAATATCAAGGACTAAAATGTGGTTCAATGAGATGAAAATAATTTTTTGGTGAATAGTAACTATTTACTTTTTTTATCGCGGTTAATAGTAAATAGGGTAACTAAGGGAGAATATGATATCCATATTACCCTAACACATGTCCTAATTCTATTGGACAAGTGTAATTCGACCAAAAACAAACTTAGGAATAAAATATGACCATTTAGGCCTACTTGGATTAGATTAGGACATTTATTATTAATTTATTTAAAGAAGGGTTAAAATAGTTAAAATCAAAGTTTAATAAGTAAATCATTTTTAATATGGGGTTATACATACGATAAATTCGACTATAAATATTCATTAGAAAGATAAAAATATTTCCTACATGATGGTAGTTTATTTGTAATTTTTAGACATCAAATAATATAATTTATTTATGACACAAAGATGATGCAGTAATTATCTTATTAATGAAATATTGACATAATTGATAATATAAATACCAAAATAAATGTAATTTAAGACTTTTTATGAATTCAACTAATTTTCTAGGTTACTATGATATATTAATGTTGATTTAATCAACTTGGTTCGAACATTTAATTCTGTTATGACTTTCACAAAAATCATATATCAAATAGTGTCAAAATTGACACAAAATAGTTTTTAAATAAAATATTATATTATTAATTGTTATTGTATTCATAAAAATCTAAGGATCGGCCAAATGACTTAGATAAGGATATATATATTACTAATAAACAATTTGGGGTTCGTTTGGCATGTTATAGTAAGTTTATTAACCATATAGTGAAAGAAAACAAAAAGACACGGTAAAAGTTAAATTATTTAACTTAGAGTTAAATCTAATTGATAAGGTTAAAATAATACCCTAAACTTGTCTAAATCCTATTGGTTGACAGGATTTCTACCCATCCCCACTTTAGCTTCGAAATAAGACCCTTTGGAACCATTATAAACCGATTTTGACTTTAATATAAAATAATATTTTGAGATATTCCTAAGGTGCCCCTCTCCTCCCTTATAAAAGGACACCTCCTCCCCTTCCTCCTCACACCAATTTGAGCACTCAAGCTCGGCCAACCCCTGCCAAAATCTCTTCTCCACTTCCCTAGAAACATCCTAGAGGTTCTGGTCTTCCTCAAAGACCAATTATAGTGCCCTAAGAGGAGGTCTCAAAGAGGCACTTCAAAGAAGAGGTAATTACCGTTACCAATTCTTTCATCTTTATTTCTTCTTCCACTTCTTCTTCTTAGGTTGTTTCATTATGAAGTAATAACATCAGTATCACTCATATACTGATATGTTATTATAAGTATGAAACAACCCTATTTCACCATCTATCCATCCTACGGAAAAAGAAATCACCGCGCGTGCGTACGTACGGAATACCGTCTCCACGCCGTGGTGTAATCTATTTTCCACCGCCACCTTACATGGATGGGTATAATGGTGTAAAGAATAACTATACATAGTTATTACAACATCATATTGATTCTGATATATTGTATAATCCACTCCAATTCAATTCAATATTTATAGAAATGATATCATCGCTCGTGCGTACGTACGGACTACCGTCTCCACGACGCGATGAGATTCATTCTCCATGTTAACCATTTAAAGAATGATTATAAAGTATATATAAGAAATAATAATGAAATATATGACATTATAAAGCTACTGGATTTATGTATATATATATATATATGTATGTCATCTACTTACTTCCATTTCAATACAATAAGGAAAGTAAAACAGCGTTCATGCGTACGTACGGACTACCGTCTCCATGAACGGTGTTTTTCATCTATCTATTATATATATATATATATATACTGAATATATATGATATATAAATCATATTTTATATTCTGGAAGTAAGTAAATCATGATATAAGTAATAGTGATGTCAAGAACAACAAGTCAAAACACCTAAGATAAATGAAACGATTTTACCCAAAACGCTTCTTTAACATGGAATTTACAAAAGAACGGGTAATATAATGTCATAAGTGAACCATATATGATATCATAACAATGAATATGATTCTTTAATAAGTCAATAACATGATTTAAATCATTATACAGGAGGTTCGGACACTTACAAAGCAAGTCGGACCTAAGGTAAGGGAAAATATCACAATCTCATTTTTATCCGAGATTGTTTATTCGTAAGTATTTACTGGGGTGTATTTTATCATCCACATCCATGTTCCCTCAATATGTAATATTGTTTCCATCCACGTGCAATAGTTTAAATCCAATTTTATCCTTAGGTGAGTTTTTAGTAAAGAATATGAAAGGAATCTTTTGTCGTTTTTCCGTACGAGGTACTTTTTGACTTTTCCGACAAAAGTACGAAGAATGTTTTTTTTAACTTATACGGCACGAACGGATTTCTACTGTTTTATAAAGCCTTATTTTCATCAAGCTTTCTCTAAAAGATTTCATTACTATTTTCAATAAAATCTCTTTCTTTTAAAATTGCATGATGTTTTGTGAAAAGAAATTGATTTTGAAGAAGAAAGGATATTTTCCTCAAGAATTCAATTCAAGTGTTTTATCAAAATTATTTTCCATCTAAGATAATAAAGGGTTCTGTTTCTATCCATATTTTTACATTGATTTGACTATGTTGTGATGGAATTATGTTTATGAATTCCTTTATCTTATATGAATTGATTGATGATGTCATGATGTTTCAAGAATCCCATTTTTGTTACATGTGTTATGCGATGATGTATGTTTTATGATTATGTGGCACACATAAGAAAGGATTCATTATAAGATGGGTGGGACCTATATCTCCCTCCAATTCATTGGGTAAAGATTTTATATCTCATGAGATAGACATGGCTGGAATGGTAGGTTATACCGGTTCAGTGAAACAGGACTGAAACGAGGATTACTCGATTCAGAAAGGGACTTTGTCCACTAAGATAGTCTTGGAAATGAGTCTTGACTAACAAGAAATGATTCTCTATGATTATGTGTGTATGACACAATGAGTAATGTTTTATGTTATGATTTCATTTCACTACTATGATTTATCCCATGTTATGAAATTATGCTCTCTTTTGCAGGTTAAGATTTACAAAAATGTTATGTTCTTACGAAAATTATGTGATTGATATTTCTTTTGTTTACCCTTACTGAGCATTTTAGCTCACCCTTTTATTTTTCTTTTCCCCAGGATATAAAGAAAGGTTTTAGGTAAAAAAAAAAGAAAGAAGATCTTTATGGGAGATGTTGAAGATCTTTCACCAGGATTAGAAGATTATATTCCGAGTTTCCAAAGACACTAAACTATTACGATCCTTATGTGTGTGTTTTTGTTATGTACTAAGTATTCCGCAAAAGTAATGTAATGTCCATGTACGTCAAGATACGGGTCTCTACAGTTGGTATCAGAGGAAAGGTTTAGTCAACCTTTGGAAACTAGGATGCGAAAACGTTAGTGAGATACCTAGAGATATTTCTACGGTATGTCTAGGGATGTCCCTAAGGTTAAGTAGACGTATAAGTTATAGTACTAGAACTACGCTAACGATCATAGAATTAAACCTAAGATGTTAGATATTGAAGGTACTCCCCCTTTATTATGTTGTTTTCCCTAGCATGATTTTTGCCTCTCACACTATTCATTTTGGGTTTTAGAAAATGGCTGGAAACAAGATGATTCACGATAATGGAGGATATGATGGACAATGGAATGATATTCTTCATGAGCAACCAAATGAAATCAGATTTGGAAGTCCAAAGATCATTATTATGCCGAATCAGCAATCTCATAATATGATCAATAAAGTAAAATTTGGTAAGTTTCCTGACTCGGCTAATAAGAGAATGATGGAGTTTCATGATGATCATAGAGGAAAGAAAGTTCAATTTCCCCTATGTAAATCATGTGGGAAGAGGCATCAAGGAGAATGTTTCAAGGGAACTGGAAGATGCTTTGGGTGTGGAAAAGAAGGACACAAAGCAAGTAAGTGCAAAGGAAAAGGGTCGGTTAACACCATGGATGAGGATAATGGTATTGCTATGACATCAAAAATGGTTAAGTGTTTTAAATGTGGAATGTATGGGCATTATGCAAACAAATGCCCTAAGGGAAAGACTCATGAAGAGAATCAGTATGGTCATATGGGTAGTATTTATGTGGATGATGATGAAGAGACTACAAATGATATGTGAGATGAAAGAATTGTTGAATCTCGTTCAACGGTTTATGAATGTAGTGGAATGATGACTTGTTTATCATGTGTAATGTTGTATAAGTAATCTCATGGTACTATGGAATAAAGAGACATCTAAGGATTATTACACTGTTGTCCTTCCCTGAGTTTTGAAAGTGTATGATTAATGGTACAAGTATCCATGAAAGGTTATTCAGATATTTTTGGAATGTAGATGATATGTGCATAATGAAGGGATAAGACTATAATGAGATGTTTGATTGTATTCATGAGCTCATGATTGAAATAAGGACTAAGTGATATCATGGTTTGAGTATATAGAATTTTGAGGATTTTAGTATGTGGAAGGTGTTAACTTTTAACTGCATTCATGTTTTCACTAAGGTATTCAAGAGAGTACAAGATTAAGGACTTTGAATGTTTGGAATGTGACCAACAAAACATATCTTATGATATATGGGGATCAACGATGGTATTAAATCTCTGGTAATCGTTTTCACTATATTATGAGAGTCGACTGCAGTATTATGGATAAGCCTAAAAGATTGGAATGGATTATGTTGGACATAAGTTAGTATTGTTTGTTTTTTCGATATTATTGATGGGTTGTTATATAGTTTTGGAAAAAGGACAACCTGCAGGACGGGCGACCGCCCATCGCTTCGGACAAGGCTGTAGGAATCGAACCCACAACCGAAGTGCGACTGGCCTTTATCGCCTACCACTGACCTACAGGAAGTCCCTGTTTAGTAGAAACTAGTTTTATTATATTAAGCAGTATGATATATGAAGTATAAGTCTATTTTAGGAACCATATATGATTAATCTCACTATAGATCGACTTATGCATATAATTTTGCTAACCTTTTGTTTGAAACAGATGGAATGACCCATCATTCTATCACATGATCTGCTAGCACTTCACAAATAACAAATTCAACTTCATTTTTTTAAGAGATGAAGTGGAAATTGTTAAAGGCACGAACAACAGTGAGATTGTACCAAAATAAAGTAAGTATTTATTCTAATTCAAATTCTTTAACTTTAGGGAAATGATCTTGAAAACCAAAAATGTTGTCCTAGTTCTCTTATACCTAATGAATCAGATGGTACCTTAGATCGTCACAAATTTATGGATTTGTGATTACTGGCTTTTCCATAGCCATGTTCTCTACCACTCTCCATCAGAACATGATGGTTAGATTTCTCTTCCATATCCATATTTTCACCTATGTGGAAACCCAATGATTAGTTTATTTGGGTAATCGCTACATTTCATACTTTAGTTTTTAAAACCAAGTTTTGGTATTCCCTTTTACGATGTGGGTTTCTATTAAAGAAACTTTCGAATAGTAAACCATTTATAACCCCGACGAATTTCGAGGGTGAAATTCATTTTAAGGGGGGTAGAATGTAACAGCCCGAGATTTTATGAAAAATATTTTTTTTTTATTTCACTAATGTCTTGTGTTGTACGCTACACCAAAAGGAGCTTGCACAACACGCATCCTTGACTTTCCTTGCATTACACGCAATCGCGACCTTCCTCGATAGCGTGTGTAATACGCAATACCGAGTTTCACTAAACAACGTTATGCTATTAAAATATTATTAAAACTAGCCCTTATGAATAGTAATAACCACTTTTTAAAACTCTGTAAATATTATTTTTCAAAATGAACTTCATTTTTTGATTAGGAGTATCGAATTTAGCTTAAGGTGAAATTTTGGTACTTTTCGGATAACTTTCATATTCTGATGAATAGTGAAAATTACTAAATTTTAATTAAAAACAACTTTTTCAATCGAAATAATTAATAGTGATAAATTATTAATTTTAGTAGTTTTAAAGTATATTTAGAATATATTTTTACAATTTAATACAATGTTGGTCATTGGATGTAATTTCACATTTAAACTAGACATAAACAAGTGTCAATCTTTTGATAGATTTTGTTTCTTAAAAACACGCTATTTGTTTTAACAGCGGGATTTAATTATAAAATTAATTAATGCAACTTATATTTTGGGAATTTTGTAAAATAGAAATCATTTTTGAATTCGGAATATCAATTATAGCTTAGGGTGAAATTTTGGCATTTTTCTGAAAAACTTCAATTTTTGATGAATAGTGAAACCACTAAGTGGTAGGTTAAAAACTGAATTTTGAATAAAACTTAATTTTACCGCTTCTGTGAATGGAATTTCAAAAATCCGAGAGACACGGTTAATATTAAGGACTAAAATTTGGTTCAATGAGATGAAAATAATTTTTTGGTGAATAGTAACTATTTACTTTTTTTACCGCGGTTAATAGTAAATAGGGTAACTAAGGGTGAATATGATATCCCTATTACCCTAACACATGTCCTAATTCTATTGGACAAGTGTAATTCGACCAAAAACAAACTTAGGAATAAAATATGACCATTTAGGCCCACTTGGATTAGATTAGGACATTTATTATTAATTTATTTAAAGAAGGGTTAAAATAGTTAAAATCAAAGTTTAATAAGTAAATCATTTTTAATATGGGGTTATACATAAGATAAATTCGACTATAAATATTCATTAGAAATATAAAAAGATTTCCTACATGATTGTATTTTATTTGTAATTTTCAGACATCAAATAATATAATTTATTTATGACACAAAGATGATGCAGTAATTATCTTATTAATGAAATATTGACATAATTGATAATATAAATACCAAAATAAATGTAATTTAAGACTTTTTATGAATTCCACTAATTTTCTAGGTTACTATGATATATTAATGTTGATTTAATCAACTTGGTTCGAACATTTAATTCTGTTATGACTTTCACAAAAATCATATATCAAATAGTGTCAAAATTGAAACAAAATAGTTTTTAAATCAAATATTATATTATTAATTGTTATTGTATTCCTAAAAATCTAAGGTTCGGCCAAATGACTTAGATAAGGATATATATATTAATAATAAACAATTTGGGGTTCGTTTGGCATGTTATAGTAAGTTTAGTAACCATATATTGAAAGAAAACAAAAAGACACGGTAAAAGTTAAATTATTTAACTTAGAGTTAAATCTAATTGATAAGGTTAAAATAATACCCTAAACTTGTCTAAATCCTATTGGTTGACAGGATTTCTACCCATCCCCACTTTATCTTCGAAATAAGACCCTTTGGAACCATTATAAACCGATTTTGACTTTAATATAAAATAATATTTTGAGATATTCCTAAGGTGCCCCTCTCCTCCCTTATAAAAGGACACCTCCTCCCCTTCCTCCTCACACCAATTTGAGCACTCAAGCTCGGCCAACCCCTGCCAAAATCTCTTCTCCACTTCCCTAGAAACATCTTAGAGGTTCTGGTCTTCCTCAAAGACCAATTATAGTGCCCTAAGAGGAGGTCTCAAAGAGGCACTTCAAAGAAGAGGTAATTACCGTTACCAATTCTTTCATCTTTATTTCTTCTTCCACTTCTTTTTCTTAGGTTGTTTCATTATGAAGTAATAACATCAGTATCACTCATATACGGATATGTTATTGTAAGTATGAAACAACCCTATTTCACCATCTATCCATCCTACGGAAAAAGAAATCACCGCGCGTGCGTACGTACGGAATACCGTCTCCACGCCGTGGTGTAATCTATTTTCCACCGCCACCTTACATGGATGGGTATAATGGTGTAAAGAATAACTATACATAGTTATTACAACATCATATTGATTCTGATATATTGTATAATCCACTCCAATTCAATTCAATATTTATAGAAATGATATCATCCCTCGTGCGTACGTACGGACTACCGTCTCCACGACGAGATGAGATTCATTCTCCATGTTAACCATTTAAAGAATGATTATAAAGTATATATAAGAAATAATAATGAAATATATGACATTATAAAGCTACTGGATTTATGTATATATATATATATGTATGTCATCTACTTACTTCCATTTCAATACAATAAGGAAAGTAAAACAGCGTTCATGCGTACGTACGGACTACCGTCTCCATGAACGGTGTTTTTAATCTATCTATTATATATATATATATATATATATATACTGAATATATATGATATATAAATCATATTTTATATTCTGGAAGTAAGTAAATCATGATATAAGTAATAGTGATGTCAAGAACAACAAGTCAAAACACCTAAGATAAATGAAACGATTTTACCCAAAACGCTTCTTTAACATGGAATTTACAAAAGAACGGGTAATATAATGTCATAAGTGAACCATATATGATATCATAACAATGAATATGATTCTTTAATAAGTCAATAACATGATTTAAATTATTATACAGGAGGTTCAGACACTTACAAAGCAAGTCGGACCTAAGGTAAGGGAAAATATCACAATCACATTTTTATCCGAGATTGTTTATTCGTAAGTATTTACTGGGGTGTATTTTATCATCCACATCCATGTTCCCTCAATATGTAATATTGTTTCCATCCACTTGCAATAGTTTAAATCCAATTTTATCCTTAGGTGAGTTTTTAGTAAAGAATATGAAAGGAATCTTTTGTCGTTTTTCCGTACGAGGTACTTTTTGACTTTTCCGACAAAAGTACGAAGAATGTTTTTTTTAACTTATACGGCACGAACGGATTTCTACTGTTTTATAAAGCCTTATTTTCATGAAGCTTCCTCTAAAAGATTTCATTACTATTTTCAATAAAATCTCTTTCTTTTAAAATTGCATGATGTTTTGTGAAAAGAAATTGATTTTGAAGAAGAAAGGATATTTTCCTCAAGAATTCAATTCAAGTGTTTTATCAAAATTATTTTCCATCTAAGATAATAAAGGGTTCTGTTTCTATCCATATTTTTACATTGATTTGACTATGTTGTGATGGAATTATGTTTATGAATTCCTTTATCTTATATGAATTGATTTATGATGTCATGATGTTTCAAGAATCCCATTTTTGTTACATGTGTTATGCGATGATGTATGTTTTATGATTATGTGGCACACATAAGAAAGGATTCATTATAAGATGGGTGGGACCTATATCTCCCTCCAATGCATTGGGTAAAGATTTTATATCTCATGAGATAGACATGGCTGGAATGGTAGGTTATACCGGTTCAGTGAAACAGGATTGAAACAAGGATTACTCGATTCAGAAAGGGACTTTGTCCACTAAGATAGTCTTGGCAATGAGTCTTGACTAACAAGAAATGATTCTCTATGATTATGTGTGTATGCCACAATGAGTAATGTTTTATGTTATGATTTCATTTCACTACTATGATTTATCCCATGTTATGAAATTATGCTCTCTTTTGCAGGTTATGATTTACAAAAATGTTATGTTCTTATGAAAATTATGTGATTGATATTTCTTTTGTTTACCCTTACTGAGCATTTGAGCTCACCCTTTTATGTTTTCTTTTCCCCAGGATATAAAGAAAGGTTTTAGGTAAAAAAAAGAAAGAAGATCTTTATGGGAGATGTTGAAGATCTTTCACCAGGATTAGAAGATTATATTCCGAGTTTCCAAAGACACTAAACTATTACGATCCTTGTGTGTGTGTTTTTGTTATGTACTAAGTATTCCGCAAAATTAATGTAATGTCCATGTACGTCAAGATACGGGTCTCTACAGTAATACCTACATTTTTGAAATTTTATAAATTTTATCTCTCAAAATGAACTTCATTCTTGTATTTGTAATATCAAAATTATCCTAGGGTAAAATTTTTGTACTTTTTAGATAACTTTTATATTTTGATGAATAGTGAAAATTACTAAATTTTAATTAAAAAACATTTTTAATCAAAATAATTAAAAGTGATAAATTATGAATTTGAGTGGTTTTAAAGTATATTTATAATATATTTTTACCATTTAATTCAATTTTGGCCATTGGATATAATTTTACATTTAAACCGGACATAAATAAGTGTCAATATTTTGAAAGTTATTATCTCTTAAAAACACGCTTTTTGTTTTATCAACGGTAATTAATTTTAAATTAATTTCTTCCACTTCTATGTTTTGAGTTTGTAAAAATGTACTCCATATTTGGAATCATGATTTACAAATTGTGTGAATAGGTAGATTTTTTTTATTCATTTTGAATATTTTTTTCGGTAAATGTTTTATTTACCATGGTTAAAGGGTAAATCCGGTAAATAAGGGTAAAGAAATAATATTATAATAATGATAAATTACCCTAAAATGTGTCTTAACCATATTTATTGATACATTTCCGACCATGGACATCTTTGGGTCGATTTTGGGACCCCATGGATCCACTTATAAGTGATAATGACACTTTATACTAATTAAGTTAAAGTAAATACAAAAATGAACTAAGACTATATCTTTTAGAAAACTATTTTTTAACTAGGGTTATATATGTTATATATTCGACTATAAATATTCGTTAGAAATATAAAATTATTTCCTACATAATTGTATTTTATTTATAATTTATATACATTAAATAATTTAATTTATATTATGACACAATGATGATGTAGTAATTACCTTATTAGTGAAATATTAAAATAATTGACATTATAAATATGCAAATAAATATAATTTGATACTTTTAATGAATTAAATGAATTTTATAGGTTAATATGAAATTTTAGGATTGATTTAATTAACTTTTTTAGAAGTAATCATGCTGTTATTGTTTTCACAAAAATCAAATACCAAATAGTGTCAAAATTGACATAAAAGAGTTTTTAAAAAAAATATTATATTATTTATTGATAATAAATTCCTAAAAATACAAGGTTTGGCCAAATAACTTATATAATGATAGGCGTATCATTAATGGACCACTTGGGAGTCTCTTGGATGTATATAGTATGTTAATTAACTATATAATATAAAAATACAAAGTGACATGGTTAATGTCAAACAAATTAACTAAGAGTTAAAACTAAAGGATAAGATTAATATAATGAGCCAAACCTGTCTAAAATCTATTGTCTGAAAGTATTTAGACCCATACCCACCTTATACTTTAAATAATCCACTTTTAAGCCATTATAAACCGATTATGAATTTATTATAAAATAATACTTTCTATTTTTCCTAAAGAGCCCCTCCTTCCCCTTATAAAAGCACACCACTTATAACCAATTCCTTAAACCTATAAAGCCTTTTGGATCATACAACCTATGCCAAATTAATCTCCTTATATCCCTCTTCTCCTCTTAGAAGCCTTACCTTAGGCATAAGGCACTTCAAGAGTCCTTTTTGGTTCAAAACAAAAGGAGTTACCCAAACTAAAGGTAACGATTTCTCTTAACTTCTTTTCTGTTATTTTACTTCTCCAACCCCTAAAATCTTATTATTCTTTCAATTTGTCACAAAATATGTATCCTAAATATACTAGGATATTTTTATGAGAAGTATTATAACTACACTATACACACCTCCATCTAATGGGTGAAGAACATAATGTTTCTGTGGATGGAAACCAAACGCCTCATGAAACAATGATTATTCAATTATCTCCTACAGCCTCTCACGGTGGCCATTATGACGGCACTATAATTAAATATGTTATTATTTATATTTATTATATATATAAGATTCTGTAATTCCATTTCATAGAATACCATTATTCATTTCGTGTTGTATATATACACGATAATTTAATTTGAGGAAGTGCGGACTACCGCCCCCTCAAAGTGATATGACTCGTTCATACCATACATGGAACGTATAAAAAAAGGTTTTAATTAAATTAAGTAACAAATATAAGATATTATATTATACTGGATTAATAATATACCTATGTATCATTTGGTTTTGATTCTTTTAAAATGAAAAATGAAATGGAAGTAGCGTACGTGCGTACGTACGGACTACCGTCTCCAGGAACGTGATAAGATTCATTCCACATCGTATACATTCAAGTCTAATACTAATTTTATGATTAAAAATAATTTTTAAGGACTTTATATCATTCTATATATGAATAAGATACAACCTATCCATAAAAAACACGTCTTATATAACAAAACCTATAAAAGAAAACGAGTAAGTTAACAATCGAAACGAAGATAATACTAAAATATTATTAACAATGAAACATGAAGAGATCATATATGATATCATATTTATGTATATTATTCTTGTATAATTTAACAAAAATGATTTAACTTTTATACAGGAGGTTAACCTACCCTCGAACAAGGAAAAGTACAATGTAAGGGGTTTTCATCTCACTCCTTATTCCCGTGAGTTTCATGACATATTTCCACTATTACCTTTAGTATGGTGTATGTACTTCCCATAATTGTATTCTTTGTGTAATAAAAATTAATTTATGTGTATTTATATATTCATTGTATGATACCTCCTTCAAGGGTTTTATGTTTCGTAAGTTACCAAATTGGTAATGGTTAATTTCACAATCTCTTTATTATCCAAGGTTGTTTTTACGTAAGTATCTACTAGGACATATTTATTATCCATGTACATGTTTTAGGAAAGAGTTTTCAAAGGGATTATTTTAAGGGCCTTTTTTTTACTAAAACTTCATTTCAAATGTTTTAAATATTTATTCTTCTAAATCTTTCTCATGTCTTCAAAATGTGTTTTAAGGATTTATTTATATGGACATGAATGTTTTTAAAATGTTAATTCCATTAAAAAGTTTCAAAGTGGTATGGGAAACTTTGATTCTAAAGTGTCATTAAATGACTTCTTTTCTAAAGTGTGTGAATTTTAAATGGTTTCATGAAAAAGGGGTATTTCTCTCAAAGAGTTTCACAAATCATTTTCATCCATGTCAAAATTCTTTAATGGATTTTAAACTTGTTTTGAAGTTTATTTATCATGATACAAATATTCCATATTGTGTTGAAGGTTTTGTGATATGTTTGACTATGGATGTGTTATTTTTATACCATTAATGGTTTATGGGTAAATTATTGACATTTGGTATGCTAGTTTTAATACGAATGATTATGTTATGTTTAGACTTTTGCATATTTGGAATGCATTGGACTTATTAAGTGATGAGTGGAGCCCTCTATAGCTCCCCGATGCATCGGTAGGTCTCATGAGACAAAATAGTGTCTTGTCACTAGGCTTTGACAAAATCTTATTTGTAGTCTTGGTATGAGGCATTGGCTACGTGGTTATGATAGTCTGGAATTATGCATTCCATCATTATGAAAGTGGATACTGATATTGCATGTGATTATTAGACTAGTAGAATATCCATGTGAATAAGTAAATGGCATTATTTTATATTATTTCTGCCATATTATGCTGAAGTTCAAGTTTAAAAGGCTTTTGTTTTAGTTATACAATACCTTAAATGTTTTTTCTTATTTATGAAATTTTCCACTGTATTGTTATCCTTACTGAGCATCTGAGCTCACCCCTATCTATGTTTTATTTTTCCCAGGATTCCATGAAAGGTATTGTGATTGATATGCAGGGTTAAGACAACGGAATAATGGAATTCATAAAGTAGTATTTATGTTGTTTTGTATGTTATAAAGATTAATGTGACATTCATGTTTGTAATCTATTTTCCAAGACAGCTAAACTGATCGGTCCTTCGGGACTTGATTCCTTGTAATCATGCTAATGTATTAAAATAATGCACCAACTTTGGGTAACTGGGGTCAGGGAGTTACACAAGAAGCCTCTCTCAAGCCTCTCCTAAGCCATTGGGTTCACACTTCCAAGTAAGGGATTTCTTCCTTTCCCACTGTGTCCAATTTTCATTAAGTTGTTATGCCCTTTAGTTTTCAATTAAAAATGTTGGGGTATGATTTGTCACCTTCCCCATACTTCCCTATTTATTTTTGGATAATGGGATACCCATTTCAATCTCATTAATTCCTCCCATGTACAGTCGTTACCATGATGAAAATCCATGAGTGATTTCTCTCTCCTGTTTTACATCGAAGTACTTATTTTTTATTATGAATCTAAATTCCATTATGTTTTTTTGGAAATGTATCTATATGACCCCATAATTTTCATTTCAAGTATATATGATGAGAAAACCTTTTATCTCTCATCAACCGTTTTCATGAATCCTTATGTCACGTAGTTATGCTGCCAAAATCGCAACGTGTTTTTCCAAGCCAAGATCATTGTGTAGTGAATACCATACCCAAGTTTTTATCAAGGGTATTCACCTTTGTGAACATATATATATTGAATGTAACTTTCATTTATTTATTTTTCATTACTTAATCATGGAATTACTTATGATGTTGATTGATTCCATGTTATATGATCCATGTGGAACACTTATGCATGAAATGAAATATTTTTGAAGGGTGTGCCCTGATAGCGCTCCAATGCTTTGGGTTAAGTATAGTATAATGATATATCATGTGCACTGGGTGTTGACTCACGATAAATCATGTTCAATGAGGTTTTACTAGTGCTTAATGTGTAATGATGGTTTACTCATGCTCCATGTGCAATGAGCCTTGGATCATGCTAATTCCATGTTAAGTGTTGTTTCCACATTTCCATGTTATGATTATCATGCTTTATCATGCCTTTATGATCATGTTTCTCTTGTGCTCCATTGATATGCCTATTGTATAACATGTATTGTATTCCTCATGTTATTTCATGTTTCTTCCCTTACTGGGATTTATAAATCACCATTTTCTTATTCATGTCCTCAGGTTATCCCATCCAATGTTAAGTATGAGGGAATGTAGTGGTTATGAAAAGGATGTTTTAAATAAAGATGTTGTATTTCATGTTTTTAGTTGTTATGTAATTATCCCAAGCCTGAAATACACTAGACCTCTCAATCTTCTATGTTGTATCAAATGATGATTTTATGTAATAAATCATGTTTTAGTTTGTAATAAAAGGATAGGGTTGTTATAGTGAACACTTCAAGGAAAGAATGGTCCAAAAGTTCGACAATTCTTTGTTGGAATATCAGACCGCTTTCAAGACGCCACTTGGGAAGTCCATATTCTGCATCATATATAGAAATAAATTCCATCCACCTGTAGAGTTGAAGCAAAATGCTTACTGGGTCGTCAAGGCCTGGAATTTGGATCTAATTGTAGCTGAAGAGAAGCGTAAGATCCAACCATCAGAACATGTTGAAATCTTATTAGAGGTGAATGAAAATTCCAAGCTACACATGAAAAAGATGATATAAATACATGATTAAATGATTCCACGAAAATAATTTCAACCTGTTGATCAAGTACTCCTTTTTAACTATATTCTTCGATTATTTCTAGGAAAGTTAAATTCAAGATGGTCAGGACCATTATAAGTCATATGAGTATTCCACCATGGAGTAGTAGAAATTTCTAGGGAGGATGGTCAACCATTCACAGTGAAAGGTCAGTTGATGAAGACTTACCATCACATGGAAGACACGTTGGGAATTATCTCCACCATGCATCTCAGCTAAGCAAAGATAAGTCAATCAAGCCAACAACCTAAAACAAAGATGTTTACTAGGAGGAATCCCTGAGGTAACACATAGTGTACCCCCTATACACATGGCGGGTACTGATTATTTTTCATTTTTTATTGTAATATTATAAATATATTGATTAACTATGTAGTATATGGGGATGATGTCTGTGCCTATGGTAATGTCACTGATGTTTATCTGAGCCGTCACTGGTTCGAATCACTCCATGCCTACCTTCAGTACACGATTCCTCTTTTTTATATGTGTGTTTTCTTAAATGGTGTTGGTGGTATTTTTTATAATGTATATATTTTTTTAAATATAAGAAAACCCGTGATGGGGATGGACAAGTTTCCCAGGTTTGTAACCTGATTCCAAAAGACTCAGGATAGAATCATGGCAACCGTAGCATTTCCATCATTTGTACTTTTAATAAAACCACACAATGTGTATTTCATTATAGATCATGTGAGACATGTTTTCATTAATAGCTGAAAAGATTTTCACAATGAAGGAATACATGAGGGAGAAGTTGGCAGATTGGAAGAGTCTCATCCCTAGATCCAAAACACCCATGTTCGAACTCGGTGAATCTCCCTGCTTCATCACTTTTATTCACATTAAAACCAAACATAGTGCATTTTATTTTTCCCATGTAGTATATCCCTTGTACATTAAATAAATAAAATTAATAAACATGAGTAGTAGTTCAACCATTTATCAAGTGGTTGAGGTATTCCGTTTGGAACGACCGATCCCCGATTCAAACCTTTCACCACGCACCAATCAAAAGGTTGTACATCTCTTTTTATCATTTTAGAACACACTTCATGTAACTCATGACACATTATGTGTATATATTTTTTTATAAAATAATTCAATATATATATATTTATATTTATATCATTTTCATTTTAATAATTAATATTAATAATAATATAGTTTACTATAATTATTAGATTATATATACTGTAAAAAAATTAGTTATATATATCATGTCGAACACTGATACACACTGTGTATGGAGGCAAAAAAGGCCGCACACCACCCAGCTAGAGTCGTTGTCGTGGGACCCCCCTATTTCCTCTATCGTACACTGTTCGGCCTCCCCACTTTCAAATCCAACTTCTATGTTAGTTTTTTTCTTCTGATTTATACTACATTGTGATTTTTGGTTCGGGTATGCCCTTATAAAACCTTTATTTCATTGTTTTCATAGCATTTAGGGTGTTTCATGGATCAGACACTGTTACGGCTCCTCGCGAAGCACACAGCTTGTGTAAATAACACACACCGTGTAATGTTTTGTACACGGTCACAAATCACACGTTCTCCACATTTGGCTGATACAGGGCATGTATGTTCTGTACACGCCATGTACTGTGCCTCCCCTAGCCTTCAAGCCTTAGTCGTGTCTATTCGATACATGGTTCCCATCCTATGTACTAATACATGGCTTGTCTGTTCGGGACACTTCATGTCCTCAAACCCTCAGGAGGACCTTGTGCAAATAAAATAAACACCTCACACACCATGGTCACTTACAGAGCATGAATCTCACCCACACGGTGTGTATGTTACCTTTTTCCATTGTTCATGTCAATACGTGTCTATTTTTTTACACAAGTTTCACCCCATGATGGGATACATGGCGTGTACACTCTGTTACACACTGTGTGCTCCAATTTTTTCAGATAGATGCAATCACGACGTATCTGTACAGGGGACATGGGTTCCTTCACAGCTTCTCATACATGCCATGTACCATGGATCTACTTGATGTGTTCTACTATTATTTATAGTTTCTCACATTTTCACCTTTTTCTTTTTATTTTTATATTTTTTTTGTTTTGGTTTATTTTTCTTCTAGGTATGGATAATCATGATCATTCTCATGGGAAGTGGCCCACATACAGTCAGGATAGTGAGCATCATCCTCACCGTCGGATACGTATTCTCCCTCACGAGCGGCTCGTATTGTATTTCATAGTCTTCCTGCCCTTTATGTTGGCCGCTTTACCTCCAATTCTACAACCACATCTGCCAGAGCGATCTACTTACCTGACAGTTCCAGGGGCCCCAACCACTGATGATCTTTTGTCCTATTTCCCCTCCATTGCAGAGGTTGAGAGATCAGGTGCTGGAACTCCTTCCAACTCCCTTTCCTCTGAGCTACCATCCACACCTACAGTTGACCTGACGGAGATGGTCCATCCATCCTCTACTAGCCATATTTCTGGGCCCACTCTGTTATCCTCTAATCCAACTCCTACCACAGCAGCAGGCCCATCAGCTCCAAACCCTACCATTCCACCATAGCCTGCACCAGCTGTTTCCCACACACTACCGCACCCCTGCCTGGTTTTTCTAGATGATCATCTTATGGAAAAGTTCTTTTTTCTCGCCGCACTATCCAGCTGAGCGGTCTTTACCTAAACATCACCATCCCGCAACACCCTGGAATCTAGGAGGAGTTAGAAGATAATTTGGGACATACTCACTGGCTCGATTATTTCCAGGTCAGTACTCCTACACATCATGAATTATTTTTGGAGTAAATGGGTATGTTCGTGTTTGATGGGACCACATTGTGGAAGACAACCACCAATACAGCTCGTCCAGTTCGATTTCAGCTAGGCAGCCGACCTTTGTCACTTACTAAGGATGATTTTCACCGAGGGTGCGACTTATACTCACATCCTGTACCCCACCTCCCATCTCTACCTTGACCCTCCCTGAGATCTCTGACCTTGTCATGATGTGGAGGAAGCTTGTTGGGCATGACCGTAGGTATACCCCGACATCACAGAAGAGCACGCTCATTCTTGACCCTTCTCTTCATTTTCTTTACTCGGGCTTTAGAGCCATCCTCTTCCCACACCATGAGGATATATGCATCGTGTCTAGATGAGACATGGAGTTACTAATCTTTATCTTCTAGCATGAGTACCATGATATCCCTTGTTTAGACACCTCCTATTTCCACTCCATGATCTATGGCCATCAGGGAAACCAAAACGACGGTTTCTATGCCACCCATTTGGCGCACCATATGGGAGTTTTTGACCTATCTCTCCCTCAAGATCACTTGGGTTCTCCTCAGTATATGGATTTCCTCATTCTTATATGCATGAGGTTGGTCGAGTGTCAGGGATATCACTTAGTGCTCATGCAGGATTCCCCTTCTCCTGTAGGGGAGAGAGCCGCCCCACCAACTCCCATTGGTGTCGCTGCTTAGAATCCACCCCAACAACCAACATATGTACCCTATTCACCCCACCCATTCTTCTATCCATAATTTTCTTCCACAATTACTTCTTCTCATGTTACTTTTACCACCCACCTCACTTCACACCCTTGGTAGATCTCTCTTTTACCCTCTGCCTACCCACGGTGTAGACGCACCAGGTTCGTCTGGATTAATTTCTAGACAAGATCGAGTTGATATCAGGGCTTCTTTTTCAACATCATGATATTCTCCTACCACCATCTCTTACTCCTCCCCCAGCTCCTAGACCTTCTTTCACAGCTCAACCACCATTTCTAGTGCTGGCCACAAATTCAGTTCTCCTCTCCACTACACGCCCAGCTGCTACCACACCAATTTCCGATATGGAGATAACTGTCGAGCCTTCTATTTTGAGTCATGATCTCGTGGCTCCAGCTACTACGGCTTCTCTTCTGAGTGTAGCTTTCGAGCCTCTAGCTTCCACGACTATTGATCCTTCTCTCTCAGTTGCTTCTATACAGGATTACGCCTCTTCTGAAAAAACCCCCTGAATGGTTTTTTGGAAAATTTCTTCCATTATATATATATTTTTGTGTTATCTTGTGGTTGTGTTCTATTGTGTATGCTTGCTGTGTTATCTTTACATGACCCTCAGAAGCACCCAGACACGCTTAGAGCTGTCCTTCACCACCACTTCTCATATTTCTTCACCTAGACACGAGGGGAGTATTTCTTTTCAGGATTCTATTGTTTTCTTTTCCATTGTAGTTTTACTTATTCCATTACTTCCCCACTTCCTAATCCACTGTTGTGTACCCACATCTTTTTCTTCCCATTTATGTGTCACTCGGTGGACTATGTGCTCTATTCAGTGTGGGGGAGCCCCTCTACCTACACTTCCCTTTTCCCTTGAACTAATATAAGAGACATCATTAATAGATTAAATATTTTAAACTATGAAAAATGTTTAGTTATTTATAATTATAAATAATAAAGGCATAGTTTTTAATTTTTTAAGTTACATGATTATTTTAAAAGTGTAATAAATTATTTTAAAGTGATTTCTGATATTGTTGTTTTTCCGACATAAATTATTGGCAATATGCATTAATTAGACTGCCCATTTTTATTCATGGCATGACCTGATTGACCATTTATATTTTTCCTCATTCCAAAGAGGAATTCCAAAGATTCTTGAAATATTCTTTCATATACCACATTTCATGAGATATTCTTAGGATATGAATAAATACTTGAATTTTATAGAATTTCTCTTCAAAACATGAAGATTTTTGAATCGCATTAAAATGATTGAGGTATTTGATTAATTTTCAACCCCTTTAACCGTGAGACCTTCCATACATTTGATCTTCGGAAACACATAAAAACCATGAACTTACTTGATATGAAGCTACATTAAAACCATATTTCCCCTTCCTACCCTAATTCTTATTTAATTTTTCATGATTATTCACTAGAGATTTAGAGTGGGATTTTTTGTTTTTCATGGCAAATTTTGGTGAGAAACGTTGAACTTATGTGAGGGGGATATTTTCACATGTTTATTTTGGAAAAAGGGTTCCATATCCTACTATCCATTGTACTATCAGAGGTCCATTTCTTTTTAAAAAATGAAAAATATGGAAGAAGTTCATTTATTACACATTACTGATGATTTATGGACCCATTTTGGCAAGATACTATCATGGTGATGATATTATTTTTATGAGATCTTCATTGGGGATGGATTTTCATTGATCCCTAGTTTTTGAATATCCTGCATTGTGGTTTATGAACTTAGCCTCCTTTTTCAAAGCTCTAAGAATATTTTTCACATTGTAAACTACCAACCATTAGCATCAGAAACATTTCATCCTTGATGAAGGCCCTCAAGGTTTTTGTGATTTAAATTCCTAAAGGCAGAGAATTATAAAACTTGAAACCCTATTAATACAATGATTATACATAATATTGAGGACAAATCTGATAAAATGATCTTGAGTGATGAGAGTATTTTTTTTTGGTGAGTTAAATCATAAATTGGCATATGTTACTATGAAATGTTGAATGATGTGCATAATATAGAGTGGATTTTATGTTAATTAAAACTATAAAGGAGGCATTATTATAATATCATTAAAAAATAAATATGTTTTGTGCCTTTATAAAATCCTTTGCTATGACTATAGTATTTATAAGTATAATTAATGTAGAATGCCTCCCTTTTTGGAGTATGGATACTATTGATTAGATGTTGAGATTTTTCTTGAGGATAAGTAGATGACTAAGTGTGGGGGAGTTTGATATACCTGATTTGTGTATACATTTTTGTATATTTTATCGAGTTTTTAAAAAATGTTTTCTATGAAAAAAGTTATTTTGGAGATTAAATGATGTAATTCGATTATCATAAGGATATTAAGGTATTTCCCTGAGAAAGTCAACAATCAGGGGAATGTTGATCAACAATTCCAAACTACACGGTGTGTACTTAGGATACATGCCATATACCAGAATCCCAAAACAGTTTGGCCAGGCCAAGTACATAACAATGTTACCAAAAGCCCGTACACACCGTGTACATCATATACACACCATGTATCTTATTCTAGATGAGGTTGGTGGCTGAGAGGAAGTCTACACAACCATGTTTCCGGCTAACCATTACACACTCTGTACACTACTCTATACGCCATACAGACCATGTAGAAGTGGTTGGTGGCCAATGAATGAGAGTACATGCCATGTACGGTGGCGCTACATGCCGTATACCTACACCTACCAAGAGGAGCCATGTTACAAGTTAAAGATAGTGTGTTAGGTCACCCACCGGTGGAGAAAAACATGGAAAAGCGCATTGACAAGAGTAAACACTGTGTACTTTCTGGTACATGCCATGTACTCCTAAAACATATAAATATATGGCATACCCTCCAAGTTTAGGAGGGAATTCATTCATTCAGATTTTGTTCAATTTGAATGGAGAGCACTCCAGGTACGACCTAGAAGAGAAGAAGAGAGAGATATAATAGAAGAGAAGAGATAAAGAAAGTTGATTCTAGGCTACCATCTCATCGACCATTTATCCAAAGCATTCAAAAGGATGTTTCCATGTACTAAAATATCTTTAATTAATAACTTCTCGAAGATTACCTAAATTCACTATGTGTTGGGGCTGTGGAAAAATGAATGTTGTAATTTATCAACTGTGATTTTGTAATCAATTTGTTCATCTATTCTTTATTGTAATTCCTTATTAAACATTTCTCAAATATCCCTAGAAATATCTTATCAAACCAAGGACGTGATTTATATGGATATTTCAAGGAGTTAATGTTAAAAACATCCATGACCATTGGGTGTTTTAATCATTTCAAAAGGGCTCCAATTAATAAAAATTGAGGGAAATCGATTTCGGGACCAACGAAATTGACTTTTACCGATTCAAATAGACATACAAGACCAAGGGGGTTATGTTACATAAGTAATCCCATAGATGTGAATTATCATGAACAAAAAAACAAAATAAAAATATTAATTTAATAACAACCTCTTAAAATCCACAACTGCGACACATTTCCATCCAAATTTGCATCAAAACCAAATTCTATTATTTTTCATTATCCTTTAAGTAATTTGAAATGAAATTAAAATCCAATAAAATTTTCCTCAAAACCCAATAAAAAGAAATTGAATTCTATACACTTCACTAAATCATGTAAAAACTAGATAAGAAAGAAAAAAATAACTCCTTCCCCCTGTGGATCTACCCCTTATTGGTACTATACTTGTTAGGGTAATAAAATTTGGATAGCTAAAAATAACACATTGGAGGATATGATGACCAACAAGCTTCTCCATAGGGTTATCCTACTCATTTTGTTAATAAGATCATTGGGACACTATGTCATTAGATTTTTTACTAAGAAAATAGTAAGATGTCCATCAACAACTAGTATCCACTAATGAATTTTTTATACATTTTTTCATAACTCCATGGAATATAATACTTTTCAAATATTTAAATTCATTCTAGATATAAATAATTAAGCACCTAAAATGAAGATATACCTAATTATGACTTTCTTAAAAGGTGTGGTCTATGTAAATTTATATTGAATTCAGTTGGACTTACCAATGAACCCACTATCTGTAGTGATATGGAGAATAAATACTTCATTGATTACCTTTATATGTTTTTAGTCCGTATAGATGATATTATTATCAATTAAATGAGAATGGAAGAATATGAAATCATTTTTGGATTTTATAAAAGATCCTATGGAAGGATAAGTTATAATAAAAAGTTAGGTAGTGTGAATTTTGGATGCATGATGTTTAATTTTATTGGTTATATCATCTTAAGTGATGGTATATTGGTGGATATTTCAAACATGGTTGTTATTGATAAATGGAATATACCAAACATGATGACCAATATCCAGAGTTTTACTTAGTTGTTTTCATAAAAACAATTATTTTTGAGATATTTTACATGAATATATAATTCAATAACTATTTTTACTCAAAAGGGAGATATGTTCCATTTTATTTTTGAATGTGAAGGGAATTCAAAAGAGTTGATGTGAATATCGTTCAATATACCTATTCTCACACTACCCTATAGTGGGGAAGGATTATTTATCTATATAGATTCATTGAATAATTTACTAGGATTCATACTCTTAAAGAATGTCATTGTAATAGAATATTCTTTATTTAAATTTTAAATTATGGGGTAGAATTTTTCAACTTATTATTTGGAGTCAGTAGTTGTAATATTTTCATTGAAAATATAGATATAAAATATTGGTGGTGAAAAATGTGATATATATATATATACATATTATAAAATATTGACTTATTTATTAACACATAAAAATTAACTATGTGACAGTGGTGGTGGTTCAAATTTGTTAATGATTATGACTGCTCAATACATTATTACCCTCAAAAGAAAAAGAAGGTGGATTATTCTTTAATTCTGAAGGACCATGATAGTATGTCTATAATGGGGAATGAAATTTGTCTACTACATATAGATTTATGAAGGATGCATCATGAAATCACGAGGAAAGAAGAAATATATTATTATCCTATGATAAATGGTCATTCATTTATCCCTATAAGGATTAATTTGGAATAAATGAATGATATGAAACCAAAGAAGAATTTTAATATGGATCCTGAGATTACATATGATTATGATGGAACGATAATGTATGGTAACTATGTTTGTGTCGTATTAATACAATATTTTTTTATATAGTTAATTTATGAATAAAATATTTTATCGTATTGTTTTCATCTAAGATGTATAAACATTTATAGAAATATAAGAGAGTATTTCTTATGGGACTACATGAAAAGGGATATTATAGAGTATATATCACAAAACCTGGTTTATTATAAAGCTATTATAGGGACATAGAGTTATAAGGGGGTTGTTTGACCAGTAACAAGGCTATAATGGAAATAGAAAAACATAACCATGTAATTCATCATCGGACTCCCCAAGATATTTAAAAACCAGAATGTTATTTGGTTATATTTTCTTTCCTAACGAATTATGAACATTTCATTACAATTAGAGATTATTTATCTCTTCTTAAAAATCCCTTTATATAAAATAATGATGTTTTAAGGTACATTATTATACAAACATTCTATTAAATATATTTGGGATATTAGGTTTTCCTCAATTTTATATAGAAGTCTTCAAAAATATTTGAATAACTTTTTAATATTTACACTCCAAATAATTATCCTAAAATGGTCATTTTGAGAGAACCATTCAATACATAGAATATATGTTGAGTTATTTTATTTGGGCTTCATGGATTTTGGGAACAATACATTAATCTGGTCTAGTTTTCTTATAATAAATGCTTTCACATGGGAATTATAGTGGGTCATTAAGAGGCCCACTATAGTAGAAATTGTAGAACATTAATTTATTGGGATTAAGTAAGAGAATTAAATAAATTGGGACCATAGATTGATAAGAAAACAGAATATCATGTTATTGAAATTAGGAATCATATCATGGTAGTCCATATTCTATTTAAAGGTTATGTGACCAATAATCATTGAGTTTTAGAGTTTTATGTTCATAACATGGAACTCTTATTATTATCAGGAAGTAAGAAGGTTATGATATTTTTAAATAAAGGAAAGAAGTTCCCAATATATATAGGTATCTTTAAAATTCATTATCATATCAAGACCATATATTATCTTTTGGATATTTCTCTAATCCTCATTTTAGATTATGGTGTGTTACATGTAAATCCCTTAAGAATGTACATACATGATCCTTAAAATGTATTAAACTATGACGTTGTACCAATAGATATTGATACCCATAATGAAGAAAAACTAATATATAATATAGGTCAAAGATATAATTTTTTGTGCAATAACACCACTCACCTGTACAATGTATTTGTGTGAAAAAATAAATTTTATAAAGCAGCATTAGAACTTCAGGATATGATTAGTTAGATGAATTATTAGTTTTTTACATCAAAGTGATAAAATTTTGATGGAATAATTCAAGTAAGGGTTTATAATGTTTCAAAATGATATTTTATTACACATTACACATTAAATAAACTATTTGTATTTAATATCTTACTTTATATGCAACAATAACTTTAAATGAACTCTGAAAAGTATTGATATGTTTTTATTAAGTGTGACTTTTATCATATGCCCATTGGATTAATGGTTATAACGATGAATAAATTTATTATGAAAAGTATATATAAATTATTTCCTTAATTAAAAAGTATTAATTACTTCAGAATAAATAAGTAATGAATTTTAAATGTTTAAAATTATATAGTTTTCTATTAGAGAATAAATTATAATATTTATTATATTTCCCTATAGGGTATGTTTTTTTGTCACTAATGAAATAAAACATTGATGAATTATATTTGAATCTAATGTGAAAAAATGAAAAATAATTTAGTTATTGATTATCAATTGGTAATAAATGAAGATATAAGAATTTGAATCTAAAATGAGATTATAAAAAACTATTTTTATTGTGTGAATTATATATTATCATGTTAAATATATTTAATATTTATTTGTAAATTATATTAAAACATTGTAAATATTGTAATAAATAAAATATATTATAATTCTTATATGGTTTCATACTATAAATGGATTGGATTAATGTGACTTTTCAGATTAAAAAACATTTACCAAAAAAAAAATTGTTTTTGATGTATTTTTCAGAATACATTTAAAATGAATTTCTAAATAATTTTGGAATTGAAAATGATTTTTTTTCATATATATAATCATTATTTATGAATTTTCTAATTTGGTTTTTTTTAATTTATTTTCATCATTAATTGCAACTTAGGTAAGAATTCCATAATGTGGTATCATTTAAAAGAGGTTTTAGGTGTTAATGTAACGTTATAACGCATTAAATAACCTAAAATGTTTCTAAATACTATTATATTAATTTATTTTGGTACTATATCATCCTAACATAAAAAATTATCTAATTTATACACTCTTTCCCATGATATTTAATTATCTTTTATTGATGTATTCCTATTAATTATTGATGTTCCACATCCCACACCAATAAATAAAAACCTCCTCTCCTCTCTTATCCATACCACTTAAGCCCTATGTCCTGATAAATATATTGTAAAATAATTTCCTAATATCCTTATCCACAACTATGAGGTGGATTTTCTCCTAAAATACCCATGTGTGAATCCTTAATGTTTTTTTTCAAAAGGAGGATACCTGATGAAAATATATACTTTCTTACAAAACATTATCATGGTTCTTTCATATTAAATCACATAAAAGCTTTCATCAATAATGTTAATGTTATATAATGTATTCATTTACTATATATATATATGATAATGGTATATACATTTTTAATCTCTTCCTTATCAATTGGAAAATGATAACATTGCTCATACATACTAGTTGACTACCACATCCACAAAAAGGCATGACTCGTGCTTTATTTCCTCTTTACATGGATATTCATAATTAAATGGTTAATGAATATATATGATATATATGATATTATTATCATTCCAAAATGGTTAATTATTGTTTACGATTTCTTCTTTCAATCAATTGGATTGTGAAAGCATCACCCATGCATATGTATGGGCAACCGTCTCCATGTGTTTTTGTAAATAATTTATAACCATCCATTTATATGAATGGTTATCAAATAGTATATAATGAATATATTTTATTCTTCAGAAATTAATGAGATTTTAAATATGTTTAAACCATAAAATATTTCATGGTCCATGCCATAAACCAACCCATCTATATGAGATTTTTGGGTCAATATCATGAAATGTCACCATAAGAATCTCACATCGTGCTAAAAAGAATACACACTCAAACCATGAGGTTTATTTACCTTACAATCATTAGATAAAACAATATATATATACACCCAAAGGTTTATATAAGATATGATCAAACAATCATTGTAGGATCCCACCATATGTTTCATAATCATTCATTATAAAAAAAGAAAACTATTATAATTTAATTAAACCATGTAATGATATATACATTTACATAGATATTATAAATAACAAGATATAACCCAATTAATTATGCTTACAAAAAATTTACAAATATATTAGTTTTCTAATAACAATACGACAACAATATCAAAAGCTATAATGTTAAAACTCATTCTAATGTTGTATTAAGTCTAGAGACGATTGGATCCTCACACAATATTAGTAATCAATGGAAAACTAGTTCATAAATATTATTTGGAAACTAGGACTACGGGGTATGAGAAAAATTATAGAATTTTTTCCCATACATAAAAATATTAGGCCGCCCAATGAAAACATTAACCTAGGAATCTCAAGAATGTATCCTTTCCTAATAACAATAACCAAACAGGGGGAATATATTTTTGAAAAACTACAAACATTATATAGTAAATTCAACTATAAATACTCACAAAAACCATATATTAGTATAATTAATTATTTTTAATCCATTTTAAATAAAAAGAGAAAATTCGAAATCAAATTTATACAAATAAACAAATAATCACATTTTAAAATTAAATATATAATTACATAAATTAATTTTACTTTCATATTTAAAATATAAAACATTTAAATTTTTTGAAAAAAAAACCATTCAAAAAATGAGCTTCTTCAAAACACTTGGAATTCGAATATCTAGAAAAAATAAAATGGTAGGGAACAGAGAAATAAAAATGATATGGGGGAGGACCTTAAAACTAAAAATCCCATTAAACCCCCATATCTATTGAGTTACAAAGGTTGACATAGCCGTCAATAAAGTTAAATAAGTAGAATAATTAAATTCAAGAAAAAATAGATTTAGATAAACATAAAATAGTATTGTATATTTGATAAATCATGGTTTCAAAGTTGGGGAGGCAACAATGTCAAATAAGGGATCATAGGTTTAAAAATAATGGCGTGACGACAAGTTAAAAGAATTAAATATCAAAACGAAGACCTTGTGAAAAATTATGATATTACCCTTACTTTATTCAACTATATCAATGACATTAGATCAATGATAGCTCCCACCTGGGGGTAATGTCTATATTTGTGGGGTAATGGATTCATCAGCAGGTCAATGGTCTCCTGTATAATTATTTTATCTTGTTACTTCCCCATGATTTTTGGTGGACATAAAATAGCCTAGGATATCCTAGTCTTATCAATTTTCTTATTGTTGGGACATATAGATGGTTTGGTTGACCATATATAGCTTTCTCAGCTACAGTTTGAGGTATACACTTTAATTCAAAATTGATCCATAACCCTTAACCCAAATAAAAACTAAAAACAATCATAAAAAATTATGAAATCAACAACACCAAAATAAAAATTAAACTAGAATGGTTTTATACATAAATTCAATACTATATTGTGGCCAATCCCCCCACCCCACCATATTTCTTCTCCCCCATATTTTCTTGTTGGATAATTTTTATATAAATACAAATGATTCCATTTCTCCTCCGTCTAAAACTACCAATCCCATGTATGATGAGTATCAAACCCACATTTCTATAAAACTCTTTGAAAGGAATGGACCTCGATTCATGAACATTAACTTTAGAAACATCCCTCTGAACACGTTTCTCAGCAACTATAACATCTTATTGTAGTTAAATATTATTTAAATAAAATATGATATGGTCCTGGTTGATTCATATTAAGTTGATACATATGGGAAACATTATGGATCAATGTCATCTAATGTTGTAATTTATTTTTTTATATTTCCACTTAATTATATTACCATAATTGATCCAAAATTACTTTTATATCATCATTAATTTTCAACCATTGGTAACCCAACTATTGTATGATTTTTAGGAACAATTGGTCAACAAAAATAAATTTAAAAATGACCATTATGGTGATTTGAAGAATATTTTTAACAAAATTGTTCCAACATGATGAACTGATGAATCATTTGAATCTTTGACATTGTTTCCTAAACTAAAATTTATCCTATCAATGTTTTATTCACAAACCTCAAACCTAAAAATAGGCGAGTTATAGCATTTTAAAAAAACTAATTGAAGGTTTCTGTTATAATTTCTGATTGATAAAATCAACTATAAGAGAACTCAATAATCCCTAGTTGGTCATCTAGTAAACCTAAAAAGTATAAAACACATGAAAAGATATTATTTCCTAGAATATTTATTTGATATTCTATTTCCCTATCCATTTGTAGAAGATATTTTTTGTTCAACATAACTAGCGATATCATATCTTCATGGATTCTATTATAGTACCATGATGTGAAAAATATATATATATCTATGATAATGGATATTGGAACCCCATAAATCCTTAAAATCAGGTGAACATATAACATAGCCAATTCCAACACCTTGGTGGTTTCATGATTAAGTACAAAATTTCCTTACAGGGTTAACTATTCAATCTCCTATAAAATTAATTTCATACCCTAGGGTATCCTATGATAACTAATAATAAAATCCATTAATATCTTAATCTCTTTCCTAGTCATTTTTGGAAGATGTTTCAAAAAAGAAAAATGATTTTGGTTTCATTCAAATTATTTTGAGTGTGTAACATTAGGATATAATGTCAACTATGTGTAATTTTATACTAGTACATCAATAATTTTTCATCATATCCTAAAAAATATTTCTTTTTCTAGGGTGGAAATCCCATAGAAAATATTGATAGTAATCTATCATTACCTTATTCATGATTTAAGGGATGAAAAACAGGTTCCTGAATCAAAGGTTACATTCCATGTAATGTGCCAATTCATTGATTAAATCCCACAATGTAAATACTCTGATATATTATTGAATTAATATCTTATTACTTATCCTATATTATCATAACAATAATGGAAGAATTCAATTTAATAATCTCCAAAACATTAATTTACTCTTCCCTACACAACAACCAAGTGCATCCATGAAAAGAGTCCCATAAAATATCTCTCATTCATATCTTCCTTCGCATCATAGAAATGAAACTTCCTATATATATTTTTAGAGACAATATTACTCTTTACATGAGTATTGGTTATTAAAAAGATATAGGGATGTAGTTATTCTACCCATCAATTTTTTGAGAATATTAATATCAATATGAAAGAATTTGTATCCTAAAGTCCTTTGTTTTGAGTAAACTATGAACCATTCCCTATGAAGTTACATTCCATAACTCTTTTTGGAATTCATGACAACTATTTGTTTCAGATTTAGAGTGGAAAAATTCATTCTATATGGTTCAAGCTAACATGATCCATAATCCACCATATAATATCATTGATTATGAATATTTTCCAAAACTAAACATAAAGCACCAGAGTAAACCATGTATACCTATCCACCCTTTGGAAAAGTTCATAATTTCTGATGTGGTCAATTTATTGTTTAATATATTACAGGATTTGTGAAAATTAAATTCCCACAATTACATTAGTTGTTTTTTCTTACGATCATTAAACGGTCAAGAATGTTTTGAAAAACACTTTCTGGTTCACTAATAGTATCCTTCTAAAACAGCGTTTCTTTATATCTGAAATGAATTCAGTTGTTCCTTTTGTTATATGATTGCATTCACCATACTAGGGACAGTTAGAACACTATGTTCTTAGAAATTCATCCCTAACACTTTACCATCATGTATCTAGAATTGATATTTCGAAAATTTTTAATACCGAATGTGATGCTCATGATTCCCAACATTATTTTTAGGTGTACAACATAATACTAATTAATCATTGAGTAGAGTAGAATTTCATCAATAAAAACCATGACAAATGGGAAAGGATACTAATGGAATATCTCATTCATAAGTTGCATATATACTACAATATAACAAATAAGGCCTTATGAAAATACAATGTACTCAAATTGTTCATATCTACACCCGATAGGTGTCTTAAAAAATACTGAGAACTATTATTTTAATAAGGTGGAAACTCAACAAAAGATTAATATTTGATAACAACTATTTTCAATTTAATTGAAAAACTACACTGATAAGGGAAAATCGGAACTTGGTCTTGATCATTATCTAATTTATCTTATTGTAATAAACACATACGTGAATAGTACTATTATCCTTCTCAATATAGAGTACTGGGACCACCTAAGGTGACACACATGGACATATAAATCAAATTGATCTCAAATCAAGCAACAATATTTTTAGCACATTTATATCATTAGGATCCATAAGGAAACGAGGAATCGATATTGGATGAGTTCTCAACACTAAATCATTCATAAAATCGAATTCTCTCTCTAAAGGAAACCCATAAATTTTACCCAATAACAATTCAGGATAATAATCAACCACTATTATTAGTTCATAAAAATATTTCTTAGGTTCTATTTCAATAATGAACTAGGATATAAACAAAAAAAGTTCCAATAATACGAGGCTAAGTTCAGAAAGACCATGGGTTGCACTCTCCTTGAAAAACATGGGGGTCCCCATTTGTGGAATTATGGTACACCTATTGATTATACCAAGTGATTATAAATTCATGAATAGTAAAATAATCCATCCTAATTATAACATAATCATGGTACAAAATAATAACTAGAAAATCGAAAACTATCTCAATGTTGGACAAAAAGAAGAATAATGGGCATTGGAGAAACTGGAACATTTTCAATTATAGAAGCTTCACCAACTCTACAGTGAATGGCATTAGTAATGATGGAAAATTTAAAATATTTTCAATACATTTTTATGTGAATGAATGATTGGAAGCTGAAATAAATAAATAATTTTCTAATTTGAACACAACACAAAAGTTACTTTCCACAGTCATTTGGCATACATCAATATCCACATGAGATTACATATTGGTACCTGCATATTTTAATGTGATGATTGTTGCATATTCAATGTTTAAATGATCAGAAACCATGATTCTTATATTTCTAATAAATTACATTTTTATGATAAAAAATCGTTTTATAAATCATAATTTAATGAAATTTTGACAAGGTGTTGAAAAAAACTACAACTATAAGTGTCACCACTAGACCTGACTCATTTCCAGATATGAGTTTCTACCTGAGGATAGTCACTGCCCGAGATGAGTCACCACTATACTTAAATCAACAAAAAATACGAGTCACTGCTAGAACTAACTCAAAGAAAGATATGAGTCATGATTGAGAATGATTCACTATCAAAAAACCTATTGCGAATGGCGTATTGTAAGACGAACTTCCATCAGATTAGTCATTAAAAAATACGAGTCATTGCTGAATACGAGTTACCACTAGATAAACTACCAAAATCCAGGCTCACTACTAGACTGACTCCCTACTAGACATGATTCAATGTCATATTATTCCATCATCTATATTCTGAGTCATTGTAATTCAATTCTACCAAAAGCTATATTATATAACTTAATGAGACATATTATTCAATAATTCCATATATTGATTGAAGAAAAATTCAAAGCTCAATATGATGTGTTAAAAAATATTCATGATTATACTTTAAGGGATGTTTTTTCTCTAGTAGTGTATATTTTTGGAGGACACCGTCTCTCCATGTTGATGTAAGACCAGGAACATCACTTACTGACTACTAGAAGGATCATCACTCAAGATAATACAAGGTTTAATCTTACATACATTCCTTTTGAAGGACTAAAGCCCATTTAAGATCAAAATACTGAATACAAATAGATGGAGGTAAATTTATGCTTTTCTTTTCTAATTATACTTTTAGAAAAATGTCTTCAGTTCCTCTCAACACTATATCTGAGGAGACACAATCATTTGGAGCACTCAAAACCAAGCATCAATTATTTTTTCTATATCATACTACTTGATCATTCTGTTTTTTTAATTTAATTTACAAAAATGTGTTGTTTGTTCTATTTTATTGATACAGATGGTCTCTTTCACTAGAACATTAAATACAAGATATTATCACCAATCTCTTTTCATGTGTTCATACATTGTTATTGTGGAACTGTTCCTTCTATGGCCTATTTTATTATCATCCCACGGTAATTTTGGAATAGTACTGTGCATGTCTTGAATATTTTATTAGTTTTTGTTAGAATACACAATATTGTTTTTGGACCTGGTTATAGTTATATAATTTACTTGGTAGTGGATGATTCTTTTGTGAAAGTGACTAGATCTCAACTTGAGATGAACCCCCTTGTTTTATTCTGCTATTTGATTTTTTATTTAATTGTAATGTGTTAGACTGTATATGATGTAAATTATAAACAAAACCTGTAAATTAATAGTAAATCATAGATATTTTTTATATTAATATTTCATTACATGAATTTATTTTAAATGTTAGACTAATTTTTATATTATTTCAACTGAGCACTAATCATGATTTGGAGAATATTTTAAAAGATAAAAATTATATTAAATTAGTATTTTGATTAACTGGTCATATTTATAATAACTTTGGGGATTTTATTTGAACGTTTTATGTATTAATGTTTGTTGGGAACATGATACACTCCCCTGATCAGTTGCTCACTTCGACCAACAATTGGGATCAATATTTTCTCAAAATTATTTCAATTACTATATCAGTTGTTTTTTAGTGATCCAAATTTTATATTTATTATAAATATATTTATTTATAGATAATATAAAATATGGTTATGATATTAAAACACCACCCTTATTTAATGAAACAATATTTTTCTCAATGTAAAATGAATGGGAAAATTCCCATAGGAACCCTGTGTTTTGAAATATCAGCTACTATTGAAGATAAATATGAATTACCTAAGACTTCTGAAAATACATGTGATCAGGATACTAAAACTAATTATAATCTTAACTGCAGAACCATGAATTCCTTTTATTGATTTTAGGTGATAAATAATTCAATAGATTATCTGCATGTAAAAATGCATATGAAATTTTGGATACATAAGCTATATCTCATAAAGGAACATCTAATGTGATGGAAATTGAGTTAAATATATACATAATAAAATAATATACATTTAATATGAAACATGAAAAACATATTTTTGAAATTTATATCAGTTTTAATGATAAGGTGAATATGATGCAGTCCTTGAGAAATCATGTTTCTTTCATGTATCATATGATGTGACTATTATGATTCTTACCAGAAAGATAGATAGGAACCTAAATCGTAGTTAGAGATACATAATATATTTGAAAACTACATATTAATGAGGTGACATGAATTTTAATGATGTATTATTATGAACATTAATTTAAATGGGATTAGGAAGATGATCTTAAAAGGAAATCTAAATAATTCAAGTCCACCGCCTCAAAATTGAAAGATTCTGTTCGAGATAAATATTCAAGTAATAAAGAATCACCAGCTAAAGAGATTAAGAAAAGGCCATTCTGGAAATATGGTTTAAATGGTTTTACAAGAGACTGAAATTATTTTGGAATCCATGATATAAATAATAATATTACAATAGAGTAAATTGGATTAAAGATTGGAAGAGGAATGGCACTCAAAACAAGATCATCTTTTATGAATCATAGTGGAATGGGCACGTTAAAGATGAATATCCCAATAATATGTATAAAAACTAAATATGATGAAAAGTATAAGAAATATAAGAAGTCTATGAATTAAACATGGGGTGTAACACTCTAGGATATTGGAAAATATTTTTTTATAATTAAGTTGTTTTTTCAAATATTCTTCATTTCACCCAAAACTAAATATATTTTATGATATATGAAAACAAGAAGTTAAGATTTATTTGTATGAAACATAAAGTTGTGTTTTAACTACATGAAACACTTGAATAATCTTGGGGTACAAAAAAAACTATTTTTCCGTTATGTTACACATAAATTCGGGTTCTATCGATAAAATTCATGAAACGCAAGGCCTATTTTTACAAAAATACAATGTACAACTAATAATATCATTAACATATTAATTAAATTTTCACTTAACCATTGGAATGGTGGATATGAAGACAATTAATTAAATTATGAAAATGTTACCAAAAAATGTATATAATAAGGATTATTTTTTGAGAAAATAAATAAAAATGAAAATAAAAACCATTGGATTATATAAGAAATCATTTGCTGGAAAACTAAATTTTTTCAATCCAAAAATATTTTAAGTAAATATATTATTTGAAAAAATTTATATATATTTTAATTAAATTTGTATAGTTCATATTCATTTGACTACTTAGCATTCATATTATAGTTTATCTATATAATGAATTAAAATAAATCTAATTTTACACATAATGATATATAATATTTCTAAAAGATAATTTTCCATTCATTTAATAGTGCACATATTTAAAATATAACATATTTAACAATTTTAAATTTAAATGAAAATATAAACTTAATTTTTGATAGTAGAATAACTTTATTTTATTTTGGTTATTTTTTGGTAATTTTCTATTAAAATTTATTTTTTATGAATAGTGAACGTTGAATTTTAATTAAAAAATGATTTTTCATCTGCTATTTTTTTATAGATAATTTAATTTTTTAATTTTGTTTTAATGTGTAACAAGGTCAATATTAAATCATTGAGTAAAATGTTTATCATTAGAACTAATTTCACATTTAAATTGGATATAAAAACATTTCAAACTTTTAAACATTTTCTTTTAAAAACCCACTATCAGAACACGTATGCGAGAGTAATTTTAAATTAAATTTTTTCACTTGTAATATTTTAATTTTGAAAAATGGAATAAATATTTTGAGTCATAATAATATATATTTTATCATATAGTCTTTTTTTTATCCAAAAATATTTCTGAATGTAATAATTTTTATAGCAATTAAGGTAAAAACAAGATTATATAGTTGTTAGAATTAAATTTAAAGATAACAAATAACCTAAAAAAATTCCAAAATCATTTG
Source organism: Viscum album (assembly GCA_963277665.1). Classification (NCBI taxonomy): domain Eukaryota; kingdom Viridiplantae; phylum Streptophyta; class Magnoliopsida; order Santalales; family Viscaceae; genus Viscum; species Viscum album. Next base: position 182,230,724 of record OY728146.1, on the reverse strand, counting down.
ACTGGAATAATTTCAACAAATAAAAATATTTTCTTTAAAGTGATAAACTTATTTTAGGACTGTTATGTATTGGACCCCTATCAATAGGTTTGACCTTTTTATATTTACAAGAATTCCACTCCTCCTCCACTATTAAAATGTCACCCACCCCTTCACTTCTTCACACCTATAAAGAAAAATTTATTCAAATTAAACTACCAAAAAATCCTAAAAAATCCACAACCTCATCCTATAATCCTCCATTATTGCATAAATCCAACTAGGGAATCTCTTTGGTGCAATGTAAGAGGAGTTACCCAAATAAGATATAATATCCTCCCACAAGATCTTTTGTTTCATATTCATTATCCAACCCATCAAATATTCTTATAAAATAATTATATAATATCTTAAGTACCCTAAATATGACGATATGTTTTTGTTATATTGGCTCAACCTACAACTATATAGACTTCCCTCAAATGGGTAATGAACATAATGGTTGCGTACATGACAGACTACCTCCTAGCAAAATGATGTCATTCATTTTTGTTTTACAATCTCCCACTGTAGGGAATTATGATGAAAATAATGTTTTTAAATGATATATAATATATTTATGATGTATTTATACTTCATAAATTAATAAATAACACATACATTCATTATTTACATTTTCTTCAAATACGATAACATTGTTTGTGGGTGTGTGGACATCAACCTCCCCAAAGTGACCTTATTTGGTCACACATGACATGTAATGTATTATGGATTGCTTTAGATAATTATGATGATACATATGAAATAATAATTATATGTAATTTATAATATATATACAAATATATAATTTACTTTAATTATTTCAAAACCCATATAATATTGAAACAATGTTCATGCATATGTATAGCCTACCGTCCCCATGAATGATGTATTTAATTTTCTATCTCTACCTTTTATAGATTATTATAAATATTTATATAATGAATATTTATGATATTTAAATCATTTTTTCATTCATTAAAAAAGTAAATCATGATCTATGAAATATAATCAAGAACAATAATTCCTAACTTATATGAAAAAAGTGGATACAATCCAAAATGTATCATTAACAAAGAAATATTAATAAATGGGTAATGTAAAGTTATAATAAAATAATATATAGTATGATATATAATAATCTATATCTATTTATATTTATAATAAAAATATATTTATTATACATGAGGATTGAATGTGTATGAAGAATGTCATGTTTTAAGGTAAGGGTTTTATCAACTCACATTTATTTCTGTGATATTTATTCCATCATTAGAACTTATTTAATTTTGTGTGGTGTATATAATAATCAGGAATATATTATATAATTAATAAACTTAAATGTATGGTTATTTACATATCAATTTTATTATCTCTATATAATCATCTTTTTGGTTGAAATGTCACCAAATCGGTAAAGTAATTGTGTCTCAAATTTGTTTCTTTGAGACACATGCCATGTTTTGATCCTATATTCTTCAAAGAGTTATATAAACATCCAGATGAAAAGTTTTATCCTGAATATCATTCATTTCATGATATTTTTATATCATTTAATTTTATTATTTTATGGGGATTCTGATTCAATGATACCAATGTGGAAAAAATTTGTTGGTATAATCTCATTGTTTATCTAGATTGTGCATCAGTATATATTCATTAATGAAATCATCTGATCCTTATATAAATATCAATCATGAATTTATTAATACTTTGGATATTGATCATATAATTCTATAAGGGTACCATTTTTACACTCATTGTAACATATGATAACTAAGAATGTGTTTTAAAGATAATATTAGTTTTTCTCTCACTTCGGTATGAAATATATGTTCTTTTTAAACCATATTTTATAGAAATGATTTCTATAAGGTTATAATATTCTTATATATTCTTTAGAAGAAATATTTACCCAATTTCATTCATAAAAAAATATTTTGTAATCTGAATCGTCATGACTTTTTCCAATCAAGGAACTTTTCTAAACTTTTTATGCGGAAAAGAAATTTTCGGCATGTACGAACTTATCTGTTGAATGACCATCCTTTCGTTGAATCTTCAATTAAAATTCTAAAATATTTTTTTTTAAGATAATATTTTTCCTAATATTTTCAATATTCATCTGTTTTAAGTTCCTTTCAAATATTTTTTTAGAAATGTTTTTTCTTCAAGAATATTTTTAAAATATTTTCAATACTTCCATTAAATGTTTTCAAATATATTTTCAAATAAAAAGGTTTTAAAACAATATTTATCTTTAAAAATTGTATTTAATTTTTTAAATATTTCTTTATAATATTTAAAGGAAATTTTTTATCAAAATATTTTCAATCATCATTCATATAATTTTAAGGAATTTTTTTTGATTTTTTTTAAGTTTGTTTTATATGTTTTCTAGGACTTTTTTTATCAATTTTTTCATCATTATTTTATAAGTTTTAAATTATTTTTTTAAATTGTTTCAAGTGTCCTTTACATGTTTTTTGAAAAAAAAACATAATTGTTTTAATCTTCTTTTATATATAATCGAACAAATAGATGTTCACAAATTATTTCATGCTTATTTATTTCAATTTAAAATGTCTTTTAAAATGTTTACTATTTCAAATATAATATTTTCCAAATCAAAAAAATATATTTTCTAAAATAGGTGATTTTAAAATATTTCTTAAAAATTATATTTTATATAATAGAAAATCTGTTTGTGTTACTCACAAATTTATAGAGATATAATACAAGGATTTTATTTATTTTTATTCATTGAATGGTTTATGTTTTTATGGCCTGATTTTTATGAAACCTATTTCTCCTCACTGGGAAATATTTTTATGAAAACCATTTATCTTTTACCAGTTATGTTTTTATGAAAGCAGTTTCTCAATCACGTGTAATATGATTATAAAACATTTTTATCTTCCATAAGTTATATATTTATGAAAACCATTTCACTTTCATGGGTTATATTCTTATGAAATTTTTTTTCATAGGTTATGATTTGATGAGTTGATTATGAAACATATCTATTTTACATAAGTTATCATATGATTACATTTTTATGATACCCATTTCATTTCATTGGTTATAATATGATTATTTGTGATCATGTGGAAAACATATGTATTATTCATTATTAGATAGGTGGGACCTATATCTATCCCCAATAAATTAGGTAATGGAAAATATCTCTTGAGATAGACATTCGTGGAATGGGTAGTGAGATAAATTCATTAAAGTACAGTGTCCACTATGATGGTCTTGGGAGAGAATATTGACTACTAATATGGCCATGGGAATGAACCATGAAAATGAATATGGAATGGGTAGTGAACCCATACTAATAAGATGGCCTTTGAAGTGATGCCTTGACTACTATGGAAAGAAATTATTATTATGTGTCTACCATAAATTCTATGTTTTATTCAAATTTTAAACTCCCATGTGTTATGATTACCTTAGTAATTATGTCTTATGAACATGTAGTAAATTTTCTATGACTCATATATATGATCTTTGAAATGTAGGGTACGGTAGTCAAATGTTATTCTTAGGTTATAATACCCATATGTTCATGTTATTCTTACCTATCATTATTATTTACCCTTATATAGAATCTATGTTAACCATTTATTATTGTTATGAACTGGCCTGGGTACCCTAGTAAACCGAAAATATAGCTGATCCAGACATATCCTATAAGACGTTCTTGATCCCTATGGGTTGGAGACTAGCACATGTCATCATAAAAATGAATATTTGATTTTATTATAAAATGTTTTATATGTTTTAAAATCACATATAGGGATATCCCCTGTAATTATAAATTTCATTGAGTCTAATTAGGTCTGTCGACCACCTAAATGGGGGTTTTGGGATGTTGAAAATTTATTTTTCGATTAAAAAATATCGAAGGAATGTTTAACTGGGCATGGCCTCATGGTTCAACCATGCCTAGAATCAAAGCCACATGCCCGTTTTAAAAGTATTTAAAGGTCTCTCCAAATTGGGATCATGGTTTTAAAAATAAAACACTATTCATGAAAACCATCAATATCATGCTTTTCACATTTTTTTCTTAGAGGATGCACATTTTTGGATATACAGGAACCAACCATACACAGCTCAGAAACGTTCAAAATTTCCAAACATTTCACCCAAATAAATCCCAATCGAAACCCAACCAAATCATTATCAAATGAGGGGTTTATGAGTACCTAAAAACATTATCAAGTTGTTACAACCACATCACTATAGAAAATGTTTCTTCCCATAAATACTCTAAAACTATTCCATGCCAAAAATATAAGGCCACTGCACTCTCCTCAGTGAATCCCTCTTCCACATATAATGAATAATATAGTTGTTCTCCCATAGCACTTTAACCAATGGTATAATAATATCACAAATTACCTTATTTTTAAAATAAATGAACTTGACTAGACGTTCAGTCAAAGGAAAATGATCGTAAACCTCAAGATCACTCTAATACATAAGATGAGAGGGAATAGATAGATACTTTCGTAGATAATATAAATGAAAGATGTTATGTATCAATGTTAGATAAAGTGGAAGTGATAAACGATAATACACTTCACCCACATGCTAAACAACCTCAAAAGTTCCCACAAGATGAGAAGCAAGTTTTCCTAGCCTCCCTATCCACTGATGACGCAAACTGGGTGAAACTGTCATTAACACATAGCCACCTACTAAAAATTCCCATGGTCTTTGATGATGATCTCTATAAGACTTAGAAATTATCTATACCTTCATCATTATTATAGGAAAAGTCATAATATTTGTGTGATCTATTTAAACAATCATGTTCCAACTAAGAAAATTTCATCAATCTCTGATAAACATAACATAGATCTCCATGTCCATCCAATCAAGGCCTCAAATGGAGAAATTACGATAATGAAATGTTAATTATTATTATAGGAAATATAAAAAATCAAAAAATTATAATTTCAATCCCCAAGAATGTCAAGACCATAATATCAAAGCACATCAAAATGAATATGTATATATAAGGACCCAAGCCCAGTTTCTCAGAGCCGGTTCCTTATTAATTACTTTGCAATACAAACAATGAATAAGAATCCAGAAGTATTGAGTAGTTTAGTATTATTGGAAACAAGATACATACATAAGTTCATCATTACAACTTGAAATGAAAAATAACATAGAAACTCTTCAGGAAACTTCATTAACTCCTAGGTTATTTCATCATGTCTTTCATAATAAAATTCTTATTTCCCTATGGAAATGAAACATAAGAAACGAGGGAGCTCAAACACTCAGTAAGGGTAAGAAATATAGATAAAGATAACATAAACATTAGACATGGTGAATAATTGAAACAACATGCCTTTAAAAATAAACGTGATCATAATATAGCAGAAATATGAACTTAGTAGATATTTCCATAACATAACATATTATGGGTATTCTACTATCCAAATAACCACATGAACTATCAAAACAATATTCATATTGAAGTAATTCATAATTTAGGACAACATATCCCTAACATCAAGGCCTCCTTCCATGACCATAAATAATCATTTTTTCAATGCCTTGTGCCAAGACCATAGTTTGTCTCATGAGACCTACCGATGCACCGATGGGATATAGAGGGCCCCACCTGACACATACTATTTCCAATTAATTCCTCATATTAATAGAGATAAAAATAAAAAACATGTACATTCATATTTAAATTAATATATGAAATTAAAATAACATTCCCTGAACATTAAGCATAAACACAAACCATTTGGGGTAAATTAGTGACTAGTTTAAAGATAGAACATCCTCATCTAAAATAATCATTAACAATTAAATTGAATATGGTAGATGATTAAATGAATTAGTAATCCCAATAATACCTAAGAATTAGAAAGAGAGTTGAAATATAAGAAGATACTGTTATAAAATATTCGAGTAATTCTTGAAATAAACAATATTTTACTTTTAAAAGAAGAGTTCTTTTGGAAAAATCTATGTATAAAACCAGAAATTAAGTAAGTTATTATTTCCAAAATAAAATTTTTTATTTTATAAATATAAGGGTTTCCAAAAACAAATTAGAGATTTCCCTTGAAAAGAGGTAATAAGTTGAGATATTCCCTTGAACCGAGATTCTATTTCGAAAAGAATTTTGAATCCTCCTTTTAAGACATGTGACTATGCATAAAATAAAGAAGGATTCTTGTTGAATTACATATATAAAACACCCAAACCGAATCTATGATGAGTATATAAAAATACAAAATAATTTCATTGGGGAAATTAGTCAATGAAAATAACCCGAATGGAAATGGATGTTTGGGTGGAAAAGCCCTTACCTTAAATCTATAGGTGAACTGCTCTTGAACATATTCTCTAATAATATGAAAGTATAATTATTAGTAACATACTTCAGAACCTATTAAACATTTTTTTATTTTATGATAATTTTATTTGGTTCATTTATGTCATTATTGATATGTAATTATATAGAATTTTTTCGTTTCGAAGTGTTTGTTTTTTTTTTCAAATCGATTCACTTGTTATTAGTTAATAGATCTCTTATGGAATGGATGTAAATCTTAAAAATTGAATTTTTATATTTGTGATTATCCATACGTTTTAGTGGTCATTTTTATAACATGGTTACATGGTATGAAGATTAATTATTATATCAAACATTAATGATAACTGTTTCGGTTAATTTGTGGGTTTTGATTACAAAGAACTCATTTTTCTTTATAACTTAATACCATTTGTACAAAGGGATTACAGAAACATAAATAGTTTATATTAAATATATAATAATATGGTTTTTCCATAACAATAATAATTTCATGACTGGAATTGAGAATGATTATAGAAATCAAAAGCCCATCATCCTTGAATGTGGTAAATTAACACATCTCAGATGGTGTTCTTGATACTAGTATAAAATAAGGTAAAAGGGAGGGAGGATGATAACTTATTCCGCTATCATAAAAAAATTACAGTACATATAAGGAACTAGATTCATCAAAAAATTTGTATAAGGAGAGGTAATAGAAAAAGAAAACAAATGAACTTGAAAGGAATGAGAAAGAATTGAAACGTGGAATTTACCTCTTGAACTAAACTTCCTGGAGAGCCTCTTTAAGGGAGAGGTCATCGTATTTTTATGAGCCCAAGGCTTGATGGACGTGGGAGAAGAGTTTGGGAGAATATTTGGATAGAATTTGGAGAAGGCAGAAGGCTTGAGAGGAGTGAAGAGAAGGGGGAGTGAGAGGGGGGGGGGGTTTATAGTGGAGGAAAGAGGGGGTTTTTTTGATATAAAATTTATTTATTTATTATTTCCCCAGAAGACAAGGAATAGTGAGTCTTCCATGACCAAGAATAGTAATTTTATAATGTGATTTCTGACCAATTGGGCTTACATCACTTGTGATGTCATGAATAGTGTATTTATCTGATATACGATATTTTATCGTATTTTATTATTCCTAAAAAATTCAAGTATTTCATAAAAATCCCAAAAATTCACGCCTACCATTTTTCGACATAAAGGATTCAAAAATGAATTCCATTTTTCAAATTTTTTTTCTAAATATGATTAATTTAGTATTTAATTAAAATCAAAATTTATTCCCAAAACAACAGTTTAAAACATTATTTTTCTTATTCAAAAGCATAGGTATATCCTAATTTCACTTGAATATTATTTATATAGTATCACAGGTAAGGTTACTATTACCTAGGGTATATTAATATTCATATGGGTAGGTTATTATTCACCAAAAAATAAGTTTCTCTTATTGGAATCCAAATAACTTACTGATCGCCACCGTGTAAGTCAGGTTTTCCAAATTCACATCACAGAAGTGACAAACATATGTTTTAAGGTTCACATAGCACTTTTTAGTTAATTGTGGTGTGCTTTAATTTTATTGTGAAATATTTATAAGAAATAAATTTCCATTGAAAAATATTGGATTTTTACATTCATCCCCCCTTCATAAATTTCACCCTTGAAATTTCATTTTACAAACTAGGACAAAAACTGGCGGGGGTAATTTTTTTCATTACTTCCCCCAAGTCTCATGTTTCCTCCTTGTATTTATGGTTTCACCATAGTTCATTGACCATATGAGTAGTCTTTTTGCGTAGAACATTGTCTCTATAATCCATGATTTTCACTGGCTACTCCTCATAGGAAATTTCATCCTCCAATAGTATCACCTCTGAAGAGAGAACATGTGAAGGGTCTGGTATGTAATTCCTTAAGAGTAATATATGAATGAAATCATGTACTTTCGACATGGTAGGTGGAAGTTACAGTCGATAGGCCACATCATCGACTCGATCAAGAATATCAAAGGGGATGATATACCTGGGACTTATCTTTACTTTCTTCCTAAACCTTTTTATCTTCTTCCATGAAGATATGCGGAGAAATACCAGGTCTCCAACATTGAATTCAAGGTCTCGTTTATTGTTACTCGCAAAACTATTCTTTCGACTTTGGGATACCATTATGTGCTTCTGAATGGTTTTCACCGTCTCTACCATTTCTTCAACCATTTCAGGTCCTAGCAGCTTACACTCACTGACTTCATCCCAACATGCCGGTGTTCTGCACCTTTTCTCATAAAGGACTTCATATGGTGCCATTCAGATGAGCGAGTGGAAACTGTTTTTGTAAGATAATTAAACCTTTGGAATATGTTGGTCCCATCCTCCTTTAAATTCCATAAAACATATTATCAACATGTCTTCCAGTGTTTGAATAGTCCACTCAGATTGGCCCTCTGTTTGAGGATGATGTGTCGTACTGATGTTCACTTTAGTGCTTAGAGCATATTGGAGACTTTTCCAAAACATCAAGGTGAATATAGGATCCTAGCCAGATACAATAGATATTGGTACTCCACGTAGTCATACCAGTTCTTTGATGTAAATCCATGAAAGTTGATCCAATGAGATTTCCTCTCAAATCACGGTAAAGTGAGATGTCTTTGTAAGATGGTCCAAAACAACCCATATAGAATTATTTCCTCTGGATTTACATGGAAGTCTAGCGACAAAGGCCATGGTAATGTTCTCCCACTTCCATGTTTGTATGAGTAGAGGTTGCATCATCCCCTTAGATGTTTTCCACTCAGCCTTCACTTGTTTACATACCAAACACTTTGACGTATATTCAACAATCTGCCTTTTCATATTGTGCCACCAAAAGTTTTCTCAGAGATCTCAATACATCTTTGTGATACAAGGGTTTATTAAGAAATTAGAGATATTAGAATCATCCAATAGTTCCCTCTTTAGCTCAGGAATAGCTGGAACACAAATCCTCTTCCAAAATTTCAAAATTCCACCTTGATATGTGAAGTCAGTCAACTTCCGATCATTTATAGCTTTAATTTTCTGTTGAAACTCCTCATCATCATCCTGAGAACTTTTTATCCTTTCTAGTAAATAAGGTTCAATAACCATTTGAAAAAGTAGTGATGTGTTACCTTCCTTGATAATTCCCATATCCATCTTTACAAGATCCATGAACATAAGATCCCTTTCAACTATCATCTTGTTCAGAATTCGATGGTCATTTCGACACAAAGAATATGCTACATTATCTGATTTCCCTAAGTGGTAGTGTATTGTGCAATAATAGTCATTGAGTAGCTCAGTCCTTCTCCTTTGACTAATGTTGTGTTCTTTCTGTGAGAATATATATTTCAAACTCTTATGATCTGTATAAATCTCATATTTTTTCCCTATAGGTAATGTATTAAAAATTCTAAAGAAAATATTACCGATTCAAATTCAAGATCATGAGTTGGATAGTTTTTTTCATGAATTTTTAGCTTCCTAGATTCCTAGGCAATCACTCGATCAATATACATAAGGACACAACCATGTCCTTTCTTTGATGCATCACTATAGATAATAAACCCGTCATTCACCAATGGTGGGGTTAGGATTGGAGAATTCACTATCCTCCTCATTAATTCTTCAAAACATTATTCACCTTCCTTTGGCCATACAAGCATAGCCCATTTTCATGTGATCTTGGTCATTGGGTTGGATAAACAGGCGAAGATCTGAATGAAACGCCAATAATAACCTACTAAAAAAAATACATACCTCAGTTACGTTCATTGGAGTAGTCCATTCTTACACAACCATTATATTCATGAGATATAAATATATTCCATCCTTAGAGACAATTCAACCCAGAAAGGAAACTGACTGGAGCAAAAAATCACACTTTCTAAACATCCCATATAATTTATTTCTTTTAAGTGTCTTCAGAATAGTGCGCTAGTGATTTTCATGATCTTTGTGGCTTTTAGAGTATACCATGATATCTCATATAAACACCACTAAAAAATAATTAATATAATCCTTGAAAAATATATTCATTATATCCATGAAGATGGATGGTGCGTTAGTTATTCCAAAAGGCATTACTGTGATCTCATAATGCCCATACCTGGTTCAAAATGCAGTTTTTGTAATGTCTTCCTTTCTCACAAGAAACTGATGATATCCAAATCAAAGGTCAATCTAAAAAAACATTTGGCTCCATGATGTTGATCAAATAAATCATCAATTCATGGAATAGGATACTTATTCATTATTGTAATATAATTGATCTCCCTGTAGTCAATGCACAACCTCATAGACTCATCTATCTTTTTAACGAAAAGAATAGGGGCTCCATATGGAGAAACACTAGGTTTAATAACTCATTTGTAACTAAATTCCTATAGTTTTTTATATTGTTCCACTAAATCTGTAGTGTTCATTCTATAAGTGGTCTTTTATATAGGCCTTGAACCAAGAATTAAGTCAGTGGAAACCTGAATTTATCACTCTTTAGGATGTCCAGGTAAATAATCTAGAAAGACATCAACATATTCTTGCACAATAGGTACATCCTCTATCAGTACATTATTCTCCTCACCCCCATTCATTTCATTACCGTCCTCCCCAATAATTGAATTCATTAGAGCTCCTGGAGGTGGATCTAGATGAGAATCAAATAGCGAGGTTTTAGCACTAAAAATAAGGGATTCTATACCATCCTCAGAAATTGTAACTTCCTTATTCATTCAATAGATCTTCACTTCATAATTTGATATCCAATTCATACCACGAATTATATCATATTCAGCCATTGTAATTATGATAAGGTTTGAAACTAAAGCATGTTTATGTTTCATAAGGGGGACTAATCAGCATGCCTTTATTGCAATGATACATCCACCAAGGGTTTTGACTGATAACTCATTTATAAAATCAAATTGGACAGATGTAATTTTCTTGGAAAACTGGGAAGATATAAATGAATGTGAAGATACAGAATCAGATAAATTTTTGGCTAAGTTGGATGAAACAATCAATGTACCAGCAAACACTTCCTTAGTAAATTCAACCTCCACTGTTGTGACTGCATAAGCTTAGCCTTTCTCCCTTGTCCTTATTTAGGGAACATTTCCCTGATTCTTAGGACATTCATGTGACTAATTTACCATATCCATACAATTTTAGCACAACATATTGTTTGCTTCTTCATTCCCCTTACAATCTCGAGATAAGTGGACTTTTTCTATGTACTGGATATAAACTCCTCTTCCCTTCAGGTTAGTTCAAGGGCGTTTCATCACACAATTACTGCATAATGGAAATTCAACTCTTCCCTTCTTTCCCATTTCCTTATTTTCTTTCACAGACTTTTCAACAACCCTCTCATACTATTGCTTTCCCTAATAGTCATAAGACATAGAGAATTCATTTTCTATCTTGATAGCACTTGAGACTATATATTTATATGATGAGGAACATTAGGAGTATAGAGCCCTTTCAGAGTAATGGTTTTTAATCATCAAATAATTGATCAATTTTACTCCTTGGATTACATATATAGTACGCATCATGCCTTTCCCACCATGTAAAGTTGGATTCATAAATGGAATCAATTTCATCATCCTTCTGCATCTAATTCAAGAATTTCCCCTCCATATCTACTCACTAATCATGAGGGAAATATTTTTCTAAAAAGATTTCCTTAAAATCCCTCCATTCCATATCTTCTATTTCTTCCTCCTCCTTTGTGTTCAGATTAATGACCACTATATATCCACATCTCTCGTTAGATGATAAACATACATGACAACCTTATCTCATTTATTACACCCCAAAGTGAGATATATCATCTTAAGGGAACATATCCACTACTCCGCTACAAATGGGTTGGTAGTCCCATTGAATGGTTGAGGTTGTTGTCCCATAATGTGATCTAACATAGATCCTCCATGTGGTGGATCTAGATGCTCGATACAGGTAAGGTTATTATTCATAACCTGAGTAAGTTGTCCCAGTATAGTTATGAGTTGCTCAAAAATGGTCACTACACCAGAACCAACATAATTATCTTACATCAGAGGGAAATCCCTACAGGGGACACGTGTGTTCGTACAGTTTACATTCCATACACTAGGAGACATCTCTAGATAATGGCATTCACTAGATTATTTTATGAATCATAATTTATAATCTTAAGTTAACCAAATACTTAGAAGTAATTGAAATCTTATGCATGGATAATCCCATAATCACAAAATGGTTTCTTTTAGGAAAATTTTACATTTAAATCCTTGATAATGACTTGTAATGAAAATGTGAATTATCCTAAGCATATCCCCCGAGTGTGTTGTAACCAAGAGTGCAGCAAGGCCCATTGTCGTTTACCATGATACCCTGGGTCAATTCCAAAACTCCTTGTTAGAGCTTTCACTCCTAGGTACATCTGTGCCAGAGACACCTCTACCAGCTCGTATCTAGATAGGAATGTTTTTCTTGAAAGATCCACACAATCTATTCCTTACCAAAGTACTCGAACATTCTTGTTTGTTTATCCTTAATGACTATCTTAGGGAATCTACTCTAATCTACATTTTCTAAATCTAGTATCCATTTTTTCTACTAAACTTCCTCTAATACAGCCTATAAGGACCCGACCCCAGTTTCCTAGAGCCGGTGCCTTATTGATTACATTGGCATAAAAACAAGTAATAACAATCCCGAAGGACCGAGTAGATTAGTATTATTGGAAAGAGGATACATAAATAATTTCATCATTACAACTTGATAGGAAAAAGAACAGAGAAACTCCTTAGACAACTTCCATAACTCCTAGGTTATTTTAGCATGTCATTCATAATGAAATTATTCTTTCCCTTCAGATATGATTCATGAAAAAGGGGTGACCTGAAATTCTCATCAAGGGTATGGAATATAGCATAAGATAACATAACCATTAGCTAGTTTGAATAATTGAAAACACACACCTTTGACAATAAACTTGAACATAATATGGCAAAAATATGATCTTAGTAAATATTTCCATAACATAACATAATCATTGGAATTCTACTAGCCGAATAACTACATGAACCATCAATACTAAATTCATAATGAGGTAATGAATAATGCGGGACAAAATATCCATACCATCGAGGCCTCGTTCCAAGACCATAAATAATCATTTTGTCAATGCCTTTCTCCAAGACCGTAGTTGGTATCATGAGATCAACTGATGCACCGAGGGGCTATAGCGGGCACCAACAAACACATATTACTTACAATGAATTCCAAACATGAATGGGGATAAACATAAACTACATGTATATTTATATTGAAATTAATATTTGAAATGAAAATAACATTCCCTGAACATTAAGAATAAACAGTAACCATTCGGGGTAAATTGGTGAATGGTTTTAAAATACCACATCCAAAACCAATAATAATCATAAAACATTAAATTGAATATAATAGATGATTATATGAATTATTAATCCCAATAATACATAAGAATCAGTAAGAGTGATAAAATAGATGAAGGTACTCTTATCAAATCTTTGAGTAATTCTTGAAATAAATACTTTTTTACTTTGAAAAGAAAAGTTCTTTTGGAAAAATATTTTTATAAAACTAGAAGTGAAGTAAGATACTATTTTCCTAGTAAAGAGAGTTATTTTATAAATATAATGGTTTTTCAAAAATATATTAGTTATTTCCCTTTAAAATAGGAAGGAATTTGAGATATTCCATTGAATTAGGAATGTATTTTAGACACAATTTTGAAAGCTCCTTTTAAAACATGTAACTATGAATAAAATAAAAATGGATTGTGATTTTCGTACACATATATAACACTCACAAATAATTTATGATTAGTATATAATAATAAATATGAGTTTCATTGAGGTAATTGGACAATGAAAATAACCAGAATGGAAATGGAAGTTTGTGTGGAAAAACCCTTACCATAAATCAGTAAGTGTTCCACTCTAGAACTTAAGATCCTAAAATATGAAATTAAATTATTAATAATCTACTTCATGACCTATCATACATTTATTTAGTTTATAATAATTATATTTAGTTCATTTATTCCCTTATTGATAAGTTATTAGAAAGAATTTTTTCATTTCGGAGTGTTCATTTTCTTTATTTTCATAACCGGTTCACTTGTTATTAGTTAATGGAGTTCATGTGGAATGGATGTAAATCTACAGACATAAATTTTCATATTTATGATCATCCATAGGTGTTATTGGTCATTTATATAACTTGGTTACATGTCATGAGGATGAATTATTATATCAAACTTTATTGATAAATGTTTCGTTTAATTTGTGGGATTTGATTACAACGAACTCATTTTTATTTATAACAAAATACCATTTGTACTAAGGGATTAAATAATATTAAATAGGGTATATTAAATATATAATAATATGGTTTAATCAAAACAATAATGGTTTCATGAACTTAATTGATAATGAAAATTGAAATCGAAAGCCCGTCGTCCTTGAATGTGGTAAATTGACACATCTCGGATGGTGTTCTTTCTACTAGTATAAAAGAAGGTAAAAGGGAGAGATGATGATAAATTATTCCACTATATTTATGAAATTACAGTACCTATAAGGTACTGGAGTCATAAAAAAATTGGATATGGAGAGGTAATACCAAAATAAAACAAATGTTCTCAAAATGAAAGACAAAGAATTGAAAAGGGGAATTTACCTCTTCAACCAAACTTCTTTGAGAGCCTATTTAAGGGAGAGGTTTGGGTCTTTTTATGAGACCAAGGCTTGATGGACGTGGAAGAGGAGGTTGGGAGGATATTTGGATAGAATTTGGAGAAGTCACAAGTCTTGAGAGGAGTAGAGAGAAGGGGGGTGAGAGGGGGTTTTTATAGTGGTGGAGAGAGGGGATTTCTTAATATAAAATTCATTAATTTATTATTCCCCCACAAGACATGAAATAGCAAGTCTTCCATGACCAGGAATAGTAATTTTATCATATGAGTTTGAACCATGTGGTCTTACATCACTTGTGATGTCTTGAATAGTTTATTTAAAGGATATACCGTATTTTACTGTATTTCACTATTAATAAAAAATTCATGTACTTCATAAAAAATCCCAAAAAATCACACCATCCATTTTTCAACGTGTAGAATCCGAAAATGAAGTACATTTTTGAAACATAATTTTTTAAATATGATTAATTTAATAATTAATTAAAATTATATTTTATTCTAAAAACTACAATTTTAAAACATTCTTTTACTTACTCCAAAGCATAGGTATATCACACTTTCACATGAATATTATTTAAATACTTTCACGGGTAAGGTTACTATTAATTAGGGTATATTTCTATTCATAAGGGCAGGTTACTATTCACCAAATATTATGTTTTTCTTATTAGACTCTAAATAACATACAAATCACAACTGTGTGTGTCAGATTTTTAAAATTCACATCATAGAAGTGACAAACATATGTTTTAAGGGCCAAATTTAACTTTGTATCTAATTATGTTGTGATTTCATGTGATTATGAAATATTTATAAGATAAGAATTTCCATTGAAAAATATTTGTTCGCTACAGTATATCACTTTCTATTAATTAATATAAATGTGGATGGTATGTGGTTCTCAAATGACACAGAGATCCTAGTGCCTTCGAACGGCCTCTCTGAAAAATGAGAACTGAACCGAGGATCCAAATTAGAGAATATAGAAGATTGAACTCAATGAAAATGAATCATTTATATCACATAGTGATTTCTAACTAATAGAACTTGGTTATATCATGAATGGGTATAAAGTGATCAGACTTGGTTATCCTATCAATCAAAAGACACATCACTTTCTTCTTTCTCTAGGTACATGGAAACCAACGAATATTTCCATTGAGATCTCATCCTACTTCCATGTTGGTACTATAACTGTATAAAGAAAACCACAAGGTTTCTGGTTCTATGCCTTATCCTGAGTGCATGTAAAACAATGAAAAATAATATTCAATGCCTCGTCTCATACCTAGCCACCATAATCAATATTTAATGTCATAAAACATCATCATGGTTCATGGGAGAAAATACCACTAGGAATTCTAGAAATTCCATCTCACGAATTTTCTTATCAGTAATTGAACAAAAAAGTGATTTTGATAGTATATAATGACCTCGGTGGAGAATGACCAATCATGTATTGTCTACCCACCATAAAGAGAGTATCTAAATCTACATAACACATTATCAAGCTGTTTGTAACACCAAATGGTTTTGTAAACTAATATAGAATGCATGAAACACCGATTCCATACAAAACATAAAATTTTATAATCTACCCGTTAAACATAACATTTCTTCAACTAGGTGTTGACATTCGAAAAAATGACCATCATCAGTTGTGATCAATAATTCATTTGGAGTCTAATAGAACTAACATGATTTTTTGTGAACAGTAACATACCCTTTTAAAAACTAATATGAATATTTATTTGACCCTTGTGAATATTAAATAATTTTATAATTTTTTTTTTAAGGTTACATGATATTTTGATCTTCATTTACCTTTCAATGGGATATAAAACGAATTACAGATTCAAAATTATTATTTTTTAGAATAATATATTATTTTATTTAAAAATTAAATTAGAAATATTTAAAAAACGATTTTCAAAACATGGATTTAATTTATGAAATATACACTAAAAAAATGGTTAGGGTGAATTTTTAGGATTTTTCTAAAATACTCAAATTTTTGATGAATAGTGAAATACTTCGAAATACCGTATATACAAATTATCAGTTAAATACACTTTTGATGACATCATGAGTGATGTAAGAAAAATTGTCTCGAACTCCCATTCAATTATTACTATTATTGGACACATTAATCAACACTATTGGATGTATTTAAGGAAATAATAAATAGATGAATAAAATATTCAAAATTCACTCATCTCCTCCAATATAACCCCCCACACTCCCACTTATCATCACACCTCTAAGCCTTGATGCTCCTCAAATTTCTACCCAAATACCATTCCTGAGTCACTACCCATGTCCTTGAGCTCCTGGTATTTCCAAAATACAAAAACCTCATCCCGTAAAAGAATTAGCAAGGAGGTGGATCAACGAGGTAAATTCACATTCTATTTCTTTCAATTTCATTTCAGGTTCCATTATATTGTAATAGTCTCCTCACATCCCCCATCAAAATGACCATGATAAATCTAGTATATTCTATACAATGTAATTATACCATTTTAATGGAAGAACAATCACCCCCATTCTTACTCTCTCTTTTATTTTATAAACAAAATCATCATCAGTGAGGTTCCAATTTACAACCTTCATGGGCAACGAAGTTTCGTTCTAAATTTTTTCATTCATTAATAGAAATAAAAAATATTTTATGTGTGAAAAAGACTATAATATACGTATTATAACTTATTTAATATTAAAGAACTAGTATATTTACATAATATTAAATCATATTACCAAACTATCTCCTAGTAATTAAAATACTGCTAAAATAATCCATCTGATTGTCATTAATATTGCATATAATTCTTCATCCTCATTCTATGTAACCAAATGATATAAATTACCATTAACACCAATGTATTTTCATAAATAATACATAAATTCAGTTGTTTATATTTACACCCATTCTACATGATCTCCATTTCATAAAAACAAGTGAAAAAATAATGGAAATCAAGAAAAAGAACACTCCAGAACGATAGAATTCAATCTTATAACTAATCAACAAGGAAATAAAGGACGTAATAAAATATTGATAAAATAAATAAATGTCTAATAGGTTCTTAATTATGTTGTTAATATGTATAATTTCATATTATTGGACCTTAAGTTCAAGAGTAGAACATATTTATACTTAAGGTAAGGGTTTTTAACCCAAACCTCCATTTTCATTCAGGTTACTTTTATTGTCTACATACCTCAAAGAAGTTATTATTTATTATTATTTTCTACTTATAAATTATGTATGAGTGTTCTCCATATGTTTACCAAACATAATCCTACTTTATTTTATGGGTATTCACAACTTTTAAAATGGATCTTTCATAATGCTTTCTGAAATACAGGCTCGTTTTAAGGGAATTTCTCAAAATCATACATATTTAAAGGGAACTATATAATACATTTTTGAAAACCAGTATATTTATAAAATAAATAATTTTATTTTTAAATTAATTTATTAATTTAGTTTTTTTTATACAATGACTTTTCTAAAAGAACTCTTTATTTTAAATAAAATAGTATTTATCACAAACTGAGGTACATATTTTTATCGGTTTATCAGGTTATTATCGGTATTTCATGCATAACATCACCCATTTAGCCAAACCATTGACCAAGATTACATGTAATGGGGATAGGATCATATGGAAAAAAGAATTTGTGGAATCATTTGAAAAATTGAATAGGAGACTATTGGATGCTCCAATCCTAACCCTACCATCGAGGATGATGGGTTTGTGATCTATATCGATTCATCCAAGAAAGGACTTGGTTATGCCTTTATAATGAATGTTAGAGTTATTTATTATGCATTAAGGAATGTAAAAATTAATGAAAAAAACTATCCAACTCTTTATCTTGATTTAGTGGTAGAAAACGTTTCTCTGAATATAGGGAGATGTTATCTCTATGGTGACAAATGTGAGATATATACCGATCACAAGAGTCTGAAGTATATCTTCTCTGGGAAAGAACTAAACATGAGGAAATGAAGATGCATTTAACTACTATAGGATGATTATTGTGCCATACACTACCACCTAGCAAAGGAAAATAAGGTAGCTGGTGTGTTGAGTATGATGGATCATGCAGTTCCGAACAAAACAATGCTTGAAAAGAAACCTTTGTACATAGATCTAGTGAGTATGGATATGGGGATTATCAATGAAGGTGAAACATCACTAATTTTTCATTTGGTTTCCCAACCATATTTTTTAAAAAGGATTAAATGTTCTTATCCTGATGATGAAAAACCACAAATGAAAATTAATGCTGTGAAAGAGGGGATGTTTGCTAACATCGTTTGTGAAAATGAAATTTTGAAATTTTGGAAGAGGCTTTGTGTTCCAGTTAACCGAGATAAAAAGGTAGTTATTGGATGATGTCCATAGTTCAAATATCTCTATACATCCTGGTATCACTAAGATATATATATATATATATATATATATATATATATATAAGAAGGAACATTTTGGGTGGGATAAACTGAAGAGGGAAATTTCAGATTATGTATCAATATGTTTTGTCTATCAATAAGTGAAGGATGAATGGAAACATCCAAAAGGAGTCATGAAACCTCTACCTATTCCCACATAAAAGTGGGATGAAATAACCAAGGAATTGTTCACTAGATTACCCAAAATTCCATGGATGTATGAATTGATATGGGTAATTTTGTATCGACTTATGAAATCTGCAAGTTTCCTCGCTATAAGGGAGGATTTTCCACTTGAGTGACTAGAAAGAAATTATATAAATAAAGAACTAAGACATCACGGAACACCTATGTCATTTTTTTCTAATTTTTATCTACAATTTACCATGAAATTATATAAAAGTATTCAGAAATCTTTGGATACTGAGCTTAATTTGAGTAATTCTTACCACCCAAAAACTAACAAGTAATAAAAAATGATCCAAACCTTTGAGGAAATTTTGATATCATGTTCACTTGACATCCATGGTATTTGAGTTCAATAATTAACTTTAATGGAATTTTCCAACAATAATAGTTTACATTCATATATTTAAATGGCACCATATGATGCGTTGTACAAAAAGAGATGTTGTACACCAACATATTGGGATGAAGTTGGAGAATGGAAGCTTGTGGGGCCAGAGCTTGTGGAGAAAATAACATTGAAGGTAAATTATATTTAAGGTAATATCAAAATAGATCAAATCATACAAAAGTACTATGATGATAATCTAAGGAATAATTTGTAATTTTAAGTGGGAGATCCGATTTTTTTTAAAAGTATCTTTATTGAAGGGTGTTATAAGATTTGGGAAGAATGGGAAACTGAGCCCTAGGTACATTAGGACTTTGGAAATTCTAGAGAGAATTGGAGTTATTTGATATCATTTGGATATTTCACGAAGCCTTTCCAAAGTGTAAAATGTGTTACATGTTTTATTGATGAGAAAATACATGTCTGAACCAACGCATGTCCTCAATTTTGTATTTATAGTGTTAGAACCTGACCTATCTTACAATAAAGAGCCTAGATGGATTCTATAAAAAAAGAACAAGTGTTGAGGAATCAGATGACTCATCTTATAAAGATAATTTTGATAAATCATAAAATCGAAGAGGAAACATGGGAGCCTGGGGAGCTTATGAGGAAGACCGGGCCAAATCTTTTTGTGAGGTAACATTCTATAAATTTCAAAGATAAAATTTCTGTAAGGAGGGGGGATGTAACATAAATGGTTTTGGAAATAAATATTGAATGTAGGAAAAAATGAGTCCCTACAAAAAAAAACTAATTTTCTTATCTTGACGTTAAACACTAATTTTCTTCTTCTATGTTTTTAATTTTGAAAAATAATCATCTAGAGATGTGATCAGCAAGTTATTTGGAGTCTGATAGACCAACTTGATTTTTGGTGAATAGTTACATACCCATATGAATAGTATATATGAATAGTAATATGATCCTTATGAATAGTAAATAATATTATTATTTTACTTTCTTATGGTTACAAGAAAATGAGATCTCGATTAATTTTTCAATGTGACATAAAATGAATTATAGTTTTAAAATTTTCAATTTTCTAATAAACTATAATTTTATTTGAAAACTAAATTTATAATATTTTAGAAAATATTTTTTGAAAAATGAAGTTCAACGTTGAATTCTAAAAATCAAAAAATGGATAGGGTAAATTTTTTGGATTTTTATGAAATACTAAAATTTTTTATGAATAGTGAAATACGGTGAAATGCCGAATATACAAATTATCAGTTAAATACAATATTTATGACCTCGTGAGTGATTTAGGCACACATGGTTTGAACTCACATTCACTTATTATTTTTATGGGTCACATTAATCAATGCTATTGGTTGTCTTGGTGGAAATAATAAAATAATGAATAAAATATTCAAAATTCACTCGTCTCCTCCACTATAACCACCCCCCACTTCCTCTTCTCTTCACTCCTATAAGCCTAAAATATTTTTAAAATTATGACCCAATATCCATCTTTAGTCACTATCAACTTTTATGAGCTCTTCTTATTTCTAAAAGACCAAACAACCTTCTCGTAAATAGACTCTCAAGGAGGTGGATTCGAGAGATAAATACACATTCTATTTCTTTCAATTTTATTTCATGTTCCATTATATTGTAATCCTTTCCTCAAATCCTCTATCCAAATGAACCTGATTAATTTAGTATCATATATATACTGGAATTATATCATTTGAATTAATGGACTATCATCCATATTCTTACTCTCTCTCTCTCTCTCTCTTATTTTATAAAAAAATCATCGTCTGTGAGGTTCCAGTTTACAACCTTCATGGAAGAAGAAGTTTCATTATTTAATTTTTCCTTCATTAATGATAATTAATCCATAATTATTAATGAAACAGAAAATAATATATTTATTATAACCTATTTAATATTCATGTACTTGTATACGTACATAATATTAAATCATAGACCAAATTAGTTCCTAATAATCAAAATACCACAAAATAATCTAAGTGATTTTCGTTAATATTTCATCAAATGATTCATCCTCATGAAATGTAACCAAATGATATATGTAAATATTTAAACCTATTAATTCCTATAAATAATATTTAAATTATATTCTATAGAGTTACATCCATTCCACATGACCTCTATTACAGAAAAATAAGTGAACCAATTATGAAAATCAAGAAAACAAACACTCTGAAATGAGAAAATTCAATCTTATAACTAATCAGTAAATATATAATAGAATTAATAAATTAATGATAAAACAATTACATGTCTAAAATTTTCTTAATTAAGTTATTAATTAGTATAATTTCATTTTCCAAGACCTCATTTTCAAGAGCAGAACAGATCTAGACTAAAGGTAATGGTTTTTTCATACGAACTTTCATTTTAACTTGGGTTACTTTTATTGTCTAAATACTTCAAAGAAGTTTATATGAATTATTATGTACTCATTATAAGATATGTTTTAGTGTTCTAGATATATTTACCAACCAGAATCCTAATTTATTTTATGGGGAGTCGCACGTTTTAAAAGGGTACTTTAAAAAACAAATCCACAATATGAGCCCATTTCAAGGGAATTTCTCAAATTCATAAATATTTTCAAGAGAACTCTATAATATGTTTTTGGAAACCATTTTCATTATAAAATCACTCATTTGATCGTGAAAATTGAATCTTACTTATGTTCATATTTTAGGATATTATTTTTCCAAAATAACTATTCTCTTCAAAATAAATCAGTATTTATCTCAAGATATATTCGATGATTTTATAAGAGTATTTTAATTTGTTTCAACACTCATTTTGATTATTATATATTAATGGAATTAATATTTTATGATATCTTCTGATTTTATAGTTTATGACTATTTTTATTGTGTATGTGCTATCAAAAAACCATTCACCAATTTACTCTGAATGGTTAGTGTTTATGCTTAATATTCGGGGAAAGTTAGTTACATTTCATATGATAATTTGAATGTGAATGCATATGTTTTTTTTGTTTATCCATAAAAATACAAGGAATAAACTAGACTTATTATGTGATGTGTGGGGCCCTCCATAGCCCCTATATTCATCGGTAGGTCTCATGAGAAAAATAAACATGGACTTGGATGAGGCCCTTCTCATTTTGATATATGGTTTTGGAAAAGGCCTTAATCATTTTTAAACATCTTGGTAGAGGCCTTGAGGGTATGTTGCAGATGGCCAGACATATGCCCTCCCCTCTTTATGAAGCTAGTAATTTAAATTTCTTGTGGTTATTTGTCTTGTAGAATACCCATGATTATGTTTTATTACAGCGTTAAGTATTCATCTCATATTCCTTCCATAATGCGTTCAAGTTTATTATTCGTAAAGAAATGTGTTTTCAATTATTCAATATTCTTGATGTTTATGTTTATGTTATCTTATGATGTATTCATTACTCTTACTGAGCATTTGAGTTCACCCCTTTCATATGTTTTATCTTCCCAGGATATGAAGAAGTATGTTATGAGTGACTTGATGTAATAATCTAAGAAGCATGGATGTTTCTAATAGAATAAATTAATGTTGTATTTACATTAAAGATGTAATTTTGAACTTGTATATGCATCTTTTTTCCAAAATCTACCAAACTACATGGTCCTTCGGGATGCATTCTTCTTGTTTATATGCCATTGTAATAATGTAAGGCACCGGCTCTGGGAAACTGGGGCCAGGTCTTTAAACTATAGTTCCGGATGAATTATATCAAGAAATGAAAATTTCAATAATAAACATTCCATGAAAATCTCATCTCCTAATTAATGAATTCCAATAAGAACCATTTTAAAAATAGTTATCACGTTCATCTCTTCTAAATATTTTTTCACTATCTGGGTTAGAGTTTTCATTCTCCAATCATCTGCTATGATATTCCATTTCCCTAAGGTAAAGTAGATATCAATGTTGAAGGATTATAGGTATCCCACTCTATCCATTTTGATGAGATTTGGATATTTATGATATAATATATAACAAAAGTTATTGTGGAATAAAATCATAGAAAACATTTCTGTAAAAGGTAACACCACCAACTCCGGAGTGTGTGAAAAACTACCGTGAGTTCAATGTCATGGGTTGGCTAATTAATCTCATGTGACCTAATATTATGAGATCACTAAGGAATGAAATGATCACCAATCAAAAAAATTCATTCCAAAATTGAACTAGTTATATCATAAAAGACGAAATATCCTTTATCATCCCCTAGAAGTGTCAACATCGATGTAGTAGCCAATATACATTTCTTCTCAAAATAATTACATTGAAATTTTTTCCAATGTAAACAACACTCCTTTCCGAGTTAGATAATTCATCGAAGAATCCAACATTATTAATTCTTTAAGGAACTAGCGATAATACACAAATGGACATCAGAATATTTTTAATCTTGAAGACAATTCATGGATGGTCCCATGTGATAATATCTTTTCCCTTTTCAGGATCAATTGAAATATCATGATATGACACCACATATAACAAGAACATCACTTCTAGAATTGAGAAATCACATTTCAAAATCTTGTCATAATATAGGTGTTTTATTAAAAATTCCAAAACTCCTCTTAGAAGATGCACATGATCCTCTATATAATTTGATTAAAATAATATGTCATCAACTAATACTCCAAAAAAGTATCAAGATACTCATTGTATATCATGTCAATCAAATTATTAAAGATTACTTGAGTCCTGGTTAGACCAAAAGGAATGAAAATATACTCATAATGGTTATACTTTCTCTAAAAATAATTTTTTGTGAATGTTAGGATCTTTTATCCTCAATTGATGGTAATCCAATCAAATATCAATATTTTAAAAACACTTTTCCCCTTCAACTAATCATATTGGTGATCAATATATGTTAATAGATATTTTTTAATTACCATGCCTTAATTTAGTTTTTAATAATCAACAAAAAGGTGATTGAATATAAAATTATTCATAGAAAAGAGAAAAATTACTATCTATGTAGACACACTCAGGCATATAAATAACTTATCTAGAATATCATCCAATTTCATCTTCAGATATTTCATTTCATTTGGTCCCATACGATAAGTGGTAATAGATATCAATTTAGTACCATGAAATAAGTTGATAGAAAAATATACATCCCTTACTGATGGAAGGAAAAAAATGTTGGAAGGAAAAATGTCTGGAAACTATATGAGAAATGGAGGTAGATCACTACTAAATGAATCATTATCCAGATAAAAATAAAAAACATATATAAATTTTCATAGCTTTGGATAATGAGGTCTTTCTCTACTCAACCTCAAGTCTCATTCTCCCCGAAAGACAAGGTAAATCACTTCTTGTGTAGTGGAGAAGACCCTTCAAAGATAAAAAATAATATGGGATTTCTTGAAAATGATTAAATCCATCCTGAAAATTACATCAAGTGGATTCATGTAGATAACTATAAAACTCCAAGAAAGATCAACATTTTATAGAGAGAAAACACAATCACAAATATAGAGACACTTATATATCATTATTATAAGGGGTGTGGTAATATCTGTCACATAAGATGCAATATTTTTATGAATATTTAGCCGATTAAAAATATGGGTTGAAAGAAATGATTGAGATGAACTGGCATAAAAAATTGGTCACTAATGATGAAGCTGTAGTGATGATACCTTCCATAGTCACCGTGCATATATATACTTCCCTTGGAGACTCTTCCATTGTGTGAAGAATATTTTTTCTGGATGCCTATGGTTAAACCCCTTTGTTCCTAGATCATCTGATTGAATCATAGTTATAATAGGTGATGATGATCATGTTTCACTATAAAGAGCAAAAAAGACATCGTAGAAATTTTTTGGTGACCCTATCTTCCATAGGATATAGAAATCATGGTTTTTTCAATGATAATACAATTAGAATACCTAATATTTCTACACTATAATAAAATCAAAGGGCATTTATTAGTCCTTGGAGGGGGTATTGAAAAAACATGCTACTGAGAACCACTTTGAGAATTATCACGCTTTATCATTCCCTTATAGGAATTAACGCTACCAACATGAGAAAAATAGAATCCCAACAACCCTAAAATAATATCCAACTACAATATGACCATCATATCTCTATCTACCATATCAGCATAGGAAGTTAGATTCCTCAAAAAAATTAGAATGAATATCAACTCAATGTCCAAACTCAAACCATCAACCCTCTTCTACCAATCAAATATTATCTCATGTTCAAATAGAACTAGATCATAAAAATATTTTCCATACTCTATCCTCATCTTATCAACCTTATTGATCTTGAAACACTAAATATCATTGGAAATCCACGTTGACTCGAGATAGAAATTGTCAGTTAAAAGAACATTGATGTCTTTCCACTCTCTAAGTTCATGTTTCTTCATTGTCACTGTCTTGTCCCATCATCTTTTTCTTGATCCATATAGAATGAATGTAGTAAAAATCACCATAATTTCATCAGGTGTAGGCAATAACTCAAAACACTCCATCCTTCTAAACCATTCAGAAGCTTAATGAGAATCATTGTAGGATTTGAACACTGTTGGTTTATAGTGAAGGAAAACATGCAAATTATTCCATAAACAATCCCTATTAGATTCTACAAGAGGTGATAGAATGGGGAGTAGTGCGGGTTCATATCTCATATCATGGATAGAACGTTCAATTTCATCAATCATACTAGGGTCTAAAAGAGGATTTTTTAATTGTGTTTCATCAATTTATTCCTCATTGAGCTTATTGACATGAATTCTAGGAGGCATGATGCTACACAATGTTAGTTAATAATATAGAAGACCTCCTAATACAACTAAATGATAAAGATGATAAATTAATCCCAATAGATAAACTATTGAGATTTGGATTTCAGTCTATCCCTATCAAAATAAGGTAAAATACTTGAAAAAAATACTGAATATATATTTTATATGCCACCCCTAGTGAAATAAGGTTCAATGTGGTGATATAAATATATGAACAAAATTAAAACTACCTCCTATTTCCTAAAAATATTACCCAACTATATATAGACATAAATACAAGAATCTTAACCTAGAGTTATGATACCACTTTTCCATGAGGCATCCTAGGTACCCCGTTAACTCAATAACTTAGTCAATCCTAACACATCCTTATGTTCTTTCGTGATCACCATGGGTTTTAAAATTGCATCTATAATCATACAAAAATAATGTAAGGATTTATTTTCCACAAACATTGTAGAATAAGACAAACAATTCAGTTTTCATATCAAAAATATCCATATAGAGAACTATATGAGAAGACAAACAGTTAAACAAACTAAATTAATAAATCAATGTAATATAAAATTGTATATATAAACAAGTCACTATAGATAAAACACTCCAATACCAAAGATCAACAACTTATACCACATCTAAGTGGTTCCTTACCCTTTCTCAGTCATGGAAAAAGACAATCTATAAACACCTGAAGGTATATGTTGGGTGTTAGATAAAAGAACAATAGGGTCTCACTAAGGATTCCACAATATGAATCCAACATTTAAGTAACCAAATAATTCTTTAAATGTCAAATAATCATGCATTTAATTTATAAATAATTTTTTAAAAAAATCATACATTACATTTAACTTGATAGAAATATGTTAAAAAAATAGCTTAAAATGCATTTTATTTAAAATTTTTATATAAATCAGATAGAAAGGTAAAATATTTACAAACAGTAGAGCATATTTATATCTCAAATTTTAAAAATAGAGCGACGTGATCATCTACCAAAATGTATGTAATTTTTGGATATGGGTTCTTTACACACTCAAATATAAAGACCAAAATATATGTATACACACATCCCTTTGATAGCGACCAAATGTGATGAATCACCATCCCATCTAGGATGTGACGTACCTACATAGGTTTTGTAATAGTTTAAAATCTTCAAAATATTTCTATCTCAATGACTCAATAACTACCTATTCTTTAATGTTATCTAATAAACAAAAATAGTGGGATATTTATTTTATAAATGATTGTATTAAAATTCTACCCATCCTCCCAATTAGAATATGTAAAGTTTCTATATTAAATCCAAAATGATTTTTTAATCAAATCATTCATTTTTCATGATAAAACTTGTTGGATTCTATCAAAATCACTATTAATCCATTTTAATCAAATACAACATTGAAAAAAATTAGATAAAATTATATTAAAAATTTAAATTAAACTATTTATCATTCAAAAAATAATATAAATTTCCCAATTTAAATTCCAAAAAAGTACATCATTTTTTTAAATATACCATAATTTAATGAAATTAGGGATTTTCCCAAATTCATGACAAATCAAATTTTAAAACCCAAATTCAATGGAATTTTGTTTTAATCATCATATTGAAAATAATTTAATTTATAATAATAAATTGAATTTTAATAAAACAATTAAATTTAATTCCAGCAATTTATGGCTTTTCAAATTGGCCAATCAAAACAGAACCACATACCTTAGAAACTTGAGATCTGAAAATTCCAAACCCTCGATAGGAAACTCCATATATGATCATCTGTAATGAAGATTGGAAAATCAACATTATATTCTGGACCTAAAATAGATTATGTTAAATACACCATCAACATGGATAGTTATAACCCCCTAGGGTGTTAAAAAAGAGAGAGCAGGAGAAAAAGAAAGGGAAGAGGAAACCTATCCGGTGGAGGTCAAAAATTATTCACTAAGATTTGATCTTCTTTATGAAGGGTGTATTTGAGAAAAAATTACCTCTTTGAAGGTCTTGTAGATGAATAAAATTCTATGGGTCTTATTAGGTTCGTTAGGAACATAAAAGTGGGGTTTCGAGATGGTTAAAAATAATTTTCAAATTTAACAAAATATCATATGCATGGTTACATTGGTAGGGACGCATGGTTTGAAAAAAATATGAAGTTTCACCATTTTCACATTCTAAATGGGTTTATGTTTTTCTCCTTGGAGTTCACAAGGTTTTTAAAACTGTGTTCTATCTGTGGAAATCTCCACTATCTAGGATTGCATGGTTTTCCCTAAGAGGGTGCATAGTTTGGGAAAACCATGTTCCAACCGCACACAACCAAAACACATTCAAAATTTCCATGGTTTTCACCCAAAACTACCATAAATCATTTCCAAACATATCATGATCAAAATAGGGGTTTATGAGAAAAACAGTAATAGGATATTACACTAATGTTTCCCTTCCCTGGGTTATGAAGAATTATTTTTAGTAGAAATACTAATTGGGAAGATCATTGTGAAAAATATTGAAGATATTTCACTATCTTAGTAGATTATGTTCCATGTTTTCAAATAAAAAACTATTTAAGTCTGCATGCATGTATTTTTTTAATGTGCTATATTTTCATCTAAAATGACGTAATATCCATGAATGTTAATCCTATATCATTATAGTTGGTATCTAACCAATGCTTATTCATCCTTTGGAAAACCTGATTAGAAAACATTATTGAGATCCCTAAAGATATTTTTAAGGATATTTCTAGGGATGTATCTAAGGATAATTCAATCGTGTCTTAGATTTAGAACAAGGTTAAAAAAATTAGACTTCCTAAAAAAGTAATTTTTCATGATTATGTGTCTCTTTAATATGATTACTTATTCTCATATTACGCTTTATAATTTTAATTAATGGTGGGAACTAAAAGGAACTGTGTTAATGTTAAACGTGGAGGGATCTTTTTTTATGAATAGTATAATAGGATACTCACTCAAGTGAAGGATGTTCTAATCATGCCTAATCAATATTTATGGAACATGATGAACAATACCTACCTTAACTATCTATGGAACTCACCACATAATGGAAGGAAGATTTTTTTAGAGTTCTGGTAATGGAGACTATTAAGGAATAAAAATTCAATTTCCATTGTGTTGATGATGTTGAATGAAGCACCCATGTTATTATCCTATAAGAATATAAAGATTTTCTAACTATGGAAATAAAATGGAAAGGTATAATTCAATTATTCATAAATGTAATGATTTAGAATAATGTAATCTATAGTCTATCATCAATGGTCGAATGAATTAAATATGGAATTAATGGGAATTACAGAAATCAATTTTCTAAATGGGATTCTCCTAATGAAAATTAGCAAGTTGTCATGAGAAATGGTTATATTACTGGTGATGATGAGACTATAGATGATATGTGAAAGGAAATATTTCTTTAGTAATTGGATGAGGTATCCTTGTGTTTAATTAAGGATGAATTAGAATTATATAAGTGTTTATATATTTTGATTTAAGTGTTATTAATTATCAAATATATAAGTATTGTTTAGTTTTTTCACTAATAAATTACAAGATTATTTTGAATTGTTATGATGGACTAGAAAAGATATTTATATCAATGTTCTATTCATGAAAAAAACATGATTATAGGAAATATAAAAATTAATATGTCCCCAATGTTGATATCATGATGTTTTTATAATGATATGTTGGAAATGAATAAATCAAATTGGATGGTACTGATTACATTGATTTGAAAAATTATTTATTTGAATAAGTTGTCTATGTTTTCATTGATGATGTCTATAAGTTTTTTGGATTTATGGAATATATCAAATAAACATTATAATAAATAATAATGCATGTTTTAAATAAGTATTTGTGGGAAATCAAGTTATTATCATGCTTTAAGAAAATAAATGATGAAGGTATTCACATGGTTTGTGTATAAAAAAGGATAATTTATGATATATGGGGGATCAATGAAAAGCTATTTTTGAGACATTTTGTGACCTCGTTTCTAATTTTTTGGACATTAATCTTGTGTAAGGGTTATAAGGTTAACAATTTAAGAAATAATTTATATTAATATTTAGATGTGGCCATAAGGTTCACTGTATTATCCCTCCATATGAGGATTAATGCATATTGGAAAACATGTTTTAATATTTATGTTTTATGAAGAAATATGGAATGAACTATCATTTTATTAATGGATCTCAAGATATAATAATGCTTTAGGAATTAAAAATTCACAATTATTTCTTGGTATAAGAGATGATGTAGAAATTTATCAAGGAATAACGAAGGGTGAGGATTTCCTGAAATCATGTAACTATATATTTTCATGAATGCTCTTAAAATTTAGGAAAAAGGGCCATGAAACAAATTTTTTCATGTAATCAACATTTTTATGATATTAATGACCATTTTATATCCTCTTATGTTTTGGTTTTGTGATTATTAAATTTATACTCATCATGATCTCTATTAGTCTCTATCATAATATTATAGTTATATTTCTCTTCAATGTCCATGTTTTAAAATGAATTCTAGGTTATCATATATAGAATCCTACTTATTAGTTACTCAAGGTAACCATCATGGTTCCAAAATTTCTTTTTTAATGGATGTTCTAGTATTAATTTTGAGAATGAGCATTTATATGAAATGATATTTCAATTATTGGACCTTTGATAACCCAGAATATTTTTTAGGGTGAAATTCATTTTAAGGGGGGGTAGGAATATAACACCTTGAAATTATGTGAAATATTATTTCAATTTAATTTAATCATGTAAATATTTATAAATTCATACAGAACTCAATATAAATTGTGTTATAAGAAATAAAAAAAATATTCTTGGTTTGTACATAACACCATGTCAGTGTTTCACTATACGCAACAAATAGATTATCATATAGAACACACAATGCTATATTTTTCTTTTATACAAATAATTTTGAGTTATTCTAAAAACACATGGGACACACAAGACTTAGTTTTACCAAAATAAAATGTACTATTAATATTATAAATAAACTATTCTTACAATTTTCAATTAGTAATTAGAATGGTGTTTATGAATTAGATTATTTAAATTATTAAGATATGGTTGACCCATGTATATTAGAAGAATTATTTAGTGTCTAATTAAATAGAAATGAAAATTAACTCCTTTTGATAATATAGGTAATCTTTTTCTAGAAAACAATAATTATGAAACCAAACACGTTTAAAAAAAAATAAATTAATTGAAAAAAATTGAAGATTATTTTAATGAAATATATATATATAATATTAATTAAAAATTTTAATATTCAACTTTTTTTCTTGACAATACATAAGGGTAAATAAAATTTTATGCAAAAAGATATAGATTCTTTCTAAAATGTAATTGTACTGCCTATTAATGGGGAAACTATTTTAAATATCATTTTGAAACTTTAATAACTTTTATTTTGAAAAATAAACATACATTTTTGATTCGTAATTTAATAATTTACTTTGGGTAAGTATTTTTTATTTCTCTGAGAAGAATCGTTTTTGAAGAATACTGAAGAACACATTATTTTAATTGAAAACTTCCTTTTAATCTAATTCAGTATATATTTAAATTATATTTTAATTTTTTTAATGTGTAATTATGTCACATTCAATTCTAATAATCCAATTTAAGTCCTTTTAACTAATTTCTAATTGAAATCGGAGATAAAAATGTTACAAACTTTTGAACATTTTTTCTTAAAAACCATACTTCCTAAAAAAGTGTGTGGAATTAATTTTAAGTTAATTTCTGCAAATAATATTATAATAATTTGGAAAAATAGATTCAATATTTGGATGAATCATATTTCTTAATTTATAATAACTTCTAAATATTCTTGGGTGAAAAATATTATTGAATTCATTTTAAATTATATACAGTGATTGAGGTAAAAACAATATTACTTATAAGTTGAACAGTAATTTAAGGGGCCAACTAACCTAGAATCATGCCCAAAATCCATTATCTAAACATATTTCGACAAATTACACTCTTTTCTAGATAATTTTAAATTAATAGAGGCACATTATTTAAGTTAAACCTCTCAATTGTTTTACATTTTTAGAATTTCCATAATACCACTCCTCCACTATAAAAAGAGAAATCCCCCTCACTTCTCTTCATCTATAAATCCTTTTGGAATGGACCCCCTCATCCCAAATCTCCACCAAACATCCCTAACTTTAACAAATAATCATACCTTTTTGTAGAAATCTAGCAAAGGTATCCCTTTTGTGCAAATCATTAGGAGTTACCCATGAAAGAGGTAACATCATTCCACAAGACCTTTTGTTTTATTTTCATTCTCCACCACATAAACTATTCATATTACATAATTCCAAAATAACCTCAGTAACCTAAATATTAAGTTATTTTTATTATTATATGTTTTCAATTAAATATACTAACACTATCATGAACCTTCCTAGCAAGGCCCATTACAAAACTCCACTACCCCCCCCCCCTAATAGGCCAGGGGCTAGTGACTAACACCTTGTATGAATATCACATATATGGGAGGAATTTCCTATGTACCTATACAAATGAACACATATCTAATCCCAAAAATACAAAAATGTAAAAACCATTATGAAACTAATCATTCACACCGTTATCCCATCAAACAAAGTATCATAGGATTTAAAGTACAAAAATTTATATTGGGATAGAATACAATACCATCAAAAAAGTGGTTGTAAACAAAAAATTAAATTACACAATCAAAATAGGTACTGGGACTACTACTCGAAGCCATAGGAACACTTAGGCCTACATAAACCAACAAATCTTATTCTGGTCCTAGTCTGTCGAATGGTAGCTCGTCTGCATAAGACACGACACTTGCAGGAAATGCCCATATAGGGTTGATTATAAAAATACTCAGTAGGAAACCACAAAACTAAAAATAAATACATCCATAAAGATATATCCGGATCTACAAAACATATGCCAATAAAAAATATAAAAATAATATCAATATATACTCAAACCAAGGCATGAAGTCACAAGGTAAGTTACAACTACAACACACCATAACTTGAGAATCAAACCGAAGATCCCATGGAGCACTCATATAGGAGAACACACTCCTATGTTTGAAGCATTAATGTATTCTGTCTGAAAAGTATTTTTCAACAAAAACTATCATGAGATTGATAGACTAATAGATATAAAGAATGATATGACACAACAAATGAGATTCATAGCCAGTACCAGGGGTGATACCAACAAATCCATCTAGATTAACATTATATGTGTAGGATCGATATCCGATATGATTGGTTGCATAAATTGCATGGACTATACCTATGGCATGAATAATGTATATAGGATGCTACTCCATTCCTTTTGTAGGGAAGCCCAATGAATCTATACAGAAATTACAAATAAAGGGATTATACTCTTATGAGTAAGAAATGATACCATGTAACATTTTGGGAAATGATCATTAGAGTGAACCCTAACGAAGATTCTTCGAGATATAGTGGAAAAGATATTCAAGGCATGTTGAAATCATTACACAGCATGCAGTAGGGTCACATTATATGTTCCATGACCCTGGGAACATCCGGTGTTCAACATCGTATGTCGTTAGAACATGTCATGTAAAAATAGGGTATATGTCTTGTAGAAAGACTTACACATCGTTCCCTTCCATATGTGGTCCACCTGTGTACCTTTTCAATGTGCTAGTAAACTGTACCAACCCGTGTAGCTCTTCGTCTATACCAGTATATAGGGTAATCTGCATAGCCAGTTCATCAAAGTCATGGGGGGGGGGGGGAGCACACACCATGTGGGAAACCCATGTACTCCACCTTGTGATTTCATATTTCCTAAGAGACACACTAAGTCTCAGGGAAAAGACCACACACCATGTGACTGGGGTCACATATTTTTTGAAACACTACTGCATCTTGAAACCCTAGCCACTACTCAGGGGGGACCACACACCGTGTAACCCCATGTTACATGCCTTGTTGATCGTGATTTTCCAGAACATTCGGTGTTCCTCCATGCGCCTGGACCGATCCTTTAGTGTACGATCCAATGACTAATTCACATTGAAACTATATATCCAAGGTTTTCTCTCTATTGGAACATAGAATCAGTGAATTTTTAGCTTTTAATTAGCTCCAAAAAACAATCTTATTTACCCATATGAAAATGGCTCGAAGAACGATATCTCCCATATTGCTTTTTTATAACCATAACCATCATCATCAAAACTCTTATAGGTCATACTAATGTTAGATCATAAAATTCATATCATAACACCGTTAAAAGGATGTGCAATGATCTGTTGTTCATAATACCCAACTATCATGAACAATACAATGAATATCCGTGGAGAAAATGAAAATTAACAACCCCAGTAAAAAAACTAATACATTGTTCGTTTCAGCCTTAATCCATTGTTTAATTGTGATTAGGAATACAAAATCAATTATAAATAATAAAAAACCAGAAAAAACCCCACCAAAAATATCACATCCTACAAGAATGATAAAATAGTGGATTAACTTGTTCGTTTTTTATTCTATAATTATTGTTGAATCTAACAATGGTTAAATAGAAACGAAATAACACATCCAACATCGCGGGTGAATCATTCACTGATGAGGATCAATCTACGGATCACCTTCATTGGTGTGATCTATCAAAATTAGCATCTGTAGATATCTGATGTAAGCATTGTCATAGTTTTTCATCAAGATAGTTCTTTGGGGTTCTCTCAAGAGCCTCCATGAAATTCAATAGTTATGAGCCTAGCCACAGATACCTACATAAAAAGATAATAAAAAACAAAATTCCATTGTGATTCATGGAAATTATAGAATCAAAAAAATATTTCAATTTATTTTATTTATTAAAACACCAAAGCTAAATTTCACAGATGACCCATGTCAGCTGATGTTAGGCCTTGCCTAGTGTAATCTCATTGGTTGGAATGCAATGGTGCCCTCAAATTTTAGATCCACGAAACCATTTAGATGTAATTTATCTTTTTTAAGAAAAATGTGTGAACCTTATATTTAATATATTTAATATATTTCAATAATTTATTTAGAAGACACCGGGCCATAGAATTAAACACCATATCTGCACTTGGTCTCTAGCTAATTATATATAATATTTAAAAATAATTCACTAAAAATCTGGGGCATTACATTCAACCAATCCTATGGATTTATTACCCCAAATATCAAAAAAAACAAAAATGGTTTTGGGTATTGGGCATAAATCTGAGCCTCCCCCATGTTCTCTTTGGGAGAATCTTGTGATACCACCAGTCATCCACCTAGTGAATCTCTCTCCCATATAGGATCCTCTCATGCTAATCCTCAATATCCACTATGTATTCATCAAAATTTACCCCATCATCAATTTTAAGCTCACGCCAATCAATGATGTGCGTTGGTCCGTACATGTACCTCCTCTCTTGTTAAACATGGAAGACATCATGTACTCAGTCCAACTATAGGGGTAGATCCAATTGGTACTTCACGTCTACAACTCTACATAGTATTTGGAATGGTATGATAAGCCCTGAAGATAACTTTCCAACCCATCCAAATCTCTGTAATCCCCGTCGAGGTCACACTTGATGGAGAACAAGGTCTCATTCCATGAACTCCAAAAGCATTCAGCCACTTTCATCATAAGATTTATGACATCTCTATATAGTCTTCATCCAATCCTTAATGATCTTAACCTTCTCAGTAGTAGCTCTCACCCACTCCCAGCCAAAGAGTGCTAACTCTTTTATGTCAGTTCATCAATGTGGTGACCGGAATGGCTGCCCATAAAAAGCATCAAATGGGGCTACACCAATGGTGTAATGTTAGATATTTTTGTATACAAACTCCACCAGAGGCCAGTGATATTCATAACTATGAAAGAATTCCAATAGAAACTTTTGCATCATATCATATAGAACATGAATGGTATGCTCCATCCATTCATCTTTAGAGGGGTGAAATGTTGTGCTCTAGTATAACTGAGTCCCAAATTCCTCCTACCATCCCTTCAAAAACCAGAATGGGAAACAAGAACCATGATAAAAAATCATCATAGATGGAAATTCGTGAAACTGAACTGTCTTATGTAGATAGAAGTGTCCCATGGTCTCTACTAAACACTACTCTCAGATTTCTAGGAATTGAGATGACTTAGTGAGTCTATCAATGATAACCTAGATGGAATCATGCCCCTTATATGTACATGGTAAAACCATAACTATATACATGGATATCCCATCCCACTTAAATTCTGGGACCTCACAGTGTTGAGTTAAACTCACTAGAACAAGGTTCTCAGACTTGACCTACTAACAAATAAGGAATCTAGAAATGAAATCTTCTACTACCTTATTCATCCCTATCGACCAAAACTGATTTTTTAGGTCTTGGTATGTCCTTGCTACTCTAGGATGTACCGTTAATGGAGATATATGAAAATCCCAAAAAAAATCCCCCAAAATGCCACTAGTACAACTGTGAATCCTTTTAAAAGGATGATTTTCTCCCCACCATGTGTATATCCATCAGAAGCATGTCTTATGGAAATCTCAGAATGTATGGTCTCAGAGTCAGTATCCCCAAGTTGTGCCACCCTGACCAGCTGTAATATTGGAGGGGTGAAAACCAATGAGATTATGTAAGATGCTACATATTCATCTACAAATAATCACTATAATGATGCCAACTACTTTTATTCCTTATTGTGCAACTATGAAATAGATCTCATTCTGAGAGAATCTTACACCACATTCACCATCATAGGAGTATAGATAATCTCAATGTAATAGTCCTAGAGGAATACTAGACATACCCTTTATCTCATGTTTAGATCATTCTGTGAGAATATATTCCTGATACTCTTGTGATCATATTAGATGATAAATCATTTTCCCATTAGGTACTACCGCCACATATTCAATGTGTAGACTAATGCTACCAACTCAAGATAGTGAGTCGCGTAGTTCTACTCATGCGAACTCCATAAGCAGAAAACTTGGGTAATCACTACTTTTTTCTCCATCAGGACACAACCAAGTCCCATCCATGATGCATCGTAGAATACTATGCACTCAACTCCCTTATCTATTAATGTAATGATTGGAGTGCATTTCAAACAATGCCTCAATCTCAGAAAATCCTACTGGAAATTCTTGGTCAACACAAACAGCTTCCCCTTTCGAGTAAAAGCTCTCATGGGTGATGATACCCTAGAGAAATAGAGTATGATTGTTAGGTAATAGATTTTAAACCCAAGGAAACTATTCCCCTCAATCATGCCCCTAGGGTGATCCCATGATAACACTACCCCCACCTTGGTAAAGTCCACAACCAATCATTTTTCAAAGATAACATATCCTTGAATGTAGACCGCCTAAATCTGGAGATGTCACATCTAGAGTGTCCCATAAAGTTGGTTCTCTAGGAGTAGATCAAGAACCATCCTTAAATGTATATTTTTGTTCTTCTCAAACACCGATTACATACGGATATCTTCAATGAGGGTAACCATAAACTAGTCCAAGTAAATCTAAAACATTCATCTCATGAGTCCCATGAATACTACTGGGGCACTCTACATTCCACAGGGCATCACCATGTACTCATAGAGACTGTAGTGGCATCTGAATGCCATCATTAGTATATCCTTGTCCCATACACGCTATTGGATATGGACTAATCAATGTTCAACCTTCTTGAAACATCATTCCCATCTCAAAAAATCTATGAGATCATCGATCCTCGGTAGGGGATACTTCTCATACATGGTTACCTAGTTCAAGCACTAGTTGTCCAAACTCAACCTCAATCTCGCATCTGAATTTTTGGAAAACAAAATAGTGGTTGCCCAGGGTGATATACTGGGTCACTTGAAGCCCTTCCTCCACATGTACTCTAACTATACACGCATAACAAGAAACATAATAAGAGCAATGTGATTTTCTGGTATAGATATCATTGTCATCCTGGGGGTGTAGGTCAACGAAAATTTCTATATCCTGGTGGGGATGTAAACCAATAACTTCTTTTGGAAATAAATCATCATACTCCACCAATAACAATGGTAATTGGAAACTCATAACATATAATGAATCAAGGGTCAAGTTATCCAACTCATGAGTAATCCGATGCACCATCCTTTGTAGGAGTCCATCTGGTGCCGCCTAGCTTTCCCTATAACCAACAAAGGAAAAATTCATTACATCACATCAGAAACATTTAACCCTTCCCCTAAATTATTCGATATAGTAATGGACTAAAGATAACCAATCTATATACAAGAGTAACTACGCAAGGTATCGACAGTGCCACACAGAGTTTCCAACCAAAACTCTCACCTCCAATGGCCAGTTCACACTGTTAGCATAGATGTGTGATCACTGATTCTTCTTCAGTGGGTGTCTCCAAGAGTAAGGGTTGAGTCAATTGTTCAACCATAATGTCTAGGTATAGAAAAGGATATTTTTTTGATAAAGTATTGACTAGAACTTGTTTCAATTAGTACAATGATGAAATATAAAATATAAAAATTTTACCTTGAATAAGTCCCTGAGCCCCTGGGTCATATACCTAGACTGCATGCAACGATCCCCACCCCTGTCCTCTAGCTCCTTGATACTAACATAGAGCACCTGGGGGTGGTGTCAGTAATAATTCGAAATGATGAACACCTCCTGCTACTCTCCCATATCATATTCCATGTCATTTTTTTGCATATCTTACTTCTATTATCGTTGTGTCTTCCTAAGTGGTCCATCCATTGTCTTCATGTAAATAATATAGTAGGTCAGAAAATCTCAAGCGAGATTCCCCCTACGATCAAATGAATTAACCCACTTATCTCTAGGATGATAGGACCCACATAGTAGTCCCTGAACTTCAGATCTTCTATCTTGGGATCTCCTCCTAATATGTCTCCCATGTTAAGATCCCAGATATTGATGTTAGATCTCTATTGATGATGACTTCTCACCTTCTCACCCATGGTTGACTTCAAATATTTTTACCATCTCTACTAAGAATCTTTCGACCACCAAATCCCACTTTAGAACCTAATCATAAATCAAAATTCATATAGGGATAATTCTGTCTCAAATGTCTCTGTGAAGACCTTTCTCAATGGTCAGAGCTCTCAAGTACTGATATCTAACAATATCCATTAAGTACCTAGAACGGCTTGTGAACCTCTATGAATAGCCATCCACCATCTTACTACACTACTTGAGTGGAATAAGCTTATGTTTACGGACATATCTCATCCTAACTGGTGTGAAATCCTATCAAAAGGGACACTCGAACATTATCCATGAAATAGTTGCCTCATAGTGAGTCTGGATAGCCATAATTCACCATTTCCCCATTGAATCGTGTAGACGTCTCACTTCTAGAATCACCATCTAGTCTAATTATTTATTAACAAGTGATAAAACATTGGTCACCACCTCACAATAGTCTTCATCCACCTGAGGGTCGAGCTTGCCTTAAAACCTAAGGGGTATCTATCTCTGAAACTTATGGAACTTGTTCATCCTTCGCTCCTCGTACGTTGGTATTGTGGGTACAACATACTACTCCACTTTTGAAGGTATGGTTAGTTTACCATAAGGACGTGATACTGGGGAAACTGGCATCAGTATAAAAACATCATCCAGAAGGAGTTCATCCTTGTGATCGAGATGATGAATCCTAGTTGTCATGCATCTTGGGTGAATCTTGTATGAAAACAAGATGTACCTCGGTAAATTAGTATATCTACACTGTTGACTCAGTAATGACATTGAACCATAGTTTATTTCTATAAGATTCATGTACCACTATTTTCCATGAAACCATTATTCACATGTACCTATTAAAAAATAATGTTATCAGAGTCCTGGCGTATGGATACATCAGCCTCCTGCACCGAAACTATGGTCTCTAGCCTAAAAGAAAAACTTGGAAAACCTAACACTATTACCCCAAACCAATCCCATAGACTGTTCATCCTAAGGTAGAACAGGCCACCTCTAATGCCACTCTGACATGAACAATCCTAGTAGGGCCCATTTTGTGACCCCCCAAGCCTTCCTCCTTTAGGTCTAGGGATGGATACTTACTCTAATTTGGAGTATCACTAACGTGGGAGGCTGTTCTTATGTACATTTAAGCTTGCACAAAAAATCATTACCACAAAAGTTGAAATGTAAAAGCCACTAAGAATCAAATTCAGAAATACCACTATCCCAAAAAATATAGTATGACATGATGTAATGTGTAGAAATGAATAATGGTCTAGAATATAAGGCCACCAGAAGAAAGTGTTAGTAAACTAAAAAGTCCAACCTATGAACAAAATCTATTCTATGAATACTTCTCAAAGAAGTAGGAACACCTCATCCTACTTGAAGCTACAATGCATTGTCCAATCCTGGTCCATTAAATGTTCAGTCATCTTCACAAGACATGACACATGAGGGAAAAGACGGTACATGGGTGAGTATGAGAATACTCAGTTTGACACCCCGAAACCACAAATCAATATATAGAGAAATATATAATCATCTCTAGATAGTATACTAATACATCACATATAAAATGAATATATAGATATACTCAAACTAAAACTTGTATTCTAAAGGCAAGATACAACTACCGAAAACCATCACTAGGAATTCACTTCGAAGATTCTGCAAAGTACTCACCCAAGAGAACACACTCCCGGGTCTGATAGCACTGGTGGAATCTGTCTGAGAAGTAATTTTTCTCATAAACCGTCATGAGATATAGACACACTAATAGACCTGGAGAGTGATATGATACCATAGATGATGATCACATGTAGGGAAATGGGGTGATAGAAAAAACTCCATATGGAATAACCCACTAAGTATAGGATCGATGTCCAATAATATTGGTCATGTAAACAACATGGAATCCCCATAGGAAATGATTAATGAATAGAGGTTCCTGCTCTGGGCCTCTCCGAGGGGATTCTAATGACTCTATTTATAATGTCTGGATGAATGGATCATACTCCTATGAATAGAAAACGATACCCACCAACCTTCTTGGAAATTATCATGGGAATGAACCCAAATGAATATTGTCTAAGATACACTAGACAATAGATTAATGCAATGTAGAAATGTATACATGGTGTTTAGTAGAAAACATGTCATGTTCCTTGATATCATGTACTTACCATGTATAATGGCTTGTGTCATTAGAACACATTGTATATAAATAATGTACATAGGGTCCACTAATGAACTTTTTCCATGTGAAAGTATATATTGTCAAACCATGTAGCTCTTCTCGTGTACCAGTACATGAGGTAATCTGTGTAACTCGTTAAACAATGATGTGTGGTAGAGTACACACTATGTGGGAAACCTATGTACTCTTCCCTGTGTCCATGTATTTTCTGAGATACACAATGAGTCTCAAGGAAGGTCTTTCACACCTTATGATAGGGGTCATACACCATGTGACACTTTATTGGCTCCTAAAACCCAAACCACTACTCAATGGAGGCCACATGCTGGGTAACCCCAGGATACATGTGGTGTTGATCATGATTTTCCAAAACCATCATTCTTACTCTATATTCCTCGGATGATCTTCCAGTGTTCGATCTCATGCTTGGTTATCTTGGAAACTAGTGATCCAAGGTTGTCTCTCCATTTTAATACAGAATCGGTGGGTTTTTTTATT
Source organism: Viscum album (assembly GCA_963277665.1). Lineage (NCBI taxonomy): Eukaryota > Viridiplantae > Streptophyta > Magnoliopsida > Santalales > Viscaceae > Viscum > Viscum album. The sequence continues at coordinate 182,188,011 of OY728146.1, read as the reverse complement.
TCAATTGTCTCCAAAAACCGATTCTAATCACAAGAACAAAAATAGATCAAAAAAATATCTTAGTAATCACTCTAGTCTATCTGCTACCATCATTGTCGCTCCTCGGCTAAGTCGTCCTAATTATGAGTCATAACATATGGATCGTTGAAGCATTAGATGGTGGCGCAATAATAAATCATTCATAAACCACAAATAATTCTAAGAACACAAATAATACCGAGGAGAAAAAGTAGAAGAACAACCCCATTGGAAAAAACTCATCCATTGTTCATTACAGCCTCAATCTATTCAACAATAAATATCAAGAAAAAAAATCAATTGTCAATAATTAAATAACTAATACAAACCCACAATCAATGCCCATCCCACAAGAACATGAAAATTATAGATCAACCAACTCTTTGGTTAGTCCAAATTCATCATTGAATCACAGAACAAGGAAAGAGAAACCAAATAACACAACATACCAAGGGTTGGATCTCTCTATGAATATGATCTATCATCGTGTCATCACAATTGGTGAGATCTGTAAAAAAATAATGTATGTCGATATCTGATACCAGCACCACCGTAGTTTATCACTAAGAGAGTTCTACAAGGTTCTCACCAATGCCTCTAGGAAATTCAAGTGTTATGAGACAAACATATTATCATTTCTTAAAAGGATAATAAAGGAATAAATTTCATTTCATCTCTACAAGACATTAAAATAGAATAAACCCTTTAATTAATTTTTTTATTAAAATGATAGAAAATTTGTTTCATACATGACCCATTCAGATAGATATTAGTATGCTCCTAAGATAAACTCACTACTCTAAATTCAATGGTTCCCTCCGATTTCAGATCTGGGAACCTGTTATAGGTTATTATATGTTTAAAAAAAACTATGTGTGTGTGATTTTTAATATATTTAATATATTTAAAGCATTTATTTTGGTCGCTTCTATCCTAAGAATATCACTCCATCTTAGTAAATAGAACCGAATTAATTCCCTATAATATTAAAAAATACAACATGCAAAAATTTGGGACATTACACACACTTCAATAAATAGGGTGATGAATTTACCATTCTCTGTTCACTAGAGTATGCCTTGTGAAAGGACGTGATTAATTTTTTCATTACCACCTCTAATGTTTTAGAAATATGATGTGAGTATTATTTTTAGATGATCTATATGATTTTTATTATATATATATATATTTTATTTTTTTATAACACATGTCTTGAAACAATCATTTTTTATAAATACGATAACATCGTATGGGGATATGTGGACTACCGCCTACTCAAATATAAGTGATTCAGTCATATTTTAAAGAGATTTAATTAAGCATTGGGTTGGTGAAATTATATGATATATATCACATAAAAATTATACATTAATTATTGTTTAAATTATATGCATATATTTCATTTAATATCTTCTTTCAAAATGAAAATAAAATGGAAACATCATTCATGTGTATGTATAGCCTACCATCTCCATGATTTTTTATTTAATTTTATGTTTATGCCCTTTATAATTTTCTTTACAATATTTATATTTAATATATTTATTATATATAACTCAATATTAAAATTATGGAATGAATTAAATCATGATCAATTTAAGAGGATCAATAATAATAATTCAAATCAAAAACAAAAAACAAAGTGGATATTACCCGAAATGTAATAGTAACAATGGATTGTTAATAAAAGGGAAATATAAATAAAACATTAATTTATATATTGTATTTTATATAAGAATATTGTTATATGGTAGATTTATAGTAAACATATATTTATTATACTAGTGTTTTTTTTACAAAGAAAGTCAAGACATAAAGTAAGGGTTCGTATGTCTCACTTTTATATTTGTGCGATTTATTCCTTATTCAACAGAAATTTGTTTTTTTTGATGTATACACTACCCATGAGTATATTATATGATTATTATCCCAAAATTTATGATTATTTATATATAAATTTTATTGTGTCTCTTTAATGGGGTTTATAGTTCAAAAAATTAGAAATAAGTAATGTAATTTTTCCCCAACTTCCCTTCATTGAGACATATAACATGTTATTAAACTCCCTAATAAAATTCAATGGTTAAAAGGGAATGAAATATATAATTAATATATTATTACAATTTTAGAAGAGTGTGTTAACTGGTGAGATTTGGGATTTAGTTATAATGTTCTATATCGTCTAACAGAGAGTGATTTGATGATTAATAGATATATAAATTCATGGTGTTATATTCGGAATGTCATGTGATGTTTTTCATTATCTGCACTCAATTTTATGAAGATTTATTATGGGGTTACTCAATTTTGGGTATGGGGTGATATATTGAAGATTGTGGTGGGTATTGATAGACCATCCACTAACATGGATGAGACTACAATTTTTATGGTATTATAGTCTTGTGATTCACCATCCATGATGCTCATTTACGCAGTTTTAGCTATACTACCCCTTTTCTAAATATGTTTCCTATTTACAATATTCTAGTAATATTACACTATTATCATTAAAAATTATTATATTCACATAATTGTATATGATACTTATTTTTCATGATTTAATTCCACTATTTATGAGATTAGTTATTTAAGACATTTCTCATAATGTTATTCATATTTAATAGGTGAAATTTGATAATATTCATCCTCACCTCTTTAAAAGATAAAAAACAATACACCGAAATTATCTAAATAGTGTTTCATTTCGTTTTTTTGGAATATTTAGAACATAATGAACTAGAATATTTTTTTTCATGTAATGTGATATTATTTTATTTATTTCCTATAAACATGCATATACCCGATAAATTGTTGAATATATTAAAGGCCCCATTGAACATGTTAAAATGATTTATATTCTTAAAACCAGAGCATGTAGTTCATGTGAAAAAATAATTCTTATTATGAATGTCTATTTATGTATTATACCAGTGATCATAGTGGTTTATCATGATAGGTAGTGGAGATAAGACAAAGGATGGACTTGTGTTATTTGGATATGTATCCTTATGTATTTTGTATATAGTTATACATTGAAAATTATCTTCTTAATGGAGATCCTTATTTATGTGTGTGTGTTTACTTTCATATGTATGAAAAAAAGGGTTTATTTCAAAATATCATGTTTACTTCTATATATAATTCATTATTATGACTTAGTTGTAAAATATTTCTGTACTTATTTAATTTTGGATATTTAAATTAGTTATTTTTATATTTTATATTTGTATAAAGAGAGTATGTAATCCATAGAAATGGTTATAAACTATCACCACTAAATGGTGGCCTCTACCATAAGGACATGAATTCCAAATGTTATATAGTACCACTCATCTTGGTCACTATTTAGGTGATCAACATCAAGAAATTATAAATCGTATTAGATCATATTTTTATTCATCAATCATATGATTTTTCCACTGTAAATGGATATATGACTAGTCATGACATCATATTAATATTATAATTTTTCATCTCAAACACATTTATAATCCATGTTAGTAGTTTTATTGGAATTTTGTTATTTCTTTTCACAATTACTTTTATGATGTTTAGATTAATATATGTTTTTTATAAATTCATGCTGATTTAATCTTGGATCTTAGAGGATAGAGGCCAAGTGTTCATGAATCATACAAGGAACTAAGGTTCACATTTTTTTCTAAATGATTTTTTGTTTTTAAGAAAATTTGTATTATGAAAAGGTTTTTGATTAATTATTTATTTTAAAATTATTTTTTAATATCATTTTCAAATTCTGATTTTGTTATAATAATGTTAATAATATCTTATTTTAAGATTTTTTTAAAATAAAATTTGGAGATTAGATGAATTAACCACACTTATAGGGGTGTATTCTGGAGGATAATATATATTGAAATTTATATTAGTTAGATGTGACTAAACCCATTATGTGTTTTAAAATGGAATTGTATTCCTTGGAAATATTATTGTATAAGAATTTTGATACACAATATGATTTCATATGAGAATATATATCCTATATATGAGTTAATATGGGTATAGTATTTATAGATGATTTGGATACCTTTCATTGGTTTATTTTTTAATGTGGTTTATTTTTGTTTTATTTGGGAATGTTATCACAATTTATTCCAAATGATATAGGTTTTTTATTGACTCATGAAAACTAGGTATTTCAAAATTCGCAGACCAAAATGATGTACTAACTTCAAATATGGTATTGAAATTCCAATTTCATAGTAAAATATCATAAAAATAAAATTATGTATGAATAATATGTGATATAGAACCCTCTTGGAATAATGTATTCTTATTTTTCTCCACTCATCACTAGATCGGTGTAGATCAAAACATCCAAGAAAGAACCCATCTTGATCATCTATACAAGCACCAGAAACCATACTGCATTAATCTATGATCCTTGAATGCTATCATATTTGGATCAATTTCATTGTGGTTAGAATTTTGTCATGTAAATATTGGGCTATCAATTTAAGATATGAAATTTATTAGATCTAGATCTCTAATGTTTCAAATATTATAGGTTATGAGATGATGTTTCTTAGTAAATATTAATGAAAAAATGAAAAAATCCTCAAATTTGACTCTGTAATTAATAAAAATACATAGGTTAACCTCCCATTAATTTAATATTAAAAATTTATGAAATTATCATTAAAATTTGAGCTATAAATTTATCAAATTTATCCCAAAATGTAAAAATGGACCTCTATTATATAATATTCAGTTGAAAAAATATTTTCCACAAATACTATTTTTAAAACTAAATGAAAGTTGAATAACATAAGAAATAAATTCATTTATTCAAGAACAATTTATAATTCCATATATTAATTAATTTACCTGATATCATTCACCCTCTAATGCTCATCGGGCCAGGAACATTGGAAAACATCAAAAAAAATACTCATTAAAATAGGTGGAACATATGTATACAATTTCAATAAGAACCATTATGACCTTATCTTGGTTGAATTGAATAATATTGCTTAAAAATCAGTAGTATCTCATGGTATATAATTCCTCTTGAATAGAATAATTTAATCCATAGTTATGAAAAATCAGGATAAACTATTAATTTCTAAAACACTATCTTTCATTCATGATTTCTTATAATAATGATATGTACTTTTTAATCATACTTTAATGATTTATAACATTATTAAACTACATTGGATTTAATTTCCTTTATCTACCATAGACATGAATTTATCAAAGGCACTACCATACCAGTCAAATGTTTAAATGTATGTTCTTATTATATTGATAAAAAAATTCATGTATTGATCATTATATCATTGTCACGAAACATATAGTACACATTACCAAATCTTGTGTACCATAAATATAAATTATTATATTATTTATCATGTATCAAATTATGTTATCAAATGATTGAATGTGATAATGATTATATGTCGAGAGACCAATACACATGATCATAGATAGAAAATACTAATTTTATCCAAAACATGTGGTGTTATTATTGTGAGGTCCATAATCTTGATAAAATATACTCAAAATCACCTTGTGAGAACATTAAGGGTATATTTATATGTTCTTATAATCCCCAAACACATATTAGTCATACAACATATATGCCTCGTAAGTATGATGCATCTCAACCATAAGAAATATGGTTGTGATTGATATCATAGTGTAGTGAGGTTCTCATTATATTTGAAATATAATATAACCTTTGGATATAAATAATGACCTAAGGAGAAACTAGGAAAATAATGTATAAAATATTATTAACACTATCATGGTTTGAATAATTCTTGCATAACCCCCTATACTCATGATATGGTTATTGAAAAGTAAATTTTTGGTTTTTTTATGGGAACATAGTCACAAAACCCTCCATATTTTAATAGGGAAAACGTTCAAGAAATTAACCAGTCAGTTATCACATTATACTCATGATTTTACTGAGGAAATACACTATGTTTTAGGACTAGAATATATGAATTTATTTTCAATATGCTTTTTATGACATTACCTATTTATAGGGAGATGATTTTTCCAGGAAAATACTTTACCGACAACCATTGACATGATCCTTTCTTCCTATACCACAAATATAATATTATCAAAATATTTATTATAGTTTTAATATATAAATCCATTTCTATAAATGAATTATTAAAAAATTATTTTTATTAAATTACACCATTAATATGAATTATAAGATATATCATATTTTTTCAGAATTAGACACAACCAGACATAATGTTATTATCTAACTCATTTACATATTTTAGGTCTCAAATAAGATCAAATTGATCTATATAAAGACTAGTTTTGTATAGAATTTATAATTAGGTCTCCTTCCTCTCTATCAAATAGGATCACATGCTTACACTTTATCATTTACAATTGGATAGTTTTGACTACTACTCTATATAGTTATGTTGGATTTTTTTAATATTTCCCCACTGTTATTTATGTTTTGGAAATATCTAATCCAATACATAGCATGGAATTTATGATTGATCTTATCATTAAATCATATTAATTTCTAATCAAATTATTAATTTCACTGTGTTTTTTAAATATATTACAAATGAGTGTTTTAAGCCATGTTATATCAATACAAAGTTTCTCTAAAACTACCCTAATTTTTAATTTCCAATACATTTTAAATTTATATAATTTTATTTTTACCAAGGAAACCATTAGTCAATATTAGTATATATTTTTCCCTAAATATTTGGTTTTTATTTTACTCAGCAATTGATAAATATTTCCAACATAATATTAAATAACTATTAGAAAAATATCTATTTACCATATGTTAGCACTATAAGTTAATTTGGAATCAATGAATATACCTCTATCATGTAATATAATAATTTTAAAATACTAATACCATTATTTATCATTATATCAGGATCTATAAATAAGTATTTGTAGATTCTATATAATAATCAAAGTAATATTCTAGGGTGAGATGAATTCAAATTTATTTCATTAAAACTATTTTTAAAAGGATTCATATAAAACATTTAGTAACATATATTAATCCTTTATCATCCAATCTCGTTTTATTTGTTTTTCATTCATCGTATTAATCTATATATTTCTTGATAGAAAAGTATAATAGGGGTGGTTTTCATTTTTTGGACATGATTAAAAAATATAGACATTAATTTGGTATATAGAATCCATTTCATGTAATTATATAAAATTTTCATTTTTAATTATATTTATATTTTCTACTTCCGTTTTGGATATGGATTTATTATTCTTAATTAATAATGTATCACTAGAAATGGAGTTCATAAACCCATTTCTCTTTAATTTTATCATTCTATCATAGTATGTCCATCTGTAGATCATTATCTTCCAAAAACTGTTATAAAATATGTCTCTATGATAACTACTAGTGTAATGTAACAATTAAAATCATAAATGGATATAACACTCGAGCTTTAATTATTGTAATATTATATTTTTAAAGATACTATTTCACAATACACATAGTTTCATATAAGAATTTTATTAAAACCTAAATCGTAAAATGTGTTAAATTTTAAATTTCAAATAAAATTTATTTTTTAAAATGGGAGTATACAAAATAATATAGGGAGAATGTTTTTTGGACTTTTCTAGAATAATTGATTTTTTAATAAATTTTAAAAAAGGACCATTTTCAAATATTTTCATTTCTTTTCGTTAAATTTTTTATTTAGAATACCAATTACATATATATATATATATTAATGTGAAATATGATCCCCTTAATTTAGGATAATCTAATTTAAATATATGATTTTCATAATTTTTATATGTTTCGATTTTTAAACGTAATACAAAATTTTCTAAAAACTATTTATCATTTTGTTTATAAATTTATATTCAAATTAACTCCTACCACATATAGAAATTGAATCTTGAAATATGGATACCATATTTTGAATGATTAGGTTATTATTTGGTTAATTAATAACTATAAATGTTAGGCATTGTGTGTAGTAACTATGGAAAATTCAATCCCCTTAGTAAATGGTATATCATGCAATTAAAGATAAAAATAATTTTATAAGGTAGTAAAAAATTTCTAAAAAATTAATTTATTTATTTTTATGAGTCCATTTCAGTTATAATCAAATTAAATTTGAATATATGAAGTCTTGTTTCCATTTATATTTTATTATGAACTTTGTGTGATTTTTTATGAAAATAACTCGAAAAATTTACTTCATTTTATTTATTAAACCTATATTTTTGAAATTGGGATAATCAAATGATATATAACGTTCTAAATATGTTTTCAAGAAAAATTATTTTTTATCATGGAAATTTATTTCAAATTTTTAGTGTTGAAATAATTTCTTTAAATGCTATGCAATATCCAAATAGTATGTATTAAATTAATAGAATAATAAAATAAATGATTTAAAATATATAAAATGTTATATAATAGAAATTAATCCTTATATTTATTGTTTTAATAGATAGATATGAAATATTAGAGCTGTTATAGATGTTTGTATTTTAAATACATTTTATCTATATATATCTTCAATTTCAAATAAAATCAATATTTCCAAAAATAAAATTATTATTATTTTATGAGAAATAATATATTATAAAAATATTTAAAAATAATAAAATTCATGTAATATGAAAATTTGAATCAAATATGATCTCACATTCTATCCCTTTTCCATTTATGAGAATCTTTTAACCTTATATATTAAATTATATGCCTTTGAGATTCAAAAAGATGTTAATATGGATAAGGGTAAGGTTGTCTAATGATGGAGTTAAAAATTAAGATATGGTTTTGAATGACCCTTAATATGATCCAAATTCTAACCATATATGATATATACTGGTTATTATTCCGACATTATTACACATTCACTAGAAATATGACTTTATCAAATGCAATTTTTTTAGTTATTTTATTTATATCCATTTATTCACTATAATCAGAAAAAAGTATTCTCTCTACTAAACCACACCATGATAAACTTATCACACAAAACCCTACCAAAAACTCTTATAAAAAACCTTACACATGTTATATAGGTTTTTTTACTTATAAAATACCCACCATATTCAACTTAATAGAAAATATAAAGGATCTATTTCAAATTAGAGCTAATCTTCATTACCAAATCATACAAATTTCATTCTTCTTGAAAATCATACTAAGATATTATAACCATAATAAATATTATATATATTATTATCAATATGTTGGTATAATATTACGATCATGGTATAACCATTTTCCATCACATTTCTATCCTACAACAATAAGAACACATTGCATGTGCGTTTCTATGGGTTACCATGTCCATGTAGTCATGTAATTTTTCTCATCACCACTTTACATGGATGGTTATAAAGTTGATACTAATTAATAAATATTATATCTAAGAAATAAATATATCTATAAAATTATAATATAATATATTCTTTCTTCCTTCAAATCTATTGGAAAATGATAATGTCTACCATTGATGCGTATGGATTACCACATACATGAATCCATATGATCATTTTATCATTTTTATATGAATGGACAATAATGAGGATATATTTAATGTACATTTATAATACTTATATCCTGAAAAAAATAATGGATATTATGGGATGATAAACAATGTAAAATCACTATAAGTTCCCCAATAAAACATGCATGATAAAATAAAGAAATTAAGACACGAAAAAATTATAATAATAAATGATTATTTACCAATGGGTAATAATATGTTATAAGAGAATAAAATATAAAATTATAAATGTTAATATGTTTCTTGAATAAATTAATAAATAATTTTAAAACCATTATACATTAGGTTAATGAATGTTCATCTAAATGGAAGTGTGAGGAAAGAGATTTCATCTAATTTTTCACTTCACTAAGACAATTTTTGTATTATTCACCGGTTTAAATTGATGAGGTGTATATACATCCAATTTGATGTATTTAACATGATTATATATTAATTTATAATGATAAATGATTAAATTAATTTTATTCATTTAAGAGGAATCTTTAAAAGAAATGTCAGTCTTGTTTCTTATTTGATTAGGTATGTTACTATTCATATCCATATTTTCCAAAATTGATTTAAAAGTTTCCTTTTTTATTTATAAAAATTATTTTTAAGGAAAGTTTTTCTTTTGCTTTATTTTTATAAGGTTTTAATGGAAAATTTAAATTTTTTCTTGAAAAGATCATTTTAAACTCTTTCTAAAAAATTCAAATTTTTTTATATACGGTGCTAAAAAATTTCCTACCCCGAAAACTATTTTAGTATATATAGGTTTTTTATAAATTTTATATAGTTATATAATAAAAATTAATTAATAAAATATTATTCTAATATTTCCCTTCAATTTTTTCAAGATCCCATATCTTACTGTAAAACTGTATTTTTAATGAATTTAAAGTAATCATTTATTAGTTTTAGGTTTTTAATCTTTATTTTAAATCATTAAAATTATTGAGGTAATTTGAGATTGTAAAATCATATTACCTTTCTATTGGATTTGTTTTATGTTTTTAATGGTTTCCATTTTTTTGTGTATGGTGATATATAATTGAGAGGATAAATATAATGGGGAATTCATGGATTTGTTTGAATTTTTAGCATAGAGCCTATGGTTTTTGCAGTCTCCTAGGGATTTAAACACCACATAATGTGGTTACATGAAATTTAATAATCAACGAAAATATGTCATGAAAATTGAATAAAACAAGAAATAATACAGGTTGTCTATAGTTTAGATATTTCATAGAAATTAAAATTCAGTTTTCAAATAAAAGTTGAAGGGTTTATCTATGTATCCATGATGTGAAAATTATAGGAAGTGAATTTGGGTTACATGTCATGTAAATTACAATGTGTGAGTTTTTAATTGGTGGATATACTGAAAATAATTTCCCATTTCTTTGAGGTCTACATTCTATTTTTCTAGAGTCATCCTCAAGAGATTGCGGATCTCTCCAACCCTTCCAGTATACTTTGATTAGTGATTGATCATTATTGTGGTTGTGGTGTTTCAATCTGAGTATGAGGTCTCTCTATCACTCTATCTCATTCTCATTCCCTACGAGTATTATGATGGATCTTCTTCAAAATAGTGCTTATAAACTTTGTGTTTTTTAATATTGTTTCTATGTTGAGTTATAAGATCTTTTATGCCTTTATTCTTATTGGTGATCATTGTTGTGGGTGTTGTATTTCGGTGAAAAAGGTAGGTGGTTCTATTTAATATGGATGATTTATTAAACCTTATTTTTATTGTTGTCTAAAATTTATTTCAATTTAATTATGAAACCATAATTGATGTGAAGTGGAAATTTAATTTCCATGGTATGGATTTTGGGAAAACCTATAATTTAAAATGTAACTATAAATTGGAATGTGAGTTGAAATTGATAGAAATTATGAAATGATTTGACTTGAATCTTTTCATGGAAAATAATTTAAATTAAAATGATTAAAACCTATGGTATGATTTTTTTTTTTAAAATGAAAAAATAAATTAATGAATACCTATGAATTGTTTTGAATGTAAATGGAGTATTGAAGCTCTAAATGGATAAAGTGAATTGGTAAATGTTTTGAAATGATTTTACAATTATTGATTGATTTATTGAGCACATGCGATTCAAGGTAGTTAGTATGATATTAGGGATAATAACACTATGATGGTAATTCCCTATGAATGGATTTATATTTTACAACTCTTAAAAAATCATTGTTTAATAGATTTTATCCCCATTGGGGTATCGATGGTTCATATTTGGCCTAAGATAGAGGGAGGTGTGTTCACATTATCATGATCAAAGACGGAGAGTGTTAGGATCACATAACTAGAAACTATCTTACCTCTTAGAAGATGAAAATATTTCTCTCTATGATTATTTTTATAATATATATATATTCCATTGATTTTGAACTTCTTTATTATTCATGTTCATTTTATACACTATTTTATATTAATGTCATATTTATTCCCTCATTAATAGTTTTTCTATATTTTAAAATAAAATTATTTTTTTAATCCTGTGAATATACTTCCATGTTTTTTTAGATTAAAATTAAAATAATTAATGGGTTTATTGATTATGTAATCTTATTATGTGTCACGAACCAAGCCTGTTCAACCAAGAACATCTCAATTGAGATTATCCACTATAAGGCCCAAAGCGCATTTATGATCCCCATTGGATTGAATCTACTGTTGGGAAACAAGATAAAATTGTTGGGAATGATTTTCCCATTATAAAAAGATAAATAAATTATTGAATAATTAAAATGACTAATTAAAATAAGAACTCACAGACAAAATAACTAATCTTCTACACATACCTCCAAGTGACCTCATAGATCACCACCAAATACAGAACCCTATTCACTCTAAGAGAGATCCATAAATAGATGAACCTAAAACTTAAATGATAGTGTATGTGTGAGCACTGAAATGCTCAGTGGGAATTCCAATGATAAACCCCACCCAATTCCCCACCTAAAAATTTAAATCCGTTATTTATAGTTTGAAAATAGTACATCTAAAAAATAATGTTTTCCACTCAGTTATCCTAATAATTAATATGAATTTTTTAAGAAACACTTCATTTAATTTAAACTTACAAAACAATTACCAAAAAATATATGTCAATTCAATAATTTCTTTTAAATACCAACTAATTATAGAACACGTATTTTTGTATAAAGAAGTAATGTTTTCATGAGATAAAATAACCAAAACTTCCACAATGGAAAATAACAACATACTAGTATGTAATCAATGGATTTTGCAAAACATCTCAATAAAAAATACCTAGAAAAACTTGGTTTTAAACCACCTACTGGTGTATGGTGAAACTCTATAGTTAATGACCAATGAGCTACCCTAAACTGACCAATTCAATGGCACATCCCACCTTGCCTCTCAACTAATCAAGTTGAACCAACCCATATAATCGGGTTTGATAGGAATCTGTGACTCAATCCTCTAAGAGATTCCCAGGAAACCCATGGTAATAAAACACTATTTAAGTAGGAGGCTCTCCCATGATTAAATCACCATAATTACCATCACTAAACATTCCTACCCCAAACACTGACACAACATATATGATAATCCATAAAGGAAAATCCCTAATAGGTGTTCATTCCATGTAAAAAACCAATCATAAGTGATAATAGTTATGTCACTTCACATAATATTTTTTACCATTCCATAAAAAAATTTAAATTCGAAAATGATATAACATTCCAATCGGGCCTTGAAAACAATCACACCAACATATAATAAATATTATTCCAAGATATTTATTATATAATGTGGAACACCACATCCATATGAACTTTCTATACAATACCTTACATTTTACAAACAAAATTCACATTCCAAAACCATTTCCAATTAAAGAATAAAAATACATAATAAAATTAAATGGTTCCAAATGGGCCTTCATGTCATTTAATTTTTAGATCACACATTGAGGTGCCAAACATGCCATGTTTTAAATAACCCATTTAACCAAATAATTTATATTCTAAAAAATTTACATCACAATCCAGGAATCTTTTATTAATTTATTCTAAACACATAGGATGAATCACCATTAAAATAAACCAATAAATATTCGTTGACAAGTTATATAAATAAATGGGAAACTGATTCCATAGAGAGAAATCAATTATTCCAAATACATAGATATATATATATATATTACTTAAATATGAATGTTATTATATGATAAGAAAGAGGGTAATTAAAAACTAGAGGCACTAGCATATGGAAACTACCTCAAAAAGGAAGAGGTCCAAGTTGAACACTTTGGAAATTGAAAAATTAGGCATCGACTACTCCAAACCGCCGCAAAATTGCATGCACATACACCCATATATATATATATATTCATTAGTACAAATTATTTGTTCCCCTCACCCTGATGAAATATTCCCAAGGTCTATATATATAGATACAAACCTATGTATGTGTGTGTGAAAACCCATGTATGAATAAAACTCCCTATAATCTTGTTTAAGGACTCAGCACACCTTATGATTGTAAAATTAAGGGTGGGAAACAAAACATTGGGTTTAAAACCTTACCCTAATCGACAGGGGAAAGAAAAATGAAACCCATCCACCCCACCATCAATAGAGGATGCTAGAATACGGACCAAACGTCTCAAGGAATCCTTCACAAAACCAAATACTAGAAAAACTACAATATAAAGATCAAATCCAAGCCTAGATATCTAGGTGAGTGAAATATTCCATTAAAAGTCCCAAAATTTCTGAAGTGAAGGAGGAGAAGGAGGGATAAGTACTCACCTCGATGAACTAGACAAGAATCCTGAATAAATGGACATGAATCGACTGATTATGGAGACAGTCAGATGGGGTGTCACTTGTGTGAGAAGGAAGAAGAGGGAAGGCATCTTCTGAGGGATTGCGGTGATTAAGAGAGAAAGAGAATAAAATAATAGTGAAATAGAATTGGAGTAAAAAAAACAAAATAAAACAAAAATAATTATTATTATACCAAATAATAATTATAATGTAACAAATAATAATAATATCCATAGTAATAATGTTATTATTATTATTAAAATACTTTTTAAATTTCATTTAAGTCTATTTTATTGTATTTTTCATTTTATTTTATTCTATTTTTTTAACATTGGTCAGGTCACATGGTTTGGCCACACAGTCTATTAGACCACACACCCACTGTGTGCACCCTACTAGAAAAAGTGGGAACCCGCATGGGCTGGCCGCATGGTTCCTAAAACATGCAATGAACATGTTGCATGACTCTACCCAGATAAAGAACTAAACTTAATAGTTTCCCCTGATTCCCCAAACTAGGAAAAACTAGTGTGCCTCACTACTTGAATCCCAACACAGGCCACACTATCACCTGGGCAGGGACACAAGGTTTACATTAATCTTTCTCAAAACATGCATAGGCCAAAAAACCCACCAAAGAATTATAGAAATCATAAATTTAAATTGGGGACTAACCTGATCCTGAAAAAAATCAAAATAGAAGAAAATAATAAAATAAAATAACATCAGTGTCCATGGTGTAATAAATATCCCCACTACAAACACTCATTTCCCCCGAAAAGTCACCAAATCAAATGAAGAATCAAAATCAAGGCCAACAAAACAAAAAACTCATTTGGACCATTCTTTCTACCAGTCACACCCAAATAGATCTAAGGAAAACCACCACAAGAAAACCCATGAGAGAAAGAGTAGGCTTCTCCCCACTAGAAGAAATCAGCTAGTGCCGACAAGAAAATAATGAAACAATAATGATATCTACAGTGGGTCTCGCCACCATTTAAGAACCAAATAACATAGAAAAACTTCAGAACATCTTGGACTGAATAACGTTAAAACTACTCATGCGAACCAATGAAAGTCTCCCAATAAAGACCAACCCCAAAACTTCTGCATTGACCAAAATCCCCCGCCATGGGGACCAAAATAGAAAACCCCAAACAAAACTATAAAGTAGAATAATATTCATTTTGTCCACAAAATGCTGGAATATCCAAAAAAATGAACAACCCAAAACATAAACCAGCCAATGAATAGTATGATTTTAAATGGTTCACATCCATAAGGAAAAATCACAACTAATAAGGATTACAAGGAATCCTGGACACCAAACATTTGACATCCAAAAGGAAATTTCAAAATATAAATACCATAGTGAGGAAGTGTTACATCTATGAATTTATCAATAATAACTATCCATTAATGGCGAAGAATCTAGAAAATAGAAACTGAAACTGTCCCTATCCCAGTGTAGGAGAAAAAAATAGTGACATGGTCTTCTACACCCAATGATTCCTGACGGCTTGAAAAGCTTGACTCTTGGACCTATGGCTGCAGCCCTGATGTCTTGAAGCATCTAGGGTCCAAAAGTTAGGATTTGATTTAATATGTCCAATACATTTTTTTTCAAATGAAACCACTTTTATAAATTCCCCATGGTACCTAGATGACCAAATCATCAATAAGCATCTAGAGGATTTTCACAAGACTATATTTAAATTCCCAAAATAGCCACATTAGAAACGAACACACGGCCGTCCTTATGAAACCAAAATATATGACCAAGAAGAGAGTCTTATATGCGATAGGTTATTCTACTATATAACCACTACCAGATGTGGAACCCTCATGTGAAACAAGAAAAAAAACTGAACATCCAAAACAAATATTTTAGGAACCAACATGGTCAAAAACACCTCTTCCATAAACATCCCTAAAGATCTTATAATTCTACTTCTGAATACAAGGAAAGTAACTCCTTATTCTGGTAATCATAATCCTTCATCTCCCACTGATATTTCTGAACATGCATGAGCCCTGCCACTTTCCCCACCATTATCTACTCAGGCAGAAATAATTAGATGAAATTTTTCTTAAAAACCACCCATGTCACCCCAACATTCGATGATACTCGGAGGATCACAATCCACCAGTACACAATCAGACCAAATAAACAAATAACAAATGATTTAACTCTCACCACTTCATGAGTTCTTGAAAACACTTTCAACATCCTTGAGCCACATTATTACCACTAACAAACGTAGATCACTACAAGAAATATGAAACAACTAAAACTGACTTGTTCCCACCACTCCACTAGATGTTTGGACAAGGCTAAAGAACAAAAGATATAAGAAGTATCTAGGAACCTTCTAGTCCGCATAATCTGTATAAAAAAAAGAATAAAAAATTGAATCAACACCCTACTAATGATCAACAAAAAAGGATATATCCTACAAAACACAAATATTATTGACTAATACATCAAAAAACAAACCAAATCCCTATAAAATATCATCCAAAATAAAAAAACCATTAAAAAGAATTCCAAGAATCCACTTTTGAAAATCATCATTTTCCAAATTAAGCCACATTCAAATTTAATCCCCTTATGTAATAAAAAAGAATTTTCTATTTAAACAATCATTCCAGCACATAATTTTAATAATCCAAAACTCCTGAATGTTTTCCCTTTATAACAACAAATATCGTTAGAAAATAAAACTCTTATATATTCCAAATCTATAATTTTTAATCTTAAACCACGAAATCCTATGAACTATCACATACGTGTGAATCCCACTTAGTCTCACATCATCCACCCATATATAAAAACATGCACATTTCACACACATACACCTACACACATATGTGAACGTCCAAAAGGAGTACCACAGGTTACATATAACCTTTAGGAATCAAAAACAATAATTCTCATCATAATTCTCTTTTCACATTTTATAAAACTTTTCAAAACTAAAAATATTTTCCCTTCCATTCTCAATACAACCCATGGTTTTAATTTTTGGAATACACCCATTAAAATTCAACACTCATTTCATTACTCTATAATGAACCCCAAAACCAATTTAAATTCACACCATCAAAAACCAAACAAACAAACTATTACTAAAGCAGCATGATGGGGAACTAGTGGTAATTCCTAACCTAGCTACATGGTTTTTTAGATCATGCTCTAAGAAAACTACAACCACTAGGAGTGTCTCAACCCACACACTCAGGCACTACATGGGTTTATACACCATGTATGTCTTCCATGAAACACCTAATAACTCCCTTGGTCACCCCCATGAACAAATACCAAAACCAAAGACTAAAATCATGGACTACCCTTGGTTACTCGAGGATCATAATAAGAACGAGTTCGTGAAACTCTTCTCGTACCTACCTCCCGAGTCCTGATAGTCCTAGTCTTAAACTACCAAACATCCTAAATAACAAGAACCACCCTTGATATTATTTCTCACAAACCTACCTAGGTCAACCCAAAACTGTACACCTTAGCTGATCTTTGAGAATCCCATATGGAAATCCTGATCCACACAGGCTGGAAACTAGTGTCTAGCATCATGAAAAAAACCATTTGAATTGATTTGTCACATGAACAAAAGTAAAATAATAAAATGAAAATGAAACGATAAAATAAAAATAAGCACTCACATAAAATATAAATATACAACTACATGTACCTCCATGTGACCACATAGGTCACCAATATAAAAATAACGATATTCAATCCGAGGGAGATCCAGAACTAGAAGAACATGAAACTGAAAATCTATAGTTGGTGTTAGCATCGAAATACATAGTAGGAATTCCAAGGATAATACACTCCTGATACCCCACCTCTAACGATAACTCCATTCTTATTAGTATGAAAAATATTTTTTGTAAAAAAAATGTTTCCCATTATCTTATCAGAATAAATAAATGGAAGAATTTTTTTTTGAAAAACCCATTTTCATTTCGCATTCTAATTATTTTTTTCAAAACACATAAGTCATTTCAAAAACATATTTTATAAACAATCATGTTCTATAACATGAATTTTAATATAAAAAGATATGTAAATGTGTTATGATATCAAATAACTAAAATTTCCCCAATGGAAAATAGAATCATTCAAGTATGTAATTATCAGTTTTTCCTAAACATCTATAGAAACAATCCCTGGAAAGACATTTTTTAGATCCAACTATCAGTGTACGGTGAAATTTCATTGTCAAAAACCAACTAAATTCCCTAAACTGACCAATCTAGTGGCACATCCCACCATGCCTCTTAGCTATTCATGGGGGGTACGAATACATCTAATTGGGATTGATAAGAAACTATCACTTGATTCTCTATGAGACTCCCATGGATCCCATGGTAATAATACACTAAGTAAGTTGGAGGCCCTCGCATGTGTGACTCACCATACATACTGCCACTACACTTACCTACCCAAAATACTAAAACCACCTATATGATAACCCACAATGGGAAATCCGCAATATTTATGCCTTTAATATAAAAAAAGAATAATAAGTTCTAGCTGGTATGTGAAATAACATAAGACTTTGAAGCCTTTCAAAACCAAATTTCACTTCCAAAATGACATAATGTGACAACCACGACTTCAGCACTATTAATCCAATATATCATTAAAATTATTTCAATCCATTTATTAAAAATTGAGAAACACCACTTGAAGATGCACATTCGATATGATTCTTTACTTTTTCCAAACCAAATTATATTTCCAATGTATTTTCCAATTCCTGGTAAAAAATACACAACACACTAAAAAAGTTCCAAACAGACATTCATTTTGTTTAATTGTAAAACCACACTTCATGGTTCTAAACAATCCATGTTATAAATAACATATTTTTAAAAAGCATTTATGTTTCTAAAAAATACACATCACAAGATAGGAAACTTTCGGCAAATTATTCAAAAAGACTTTGGATACGTCACCTTTAAAAGAGTATTTTAAACAGGCTTTGGAATGTTATATAATTAAAATGGAAATGAATTGCAAATGGGGAAATCATTTTTACTGACTACATATATATGTAAATATATATATATATATAACACATAAATATGAGAACACATTTTTTTAATGTTCTGTGCTATAACGGAATTAGAATTAATGGTGTGTGAATTGGGAACCTACCTCAAAAACTATGTACACCAAGTTTAACAATATTGAAATTGACAAATTCGGTGGTAACCCCAAGAAAACTCCCCACACTCACACAAAAGACACCCTTATACATATATATATATATCATTTATTCGAAAGCGTTAATTCCCCTTTCCATCAGGTAATATGCCAATGGGAGTTATATATATATACATATGTATGTGTGTCATGCCCACCAAGCTTGAATAAAAATCCTTATCATTATGTTTAGAGACCCAATACACATTATGAATATCAAATTAATGGTGTGAAACGAAAAAAAAAGTTTTTAAAAATGTACCCCAATCGATGGAAGCAATCCAAACTGAACCCATCCACCTCGCCTTTAGTGGGGGATGCAAAAATATGAACCCATTAGTCCCAAGAAATCCTTTTCACTCCAAAATAATATAATTACAAAAAAATTAAAATCAAATCAAAACTTACGGTTCCGGTTGAATGAAATAAGAATAGGGAACACCAAAAATGAACTAAATGAAGGAGGATAAATAGAGAGAAGAACTCGCCTTAATATTCCGAAGATGAATTGTGAAGATATGGACTTGAAGTAGCTCACAAGTTATTGAGCTAGAGGGGGTATCACACGAGTAAGAAGGGATTTTGGGGAGGTACCGTGTGAGGTAGAGTGGAGGAGAGGATATAAAGGGAAGGAAAAAAGAGTGAAATAAAATAATAAGAAATCAAAAAAGAATAATAATTTATATTAACCCTAAAAATAAATATAATGAACATAATAATAATAATAATTTTATTATTAATAATAATAAAATTATCAATAAAATTACTGTTATTTTTTTTCATTTCAATTTATTTTATTCTATTTTTCATTTATTTTTTTTCATTTTTAACATTGTGTAGGTCGCATGGTCTATTAGACCACGCACGCATAGTGAGTACCTTAATAGAAAGAGGGGGCACATTCATGGGTTGGTCGCATGGTTTCCAAGTCGTGCACTAATCATGTTGCAAGCCTCTTTCTAATTAGAGAACTGAACCACATAGTTACTGCACGACTTTCTAAACATGGCACAACCCAAGCGCCTCACTAATGGACACCCAACATAGGTCACATGGTTTCTTGGGTAGTTTCATAAGGTTTACCCTAATTGTGCTTGAACTATGAATGTTCCAATAACATACCTGGGACTTCTAAAATTAAAAAAATTATATCTCGGGCTCAATCCAAACCTCAACCAAAAGATCCAAATACAAAAAAACAAGAATAAAATAAATGAATTTCAAAGGTCAGGGTGTGAAAACAATAAAAACATGGTAAGAATATAAAAGGATTTTTATCACACACCATACCTTTACCATTGTGTGTTTATCTATTTTCTCCAACAGGGTATCAGTGAAGGGAAAGAACCACTTATAGTTGGTGGTTTTTGTTGATTCCTTATATTTTGGTGTGGAATATCCTTTGGGGTGTTGTGTTTTTTATCTTGTTAGTTTGTAGTTCTCTTGTAGTATGAATTTTGGGAACATTTATATTTTCTTGAATTTTTTTATTGTTCTCCATGTGGATTTTTAGTATGAAAATACTAAATTATTTCTTTTCATGAACTTTTTTTGAATAAAATTGTTGCCAGTATTATCTATTTTGATTCTTGGATCTTATCACCAACTCATGGGCATAAATAACACCTTTTAGGCCATGTCTAGATCGGTCAAGGTTTCATGGCACTAGGGTATCAAATGAGTTCATGAAAAATTGGTATCAAAGGTGTATATTCAGTATTTTTTCATAATGTCAATATGTAGTTGATGTCTTCTCAGGACTTAGGAGGTTGTTGCGAGTGAGTTCCTAGCCATATCTCATCATAATCAGTCTTAAATAACCATGTGTGGATTGGGTAAACAATACTCAACATTAGTACTATACATTTCTAACATTTTGATGATTGTTTGAAATTAAAAATTGTTTTTATTTATGTAGTGGAATTAATATCAATGTTTCTCTTATTTGAGTCTTCATATGTGTAATGTTCTAAATTATTCAATGTTGTTAGTTGATGTTGTGTAGCATCATTTCTATGATAATATGTAAGAATATAGTCTAGGATGAATCTATAAATTTTCCACATTGAGATACTACTCTTATGGACCATAATTTGGTTGGGGTTGTTGTGTGTGTTGTCAAAGATCTAGTAAGGTCACCTACACCCAATCCCATTTAGGACCCATCTATGGACCCTACTATGGATGAATCATGAATTAATTATGAAGGGTTTTTATATATCCCAAAACGCCTTATTTACATGCATATAATGATCTCTATGTGGCTGGGTAATGGTTGAGAATGATTGATATTCTCTTTGATTTTTTGGAAACAACGAATGATATTAAGGGGATGTGTGATACCTTTAAGATTGAGGGACTTAGAAAGTGTTGGTGGGACTCTATAGTGAATGTAAGGGTTCATGAATTCATTTAGTTGAATGAAATTAATGATTACTTTGCTGACCAGTTCTATCCATAGTATATGTCATTGTCTAAAGCTGTTGAGTTTTTCAAACTCAAACAATCTGACTGGACCATGAGATAATAAGTGAACAGATTTTTTGATATTGTTTAATTTTCACCAAATATTATAATGAATGGGTTTTTTTTATGAATAATCCATATGAATGGGACTATGATTTGATATTATTTATCAGATTTTCTATTTGAATTATACTTATTATTATGACATGTTGGATATAGAATTTATGGTTGTGCTTGATCTGGTTAGTATGTCATTGTCAACTAGGGATTACTTTCCTCCCTATGATAGTTCTATGAGATCCTTAAAAGTAAAGTGAAATAATGTTTAATCTCATTGTGGTTATTGATAATAGTGTTCTTATATACCTCATATTATTCCTAGAAGAAACCCTTTTATTGTCTACCAGTGGGGAATACCCAATAATTTCAAACTGGATTCCACTAAGGAATCTATGTTATGTGGTTGTTGAGGACTCTCAGGTCACTTACACAAGATCAACCATGACTATTATAATCCACCTAGTGGAATAGGATTATAAGCTCTAAAATTTATAGTAGTCAAATAGAATGCTTCGTGATCCAAGGGGATTCAGCCACATGAATTTTCAATGAAACATCTTTATGGAATAGAATAGTCTATAGGGGAGGCAGAAATGAGTCCAGTGATTGTGAGATGTACCATCACTGTAGATTCATCATCAGTGATTGGTCTATTTGATACCAGTCTATCTCATTCATTCATATCAATCCGTATGGTAAATATAGTAAATACTCATATAAATATTTTTTTCTTATGGGATGGGTATTACTATTCTTCTAGAAACCAAGAGATGAAAGGGTCTCGGTTGTCCTAATTGTGTCTTATTAGAGGGAATGATACCCATAGTCTATTATAGTATGACCTTCATATTATAATATGGGGAAAATAATATCATTTTATGATTTTGATATGGATCAAGAATATTTGATATATGACCTCCCTCCAATTTTCATTGAGTTTTCCAATGATTTTCATTCGGTCATCTCTTGTTTCCCATGGGTAAGGGATGAATATTTTTCTACTAATTTAGTACCTAGTGCTCAAACTATATATATTCATTGATAATGTATGAATGTAGATAATTTGAAAGAGCCTAAGAATAAGTTTATTGATATTTGGGAGAAAGCCTATATATTCCAGAGTGTCTCACCTTGGGTGGTTCCTATTGTCCTTCCTAATAAAACTAATTCATAACATCGATTATGTGTTTATTACTGGTAAATCAATGGAATAAAAAAAATAAGAAATATATTTTTTAATGGATTGAGGATCTATTTAACCAGTTAGATTGGGTGAAGCGGTTTTGAAAGATTCATCTTTGATCTAGTTATCACCGACTGAGAATAATAGAATATTACATTCCTAAAAACACCTTCCAGATAAGGTATAGACATTATGAGTACTATGACATGCCATTTTGTCTAGAGAATGGTCATTATGTCTTCATTTATATAATGAATAGGAAATTCCATGAGTATCTAGATATATTCATAGTGGTATTTTGGGATGATAGAATTTTTACACTATGTTTGTGGAGGGTCTTGTTTGTCATTTTATAGTAATTATGGAATTGTTGAGAAATCACTAACATTATACCATGCTCTAATAATTTAATTTATTGATTCATAAGTGATTTAAATGGGTCAATTTTTTTATGAACATGTTTTTGGCTGATCATGTGATGGTGAGAGTTGTTATGTCATTGGATAATCCATGTAATGTTTTATAGAATCTGAGCATAATGGATTGGATATATATTATCTCTAGTTTTATAGTATTTCTCAATTTTGAATTCCTTGATGATCACCCTCATTCATAAAGGATTTAATATTACTTGGGATGAAAATATTAGAGTTCTTTGGTTGATATAAAATGTCTTTTGACTACTTTGATGGTGTTGACTCTTCCAAAATTTGGGTATGGATATTTAGTTTTCATTGATGAATCAGATTCAAGTATGGGATGTGTTATGATTCAACGTAATCATGTTATTGCATATGAATCATGGAATTATTGGACAAATGAGACGAATTATCTGAGCCATAACCTTGAACCTGCATATGTGATTCATGGGAATAAGAGTTTGTGGCATTACCTTTTTGAAGAATGGTTTACCATATTTCATCCAAAAGAACATGAGTTATATAATATCTCAAAATGATTTTAATATATACAAGTCGTGTTGGGTGGAGATCATATAATCTTTTGATTTTTATATTTCCTCTAACCCAAGATATGGTTACATCATTTCAGATGATTCGACCTAGAAAAATCCAACCTGGACTGTGAAGGAATCATAAGAAGAGTGGAAATTGGTGGTTCTTTTTTCATAATTTCATATTCGAATTTGGGAATATAAGGATTAGGTTATCTTGTCTCGTGTTCAATTGAACTCATATATTTTCAAGACTAATATTTAGGAATCATATCTCAATGATGAATTTTTTAGCATTAGGAACACACTTTTAGTTGGGAAGAAATTTGTTGAGTAGTATTTACCCATTGCAAATAATCTATATTTTTGGAATTTGTTTGTGGTTATATTATCTACGAGGAATTATTTGATGGAGTATTTCCCTAATTCCAAATGTGTTGTGCACCCAGGAACCATGAAGTTATTCTATGACTTGCAATGAAGATTCTAGTGGCTAGGAATGAGATCAAGAATTGATGATTTTCCTCTTGTTGTAATACATTCCAATAGGTCATGTTTGAGAACCAAAAACCATCGGGGTTGATTAAAAAACATATAGTGTTGACATGGAAGTGGGGTGAGATCTTGTTAGACTTTTTGGTTGGGTTTCCACATACACAGATGAAAAATATTATGATATGGGTCATGAATGATATGCTTAATAAATAATATCACATTATACCCATTAGTTATAAAACCAAATATGTGGAGTTGTTTAATATCTATTTGAAAAAGATTATTCATTATCACCATGTTTCATATATTATATTCTCTGATAGGTATCCTACTTTTACTTCTTGATTTTATAGAGTCCATAAAAAGGAATTGGAATATCAAGTTTATTTGACTACAGAATTCCATCAACAGATGGATAGACAAACAGAAAGGGTTATAAAAATTCTTTAGGATATGCTTCATTCTTGCATCCTCAATATTGGTAGATATTGGGATAAAAATATGGTGATAATTTTATTTTCTATTAACAATAGTTATCAATACATGACCAGAATAAATGCTTTTGATTCCTTGTATTTATGGTAATGCCAATCCTTTTTTGTGTTAGTTGAAGATTGATGAATGTTCCTTGGTTGGACCTAGATTGGTTCAGGAAAAGACATCAAATATTCATTTTATTCGTCAAATGTTTTTTTAGAAAAGAATCTATATAAAAAATATGTCGATCAACAATATAATTTTTTGTAGTTTTTGGTTTCTGATTTCGTGTTCTTGAATGTTTTAACCCGTTTAGATCATCGATGACTTAGGATGAAAATAAATATTTCTCCTAATTTTGTGGGACCTTTTGAGGTTTGTGAGAATATTTAAAAGTGTCTTAACATTTATTTATTTATACCCATTGGAAAACAATACATTATGTGATCCATGTTTCACAGCTAAAAAATTATATTTCTAGTTTATCTCTTGTTTTGAGAAGGATTTATCTCGATGTCATTCATAATTTATCCATTATTTAGAATCTAGTTTGGATTGTTGATACTGAGACCAAATCACTTAATGAAATGATATTACTTTTTTATGAGTGCAATTGAATCATGCTTCTGATTATCATGAGGAATTAGAGCATGAGTCATTGATGAGAGATTAGTGGACTCACATTTTTGATATATAACCATCATAATAGGCTTCATGATGATAGAATGTTTTTATGGTGGGGAGGTTATAACAATCTGTTATTTTTCAAACATGTAAATTTTAATATTTTCTTGTTTTTTCATTTACATTCATGTGGTAGGACCAAGAAGGAATTGCGAGGACACCTATAATGGTGATGTCAGATATTTTTTTAGTTTTCTACATAAAACCGATGGTTTTTACAATCTGTTGGGGATTTTAATGTTGTGTAATTTTGTTACACGATGTACAATCATCACTCAACATATTATGTGAAATAGGTACTCAATGTGAAAGGATACATGTCATGTACAATTAATACATTGTGTATGAATTAAAAATTTGGTATCTCATAAAAGGTGACAGATATTTGGCATACCTTGGAATTGACAATTACAAGATCGGAAATTGGGTTACACTTTATTTAAATTTACAAGTGTCTATTTTAAACACAAGGATCAAAAGAAAATATAATTCTCTTTCCTATAGGTTTCCTTACTCTTGACCTAGATCCATCATAGAATGATTTTTATCCATCCGACCCTTCCATATTTCTTGTCTCATTGATTGATCAATGTAGTGGCTTTGGTGCATCTCTCTGGGTATATTGTTTCCATGTCTCTTCACGTCTTTCTCTTTCCCTCCATTGAATTAGATATATCATATTGGGATTTATGGATATAAGTTGATCATTTTTTAATCTTGTTTATAGGATGAATTCCTATATCTCATTTTCCTTTTCTCTTGTTTGATAGACCCATTGTGGGAATCCTATTTCAATGAAGAACATATGTTTTTTTTGTTTAAGATATCCAATTTATTAACTCTTGAATTTTTTAAATGAAATTTACTTTGGTTGAATTGTGAAATCCAAATTCAATTGAAATTTGAAATTTAAATTAAATGGTAAGGAAT
The DNA here is from genome assembly GCA_963277665.1 of Viscum album. Lineage (NCBI taxonomy): Eukaryota > Viridiplantae > Streptophyta > Magnoliopsida > Santalales > Viscaceae > Viscum > Viscum album. The sequence continues at coordinate 182,161,165 of OY728146.1, read as the reverse complement.
TTGGAAAGAACCCTCAATTAAAATGGAATTCAAATATAGGGAGTGAAATGGAATCAATGGAAATTTTGAGACAATTTGAATTGATTCATTTTTTTTTGCGATTGAATTAAATAAAAATGATGAAAACCTATTGTATATTTATTTAAATTGGCATGAATTTATTAAATGAAAACCTATAATTGGGCTTTTAATGAAAATAGAATATTGAAACTGGAAATGGGAAAAGGAAATTTGGTGATATTTTTAATTTTTCCCTTTTTTGGTTGATTTATTGAGAACCTGAGATCCTAGTTATTTAATATGGTTTATGGGACAAACAATCTAGGATGGTAAATCCATATAAATTGATTAAATATTTATATCCCCACCATTAACATGGATCAGCGGATCTGATCCCTAGTGAGATGTTAATGGTCCATCATCATCCTTAGATGATGGTTTGTGTGTTCACATTGTCATGATAATAGATTTAGTGTGTGAGGATTTCATAAAAAACAATAATACATCCTGGTAGATGACTATGTTTCTTTCCATGATTACATATATTTATATATATATATATATAACCCATTGGTTGTAAGCTACATTATTTTTCATCTAGATTTATATAAAATATTTTATATAAACATTTAATTTATTCTATGCTTGAAATTTTTTCCATCATTTCAAATGAATAGAATGTTTAGTTTTAAATATGAAAATGTGAAGTCCCGATTATTTTGAATAAAATTAAAATAAGGATTTTGTTTTTTATTTGAGAATCTAATTATAAAACACATAGTAAGACCCGACTATGAGTTTTACCCTAAACCCCACCTTTTCCTTCTAGAGTATTTATATTTTATCCTTAATAGTTCGATAAAAGGGAAATCACCTCTTCGACATGTTGGTTGTCATTGATTCCTTAGAGTTTGGAGTGCCTTTTCCTTTGCAGCACTGACTTCTGATATTGTACCCCACGTGGTGTTTTCATTTGAGCGCACAAATTTTTTTATATTCGTCTAATGTTTTTGTGGAAAAAACGGTTCCTAGTTTTATCTTTTATGATAATAGGTTATTTTTACCAACCAATGGGGATTGGGAATGCCCTTCAGGCCATGTCAGGATCAACTAGAGTGCCAGGGTTCCAAGGTATTGGGTCTGCTTTAGGAAAAGAATTAAATTTACCTTTAATATATATATATTTAACATCATAAAGATGATTATTTATTAAATAATATAAAATTTATACATAACACATTTTACATTTAATGTTTTTTGATTGAATAGGGAAATTTTGATATTTTTTATTCATTACTCAATACATATATTTTTTGAAAAGGAGTATTGGACATGATTTCAATTGAGAAATGACTTTATGAGTAAGTAACTGTAAATTTTTTAGAGACCAAGTTGTTTCGTTGAAAGACATTGGAATATTTCTATATATATTTCCAGAGATAGGTGCTCAGATGACGTGAAATTATGATCCCCGGTGTCCTTGGAAAAAATTATACAAAAACATTATGTATATTTTTGTATTATACACATAATAGAAATCAGATATCTCTAAAACGGTAACTCAGGTCAGAAATATGAGGTCACAGTTGAGTCTAAAATGTGGTGTTTACCATTAGAGAGGCATAACATTCATTGTCACAAGACGTTTTTGAGAAAAGTCACCCATGTGAATAATTTTAATGAGAATTAATAAATTTAATTATTTAATCTTGAGAGAAAAGTCAAATAACACTCGAATGGGGACTCAAATTAGAAATCTGAGACTACCATTGTGTTTGGAATGATGTATTTTTCCTAATCATGACATAAAAATAGGGGCATGGGAATTTTGTATTGTATGTTGAGAGGGACGACTATAAATGGAGAAATAATCATTCAAGATTAGGATTAGCACTAATCCACTCTCTCTAAAATGTACACCTCTCTACTCTCTCCCTCTCTATCTCTCTCTTCCATTCTTCATTGAATCAAGGAGAAATATCCAATGGAACCTCATCAGATCAAAGTAGGATCGCAGTGGGCATGTCGCCAATGACAAACTGATCTAACGAGGATGTATTTATTCTACATTAGATTTATGAATCATGTTTTATGTTGAAAATTTATTTGATTTATATTTATCTTATAATTTTCATGATATTCTATTATGGAAACACTAACACAACATTAAAATACTTCCTTAAAATCCTTTTGTTTATCGCATTTTCCATCCCTTCTTCAGCTTCTTTGACGTTTATTTTTTAGACACATCCAAACTACAACGGATCATCGAGTGGGGGATGAAACTATGAATATTTTGTCTCGAGGATTCCAAAATCGGTCTTGGCCTAATATTTTAAGATTTTTGTGGTCATGGTGGTCTATCGAAGAGACCACTCAAGGTGTCAGAAGGTTGCAGCGGCGTGCTGCCAGAGCTGTATGAGCGGCTGGGCATTAGTGTGGTGAGGCGAAGCTGTCGGGTGGCGGGCGTATGGAGCAGGCTAGGTGGATGACTGGAATGCGGTGTTGGTGGGATGGGGAGCTAGTGATTTGAGCATCAGCATAGTGGAACTGCAAGTGACGTAAGGTCATGAGGGGGACCGGGGAAAGTGGGGTTGTGACCCGCGACCTTAGGCTATAGTGACCCGTAGGGCTCGGGTCACCGTGATGATAAGGGGATCACCCAGCTGGCCAGGTCAAGAGCCACATTGTCCAAGCCATGCATCTGGGCTACAGTCTGGCTATAATGGACTAGGCCATCTCGGGTGGCCCATCACAGGTGAAGGGGGTCTAACCAAATTTGGGATGGACTAGCCCATGTTAGCCTCAACCCATTTAAAAGGTTGTATCTACTAAAATTTGCATATGTTTGAGGCACTATCTGTGGATACGAATCTATGTCCTTGAGATGGTGCTTTTTAGAATAATTTGGGACCTTTAATATTTTTATTTCATATTTTTGGTTGCAAGAAATGCCTATGTTTAATAATAATATCTTTGTTATTATTCAAGGATCTTGATTTTGACCCATCATCAAAATGGAATGTCAGTTTGATGCTCTATCAGTGGCGGTGTGACTTTAATCACTGTGTGGAATTTTAAAGAATACATTCGAGTTTTTATGCCAAAGACAAGGTGGGGTCCCCATGGGGTATGGTTCACACTATTTTTGATTAAATGAAAATTTTACATTGGGTATTCATTTTGGAGGATCGAGTAGTCAGTCCCTCATGTTTTTCTGAGAGGATCTTAAAGGGGTGATCTTTATAATTAAAATCAAGAATGATTCATAGGCCATATGTGCTGACATTCAAGAGAAATGTTGTCAAATATGACTTATCCATCGGATTTCTGTTTGGGTTGAATGAATAGTCAATCATGTATGTTTTTCCACTAGGATCAAAATAGTGTGATCTTTTTGAATGTGAGGAACCTACTTCATGATCTCATCAAATGTGGAGATATGAAAGGAAAATCGATGGAAGGACCTTATTTTGTTTTTAAGGAGATCCTCTGGCTTGGGTTATCTTTGACTCTTTTGAGAGTAAATAAGATTTATGTAGAGTTACATTTAAATGTTCTGTATCCATTTGAAGAGGCATGCCAGATAATTACGTTTTTGGACCTGTAGATTGACGACGAGTGCCCTACAATCATATGTCATATAATAATATTTTTATTGTACTCTAGGGGTACCTTGGCCCCACAAGGGTCACATACCACTTTATGAAATCTATTATCTCTAGTAACTCCTTCCAAAATCATATTTTTTTGCATGATAGTATCCTATCCTATGTGTTTTTTTCATGTAGAATGTGATGGTGTCCTCTGTATTGGATTATGAGATACTATGCAAGATTTTCCAGGTGTGATGCCTATCTAGGGAAGAACTCGAGGACTATAATGGAGTCTTTCCGAGAGGTATCATCCAGAAGGTTTGGCTAGTTTTCTTCAGTGATTTTGGAGAGATACCGTCTAGAAAGAATTTCCAATATGTTCCTTGGAGCGTTCTAAGAGGTACCATCCACCAGGAAAGAAAAGATCATCTTGATGCTTTTATAAGAGGTACCATCTAGTAGGGATGACCATAGTATTTCTAGGGTTACCACCAGCTAGTCTGTGAAGTCGTTCATAATGGATATTCTCAGTTGACCTCCAGGTGGGATGGAAATTGGTCCCCAGTGAAAGTTCTAGGTTTACCTCATGTTGGGATAGGAAGTGGTCCTCAATGGTAGTTTTGGGACCCCCTCTAGCTAGGCTAGAAAGGGGGTCCCATCGATGACACATTTTTGGTAGTACCCTCTAGATGGTTTGGTAATTTGATACCCTTCGAATTTTGAGTGATGTTCTTCCCTGATATACTAGGGCACAGATACTCGATGACTAGAGAGGAACCCACCAGTCAGGCTGGTCATGTGTCTTTAACTTTGAGACAAGATCTATCAACTATGTGGCATATTGAAGTGATTTTATACGATATACCATTGTACTATCAAGGAAAAAGGATGATTTTACACCCAAGATGTGTCCTTGTGATGCGATGTAAAACAGTGAAGTAGAGACACTACCACCAACATAAGATAGTATTAGAGTGCGATGATTGAGTCCCTTTAACTTGTAGTTCAAAACAGACATGTGGGATATTGGGAATTGATGGAGGATATTACAGGTATTATTGGATACTCACATTCTTGGGATAAGATATTATATGGACATCCCCTTACTCTCTCCTTTGGGTTTCTTGACTAAGCATTCATATTCAATTTTTAGTACCAACTCCTTGGTTTTTGTTTTCTCTGCATCCAAGGGAGGCGAAGAAATGAAGGGTATTCCAGAGCATTCTATTTCTAGATTATTTTGTTTGGATGTGTCTAATATCATACTATAGGGATCAAAGACTTGATGATATGTTCATCTTCTCTCTATTTTTAGCTTCTTGTGTTTGGACGAGATTACTTCACTCTCAATTTTGGTTGATATGCACTTCTTTTTCTATGACTTGTTCTCTATACTACTCCCATCATCAGTACCTTTGTTGATACTCCATTTAGCCTTTGGGACATCCTAATGAGTATTTTTATAGACACCCATGATTGGGGTTTCCCTTCACATTGTGGTCACTTGTAGACGACATACAGGTTTATTGTGACATCTGATGAGCTAGGGATACAGGGTGCATGGACTGCGTGAGGTGGTCATGACATGGGATTTGGGATAAGGGTTCTCCCTAATATTTTACTTTTACACCTATTTTTATCTCATATCACTTTTATGGTTGGGCACATATTTTTCCCATTTTCCTTCCATCATACTTTTCTATATATGTACTGTTTAGAGGTCGATGAATGTTTGTGGTTTATATCTAGCAATGTTGTATCTTATTTTACTTTCCCTATACATTTATTTCATTGAGTTGGCTATGTGTGTTTGTTCTAGTTCATAAGAAAAGGAAACCTATAGTTTTTTTCCTTTGGTACTACCCTCCACCTAATAGACTATGGAGTTGGGCTCGGGGTATTTGCGGCTCAAGCCCCGATGTTGTTCACATCCTGAAAAAGTGGTATCAAAGATGGTTCATCCCTTGGGATTTTGTTTAGATGCTTCCCTAAAATGTTCTTTATTGGGTTTACGGAAACAATTTCAATGTTTCAAGAGAGTAGTTATCAAGCAAAAGAGTCCAGCAATGGTATGAGTGGCTGACATATCCATTCATAAAAACCCTGATTACTTTTTGGTCAACTTGAAACCCAATGACACTTGTTGCAAGAATCAATAGGGAATTTATAATATAGGTTTGAGTCTTCTACTGTCCTTATTTAGTAAGATCTCAATTGTTGTTGATATATATAAGCTCATCCGACCAGGTTACTCCTTAATAACACTCTGGATGTCTCTGTGATGACAACCATCCAGGATACCAGCTCTGCTTTGTAATGAAAAACCTGTGACAGATGAGGCCTCAGTTCTAGACCCATCATGTGATCCCCTTTATTTAGGTGTGTAGGTAGTAGAACCTCCACCCGTTGATTAGAAGACATACCCAGTATAGTGGGTTGAGGATGTGTATAGGCTAAGCACATATCGTGAGTGCCAGCGATAGAGACCATTGAGGTTCCACAGTGATCCAAAACATAAGGCAGTAGAGGATTTGTTAAATTCAATCATCTACCTCTTTAGGATTGCATGAACACTAATATATCATATGGTGGATTTGGTAGCCAACCACTTCCACAAAGCAGCCAGATTCTGGTAGAGCATGGTTACTTAGATACACGATGAGATGATGATCTCGTACAATGAATTATAGAAGCATACCCTTGTGAAGTATTTCCTCTCTTGATTATGATCTATTTAACATATGAAACTACTTCAGTCGTAGTCGGTATGGATGACAGTTACTGAGTATGCGACTAGGTTCACAGACCTCGCATGCTACTCACTGGACATGATCCATGATGGCTACTTCCGAGAATGGTGGTATATGTATGGACTCTGTAGATAGATTTGTTCAATCATGTTACACTTGTTCATACCCTCTTACACTGAGTTGCTGGAGGAGTCACTGGTGACAGAGAGATTTCTATCATAGAGACACCATATAGCTAGTGGTGCCAGTGCATGCAATATATCTAAGATTTCCGCCACAACTAGCTATTGACAATTGAAAAGATTTTGACATAGGAGGATTCAAAATAATCAGTGTCTGGAATGTATTCATAGGGTTCAAGGTTTCATAATGTGCGGGGAAAGCCTGGGGTGTGCCGATTCTATGCTTGGGACAGAAATTTCACACGACACGAGATGGCCCAACCAGACGTGTTGCGAATTCCAGGAAGGCAGCGGGTGGACCACCACGGCAGAGTTAGCATCGTTATTAGGGTGTTTCCTAGTGATGTGTTGCTAGAAGAGAAGCTGGAGGAGGGGGAAGGTATTACGAGGTCCTTCAAGAACTTCCAGAGGGCCCGTGTCAGGTTAAAGCTTGCAGATGGGACCATAGATAGCCGCAAGAATTGAAGGTCTAGGATCATGCAGTGCATGAAATTATATGAGGCACATCCTTTTTTTTCTATTTTTTGATGTAGAACATTTTATACACAATAAAAAGTAATATTTTCTCCATGATACTATTTTGAGGTTTAATCGGGGTGATGTAGGGTTTCGGTTAAAACTTCTATCTATGTTGTTCGATATATCTTTGAATGATGGAAATAAGGTGAGTCCTTCACCCAATGGGATTCATTTTTGTGACCTGAGAAAAACTGTGAGAATGAGTCAGTGTTGCCCAAAGTGAATAGTATTGAGGTGTGGTGGAAGATTCCCTCTGACATGTTCATTTAGGGTGAGGTTTTGTGATGGAGTGTCAGAGCAGGTCCTTTCATTTCCAATTGATTCATTCTGCCTGACCTCTATTTGATGGGAATTCCACTACTGGGATCATCAATGGTCTTATTTTAGGGATTAATCCCCTTCTATGGGGTGATATTGTGTTGGGTATGCCCTGTGCGTTTTTGTTTATACTTTTGTGTTTGGACGAGTTTACGCACCTTCCCTATTCATTGGTACCTTGAGTGATCAACGCCAAGTATTGATACTACAATTATCAAGTAAATGTTGAGGTGATGGAGATTCCATGAATAGAATAACGGGACTCACTATCTGGTGTTGGCAGTGGTAATAATCACCTATAGAATGTGGAGAAACTATCTTCTAGGAGAGTTCATTGTTGTTTCTTTGGATCACTAGAGTTCTAGGAACATATTCACCTAGAGATACATGAACCTGATGCAAAGACATTGGTTAAGATTCATACGGGACTATGAATTCGAGATATTCTATACATTGAGAAAGGGAAAAATTTATGTAGATTCCCTTATCAAGTAGTCAAATTCTCACCTAGAGCAGGATGTTTTGAAGCAATTATATTCCCTATAGTTGACCATGGTGGACCAAGAGGATACATTTTTTCTTTAGTCGAGATGGATACCTCCTTCACTTTATAATCGTGTAAGAGTGTCTTGGTTGCGATGCATGGACTATGAAACCATGTGTGACATGATATCCATAAGTGTTTTGTCATATAAATATTCCAATGTTGGGAGTAATGAGACCATGTTCCAAGGAAAAGAATCAATTCCAGGACATGGGATGTAGAGGATCGTCCGAGGAGGAAAAGGACTCACCATGTTTTTTAGGCCATTCATGACCATGAAATGTGATGGTGAGGTTTCATACTACATTTCCATATCCCCAATAGCTAGATTGGGCACAAAATTCCTCCAATGTGTTATTGTAAAAATCATTTGTGTTTGTTCCCATGCATCTAATCGACGCGAGAAGACCTCACAAAGACAAACCATCCCTTTGGTTATCCTATTGTGAAATCATGAAAAAATTCAGGATTCATGGGAGTGGGAGAACCAGGTGTGAGAAAAATATCCAAATATGTTTCAATAGTTTTTCATTTTAGGTATGAAAGTCTTGAAAGAGGTAATGATGTAGCTACCTAGTTATTTCCTTATAAGTCATTCTAATATTTACAAAGATATTTCATGAGATAGGTGATGAGGCGTCGTGCAATTCTGAGCTCCGGTGTGGAAAGAATAAATTATAAAAAAATTTGATGAATATTTTTATAGTATTCATGAAATGGAAATGGGATATATCTTAAACTGTAACTCAGATTAGAAATATGAGGCCACATTTGAATACAGAACGTGGTGCTTACCCTAGATGGGGCATAACAGTAATCAGCATGGGTCTTTTATGATAAAAGTATCCAAAGGGAAAATTTTTAAATCAAATAATTCAATTTAATTTTCTCATCTCAAGAAACAAATAAAATAACTATTGAATGGGTATAGATATAGGAAATCAAAGTCCTCTATTGAGTTTGGAATGGGGTGTTTTTCATAATCGCGGCATAAAAATATGGGGCGTGGGAATTAAGGATCTTGCCTCGAGTGGGACACCTATAAATTGATATATAAGGATTTGGAATTAATGTTTTCCCTAATCAATTATCTATCTTCAATGTAACTATCTATTATCTCTCTCTCTCAACTTATATTCACCGGATAGAGGAGGAATCTCCACTGAAACCTCAGTGGATTCATGTTGGATCACAGTGGGTGCGTCATTAATGGTGAACAGATCTGATGAGGTAAGATTTATTCTACTTTGAAGTTATGATTCATGTTTTAAAATAAAAAATTACTTCTCTTTATATTTATATAATATTTTATATTATTTTCCTCAATGGATTCAGTCACACAGCCATCAAATCATTATGGAAAATCATATTTTTCATCACGTTCTTTGCCAGTTCTCTGGGTTCTTTGACGTTTATTTTTTAGACACATCCAAAAAAACATATCATTGGGTTGAGGATAGAGCTATGAAGATCCCACCGAAACGATTCAAAAAAAATGCATGGAATAATATTTAGGTGAATGTTGTGGTCGTGGTGGTCTGGGGAGGAGACCATCGGAGGAGCCGACTGGCAGTAGACGGTGGTGGCTCGTGGCGGCAGGGGGACACAGAAGCAAACTAGGTGCTGGGGCACTACTGCGGAAAGGAGGAGAAGGACGGAGACTGGAATAAATATCAGGTTAGGAAGATAGATGGGGCATGTTGTTTGATGGATGGAGAGAATGGTTAGTGGGTAACCTATGGAAGAGAGTCGTGGGTGGCAGCGGGTTGCGAGGGAGACTGGGGGATTGCGGGGTTGCGGTAGGTTACCCCAGGTGGCAGTGTCCCTCATGGTGTGGGTCTGCATGGTTATGAGGGGACTGTCTAGCTATCCAATTCGGGGCCACATGGGCCGAGCCTTGTGATAGGGCCATGGGCCAGCTACAATGGGTAGGGCCAGCTAGGGTAGGTCGACCCAGGTGAAGGCGGTTCAGCCCCTAGAAAGTCCAATCCAAGTTGGGCCAATCCTATTTAAATACACATATCTATCAAATGTCACAACTATTTGACCAACCGTCTGTGAGCATGAATCCTCTCATTGATATATATATTTTTAGACCAGTTTGGGACTTTAAGAGTTTTCTATTTTTATCATTTTCTTGAAATAACTATGTTTAATAATAATATATTTATTATTATTTGGCTATCCTGTATCGAATTAGTGCTCAAAAGGGAATTTTTTTTGGATGCACCATTAGTTGAGGCACAACACTTTTCATCGTGAGGAATTTTCAATATTACATTTGGGGTCTTAAACCAAAGATTAGGTGTGGGTCCCATGGGGCCTAGGTCACACTCTTTGAAATGATGTATATCTTTTTCACCTTTTATATGTTTTGGATGATTGAGTTGTCGAACTTGCATGTTTTTTCAAGAGAATCACAATAGTGTAATCCATATAATTAAATTCATTGTTGAAGAATGGACCCTATGTGATTATTTTAAAAGAAAAATGTAGTGACATATGACTATTAAATCATTTGTTCATTTGGGGTGAATGAATAGTCATTGTTACATGTTTTTCTACAATGATCGCAGTGGTGTGATCTGTTTGGATGTGAGGAGACTTCTTTAAGATCTCATAAAATGTAGATACATGAAGGGAATATTAGTGTATTGTCCCTTTGAAGTGCCTAAAGAGAACCCATGGATTATGTCATCTTCAACTCTTTTGAGAGTGTAGAAGACATATGTTGAGTTATAATCTAATGTTCTGGGCTGTTTGAGGAGGCATTCAAACAAATTACATTTTGTCCATACAGATCAACAATGAGTGTTTTTCACTCATCGACCATCTGAAAATGCATGTCATGTACTCTGGGGCTACCTTGGCATGCCTCGCTTTACTTTTTGTAGTTTAGTACTCGAGAATGGATAGGTGCATAGTGAGGATTTGAGGTGGGGCCACACATTTTGTGTTCCCTAAACATGTCTCATATTACTTTATAAATTATTATATCTCTTGTAACTCTTTCTTCTGAACTTGGATTTTGGAATGTGAGTAATATATCTTGAGTATTTTTATATGTATAATGTGATGGTTCCATTTTTTTGTGGATTCTAAGATATGATGTGAGATTTTTTGGTTATGATGGCTATCTTGGGAGACACGCAATGTCAAAAGTGTAGTTTTTTTAGAGGTATCATCAAAAATGTATGGTCATTGATCATTGGTGTTTTTTGAGAGACACCATCCAGTAGGCATGGCTAGTGTGTTCCATGGTGATTTTTGGTATGTACTATCCAATAGGGATGGAAATATTTCCTTGATTATTATATGAGGGATACCATACAACAAGGATGTCTAGAATAGTTCTGAGTTTAACTCCATCTTGGCTGGGAAGTGTTATTCGATGTCAGTTTCAGGTTTACCTACAACTGGACTAGGAAGTGGTCCCTGATGGGGGTTTGGAGTTTACCTCCTACTGGGTTGGGAATTGGTTCCTGATAGCAGTTTAGAGTTACTCTCTGGTTGGGCTGGGATGTGGGTCCAATTGATGATACATACTGTGATGTACCCTCTTGTTGGGATGGGAAGTGGATCCACTTGAACTTTAGGGTGATAATTACCCCTAACATACTTGGGAATGTATACCTGATGACTAGAGTGGAACCCTCTAGAAAGGTTGGAAATGGGTCCTCAACATTGAAAAATGATCTCTCAACTGTAAAGAATATTGAGAGATGGGCTTTGAGATACCATTAGACACTCAAAGAAGATGGATGGTTCCCCCCACAGACACATCCTTGTGGTGCGATATAAAATACTCTGGGTGAGACAATGCCTCCCAATGAGGATAGTATCAAGGTATGGTGGTTGAGTCCATTTGACTTCTAGTTTTGAGAAGATGTATGGGATGATAGGAATTGATGGTGGATATTTCTAGAACTACTAGCTTCTCACATTCATTGTATTAGCTGGGAGATGGAGATCCCCTTACTCACATTTTTCAGATTCATGACTAAGGATATATATTCTATTTCCAATACCCACTCCTTGGGGGTTGGTTACTCTCCTTCTAGGAGAGGTGATTATGTGTGAGGTATTCCACATTCCTTCATTTTGTATCATCTCATGGTTGGACGAGTTTACTATCCTACTATAGGTTGTGAAGACTCTAAGAGAAGTTAAACTATTCACCATTTTTATCTCCTTGTATGTGGACAAGAATATCTTACTCTTTATTGGGTTAAGATACACTTTTTTTAATGTACCATGTTCTGTCTACTGCTCCTATCTTCAGTAAATTTCTTACTACTCCCTTGAGGCTTCGGGACATCATACTGAGTATTTTTATACTCACCCCTACATGGGCTTTTCCCACACTTGGTTTTCCCTTATAAGAGATATATTGGTTGATCGTGACATCAGGGGAGCTAAGGATATATGGTTCTTGGATTGCGTGAAGTGGTCCTGACCTAGGATTCAGGAGTAGGGATCTCCTCACTATTTGACTTTTCCACATGTTTTCGTGTTGTGGCACTTTTCTAGTTGGTCATGTATTTTCCCCTTTACTTTTCATCTTACTTTTCTATACTTGTATTGTTTATAGGTTGATTCTTATTGGTGGTTTATATATAGTAGTATTGTATCTTATTTTTCTTTCCCTCTGCACTGTTTTCAATGAGTTGGTTGAATGTGTGTGCATAGTATCATAGGAAAATTCCTCCCTGAGTTTGGTGTGCCTTTGATAGAAGTCGCCACGCTAGGCCTATAGAGTCATGTTGGGGTTTTTTTGGCTCAAGCCCTGACATGGGTTGGGTCATGACAGTTGTAGTGATAGGTGTGGCTATAAATTATATATAGCACCTTCAAATTCTAAAATAAGATCATTATATTTGATCGAATATATGATATTCAACACCAAAAGTAGAAGGAAATACAATTCCTTGAGACCTTATGATATATTTTTATTAATAAACTAAATCATTTCAATACCATTCATTTCATAAAACACTGGATTTATCTTTCATTAAATATAAAAACATGTTTCTTCTATATCTTATGTTACACATGAGTCAGAGTTTTACTGAACATCAATATATTATTATCATATAATTGTTTAACATAGTAGTTAAAATCTTTCCATTAAATAAGAGGCTATGAATTGGATTAAAAAACTTATGAAAATATATATTTTACAAGCATTTTTCAGTAATATTTTTATTATTAAAAAAATTAGTATCAATTAAAATAAATGTAATACTTTTTTAAAAAAAGTTTTTTTTTTCAAAAAGATAGATTACTTATGCATTATAATTTTTTTTAAATTCCATTTTATCACTTATAAAAAATTTATTTGAAAAAATAAATATAATTATTTGAAATCATTATAAAAAAATTATTTTAGGGTTATTTTTTTACATTTTTATGAGGTGTTTAATTTATTTATGAATAGTGATTTTTTTGAATTTTACTTCAAATCTACATTTTCATTTAGAAAATTAAAAAATAAATTTTTATTTTATTATTAGTTTTAAAGTAAAATTGATCAAAATTTAAATAAATCAATGTAATTTATTTCATTACAATAATTTCTATATTGAATTTTTATATAAAAGTTTTAATTTTTTGAACATTTTCTTTTTAAACATCCAGTTCCAAATCACATCTATGTGATTAATAAAAATTTAAAATTTTCACATTAGTTAATTGAATTTGTAAAAATGGATTCTATATTTTAAATTAGAATTAATTATAATGTCTAATCTATTCAAAATATTTTTTGACTGAAATAAATAGTGATTATATTAAAAACTAATTACCATGGTTAAAGTAAAAATTTGTTTACTAGGTGTGTACACTGAAATGATATGGATAAATATTTTTATACACTTTTATACAAAAAAAATTCATGTAATGATTTCAATCACTCGACATATATGGTCTTATAATAGACCATTTTTACCCTTTTGACATAGGAAAACTGGTGGAGCACTCATTTTGTTTAAAAAATACCACATGTGTCCTCTCCCCAACTTATAAAAGGCCACCATGTGTCCTCTATTTATTAAACAATTACTCTATTTTAGATAATCTGTGACCTTCCAAAATCACATCCAAACCTCCATAACCGAATCCTAGGATCCTTAATTTCGGAACGTACAAAACATTTTAAGGATTTATTGTAGACCTACAGAGGGTACCTGAATAAGTGGTAATGTTTTGAAATGACCATCTTTATATTAATTTTTTTCTCCACCTCCATAAATTCATATTAACTAAAAAGTTAATAATAATCTAGGTACATTCAACATACTAATAGGGTTTTGTAACAAAAAAATGAACTAAAACCATCCCAATTTTACTATATGGGTTACAAAATCATTATTCTGGTGTATGACAGACAACCGCCTCACAAACCGACGTTGATTATTTTTTCATTTCCACCTCTTTAGATTGATCAAGATAACAGAAATATATATATATATAAATATATGATATTAACAACATATTTAAATATCATAGGTCTATATATCATATATACATATATATTTACCTTGCATTATGTGGGAGACCCAATAACCTCACTCCAATGTACGGCAGAATACCTCGTCGTTAAGCGACGTGATTCATCATTCACTAATGAATAAAATGGATAATGATTAATATAATTTTAAGGATTATATGTGATAAAAATGAAATAATGAGGATATTAATGAAATATTTGTCATTTTTGAATGATAATATATATCATTTTCATTATTTCTAGTTCACTCACAGAGAGATGAAAACATCGTTCATGTACATGTGGACTACCACGTTCATAATGAGACGTGACTCTATTTTCATCACCACACCATATGTATGATATATATATATATATATAAGTATATAATATGTTATATTTGGTATTATTATCATTATATAATGACAAATTATAACATAAATTCTATCCATAATTATTTTTTAAATGTGGAGGCACTTCTCATGCGTACATATGACCTACCATCTCCAAGGCTATATTTTACATAATTTTTCCTATCCATTATTCATAATTGGTTATAAAATTAAAATTCATTTAACAATATGTTAATTATTTCTTGATTATTATTCTATAGATAATATAGTTAGATAAAATGATCTAGAACTGAATCCTTCATGATGAAATACTCTAAATAAAAAAATTCAAGTAATAAATTAAATGATGAAAATAAGAAAATATTATTAAAGGAAGGGTGATAAGTTTTTATAAATCGATCATATATGATATTTTATATATTATTTTTTTATTTAATAATTTAATGACTTGGTTAAATCCACTATACTATAGTTTAAATAATTTTTATCAAAAATTATTTATAATGTAAGCTGTTTATTAAATAAATTTCCATTCATTAGTTTAAACTTATACTTCATTGATTATATCGTTCTCTGATTGTGTCTATAATGACTTTTAATTACCTTATTTATTATATCCACATATTTTAAGTTGATATTATATTTAAACACACAATTTATTCATTGATAAATTATCACATAAAATTTATAATTATTGTGAGTGTTTATCTCACAATATCATTCTAATCCAAATTGATAATAATTGTCTTTCCATTGAAAGAATTTATTTAATAATTTTTTAATAAAGCCATGTCATTTTATACTAAACTATTTATTCACTAAAATATTAATTAAAATGACCATTTTTTCAATCATTTTTATAGAAAAGAAGTGATAAAATGTGTTTACTAAACCCTAAATTTATTTCTCTCTTCAGTCAGAAAATTTTTTTCTTCTAAACCCATCATTTAAAAAATTATATTTGTTTAAATTTTTAAAATGAGTTTCTAAATTTATGTTTTTCCATTTTTAATTTTTACAAAATTGTTTCAAATGTATATCTATTTCATTTTTAACAAAATTAACATTTTACATTTTTCAGAGTAGGCGAATGGAATTTTTTATATCATTTTCTGAAAAAGGAACATTCCTAACCATTTTATAGTGAAAATGAAATGTTACCGATAATTTTTATGAATTGAAACGAATTAAAAGCTAGATTGAATGTAAAATAATTGAATATTATTTTTTATGTTTACAATGATTATTTTAAGGTAAATTATTTTAAATGCAATTTTCAAATAAATGGATTTTCTAACATGTTTTTCCAAAATAAATGGGTATCTTTATTAAAAATATATCTACTAATATTTTATGGTATTTATTTTAATCAATTAATACATATTTTTATTCAAACTATATTGTGTATATTTTGATACTATCTTTATTATTCTTCCAGATGGTTTGTAATTATTTTAGCACTTGATAGATTTGAAATTTTATTATTTGTTTAATTTTGTTATCATAAACATCCCCTTGAAATAGTCATTATAGTGCGATAATTATTCATTAAATTTACCTCAATTAATCATATAATTTATCATGAATATTATTATTTCTTAAAACATATATCATTTCATCATACTGTGTTTATATTGAAATATCTTTATTTCTCTTGGGAAATATTGATATATCTATATACATCACTCAATAGGAATATTTGATGATATTGCACATTTTTTTGAAATAAATCAATTATTTGATATGTGATTATTTCCTTGGATCTAAAAGACACTGTTTGGGTCCAATTAATTACATCCCCATGATGTATCGATAGTATCATGGGATAAATCAATCGGAAATACGTTGTTAAATAGGTTTTTAACCATTATTCTTTAAACAGTTTTGAAGTACGACTATGAAGAAAAAGGTATCATGTTCATGGGAAACATGGAGTTCAATAATTAAGAATTTCCTTCATTAATAATTCTGTTAGGAACATCCATGATTTTTTGAAAATGATGTTTTTTCTGAATGAATTTCATTATTATATTATTGAATAAATGGAATTTGTTTCCAGTTATTTAACATACCATATTTATTATGCCTTATCCAATTATAAAATTGAGTTTATTGATTAAATACCATGTTCTTCAATTGTTAAACAATTGATTGATTATTCTAGTCAATTTTTTAAATAGAATTACTATTAAAATATTCTTCATTACATTTTTTTCATTCATTATCATTTATGAGTTATTCATTTCGGATAGCTTCAATTTTACTTGAACTATAGTAATTATTTGAGGTCACAATTATTTTTTCATTTTTTGGTTTCCCATACATGTACTTTTTTTGATATTCTAGGATATCCTATATGGAATAATTTTATTTATGAAAAAAAATGTGTCAAATTTTATATTCAAATATAATAAAATACTTATATATATATATATATATATCTATTTTACCAAGACTACTAAACAATTTGGTTCTCTAGAATGTGATTCACTTTATCTTATACCAATGGTATTAATTAAGTAATTGATTTCAGGTTACTAGGGTTGGGATCACTATAGTTGGTTTCAAAGGATGTTTTTTTGAAAACCTTGGGATATACATTTTTTAACATGTGGATTATGTAAAATAACACTATAATATAATTTGAGGATAAGTGTATATGATCATATTAATGGTTTGTTAAGGAAGGGATTATGTGGTTTTCCATGAAATACATACCAATAAGGATTCTAAAACATCAGATATTTCTATCACAAATGTTCCTCGGGGTAATAACTCTAAAAAGGTATCATTGGAATTTACCTGATCTATTGAGTCAATAAGGTTTCCTTATGACTTTTCCATTCCTTTTTATTTTGAAAATCACAGACACATTATATTAAATCAAATTTCATTTACCCAATGCATTACTTGATAAGGAATATTTTCCTTCCCCATGGAAATTTTATCCTTACCATGTTTGTCATTGTATATTTTATGTCTGTATAAAATTTGTATTTATATCGAAAACCTTGTAATATTATATATACTTAGATATAAAGAATTCTGTTTCCAGGATCCAAATTCAGGTTCCAAATTCTCTAAATTCAGACTCCAAACTTTCTGAGTTTAGGTTTTGAATTCTCTGAATTCAGACTCTGAACATTCTGTGTTCAGGTTCCGAATTCTCTGAATTCAGACTCTGAACTTTCTGAGTTCAGGTTCCGAATTCCCTGAATTCAGACTTCGAACTTTCTGAGATCAGGTTCTGAATTCTTATGAGTTCAGACTATGATTTTCGTTGAAATTCCGACTCCGAATTCTTATGAACTGAAACTCTGAATTTCCTTGACATTCAGACTTTGGAATATTATATAATTCAGGTTCCAAACTCTTTTGAATACAGAGTCTGAATATCAATGTTTTATAGACACCAAATGGTTTTTGGTTAGACTACAAACTTTTATTTCCTTAGACTCTGAAATATAGGTTTGGTTGAGCATCCTTGTTTTCCTTACTCTTGTTATGTTTATAAAACAATGTCGTTATTTCTGTTTCTAATCAACCATTGTTTGAGTGACATGTGTACAGGTCCCTATGAAATTAAAGAAAAAATATGAACGTTGGAGGAGGGATCCGACCGTTGAAGATGTGCCTATAAATAGGATCTTATTTGAACGAGTTCAATATGGTTCTACAACTCTATATATTACATACTGATGAAGTGATTTCTAGAGAGATACTTTCATACTCTATGTGTAACGAACATCTTGTTTAGAATTTATTTGTCTGACTCTGAATGTTGCTGAGTACATTCGAGGGATTCTGGGGATAGGAAGACGGAGCTACCAACTACCTTGAAGTTCTAGGGCTTTTGGGGATAACAAGACTGATTCAGATCTTCATATCGAGGGCTTACCCTGGTGTGGTTAAGACATAATTTCATGAAAGTATAAATCAAGGGACCTTTATCCAAGGTTGTTGGATACCCTTTTCTTTGGGTTAAAATAGTTTCTACTTGTTACTTGTATTGTTTCAAGTTTTCCACTGCATTTTCTTTATTGATGAATGTATAACTATCTTATACTTCCTTATACTTGTACACTCTGATTTAGTAAGATTCTATACGCATTAAGGTAGAATCTTTATCTATGTAAACTTTTGTTGAGTTTCATTTCCAGAACCACATTTCCAGAATTACATTCTCAGAATAACATTTGTAAAATCAAGCAAGTTAGTAGAAGTAAAAGGTTTTGTGAATTTACCTTGTTTAACTTTGATAAACATTTCCATCATTAAATGTTCCAAAGGAATTTTTAATGTATACAATTCACCCCCTCTTGTATGTTGAGCATCTACATAATTTGATACTATAATAAGTATCATTTTGATCCTACAATTTGTATCAGAGATGGTCTATGAAATACTTATATTCAAATATATGTTTTCTTGCTCAAGTTTTCCATTGTTCTATATTTTCCGTGCTTAGGATTTTTTATCCTTGTTTACAAACTTTTATTACTAACAGGTTTGTGTGCAAATTATTTTCTTTAGGATGGAAGGAATCAATGTTGGTTCCATAGACAACCTAAATCCTACTAGACCACCTATTTTTGATAGGAATGATTAAGAATAATGGAGATATCACGTGAAGACATTTATTATGAATACTGGAGTAGAAAAGAATGAATATAAACTCAATTATAAGGTATGAAATACTCTACTTTTCTCGATGAGTAGAAATATATATAGCCATATTTCATCTTGTGAAGCGGAATATTGTATTTGGAAGAATCTTGGAGTTACACACTTTAGAAATTAAAAAGTTATTGAAACTAGAAGAGCCATTCTTAGAGCTGAATATCATGGTTTCGGCATTCCCTATGGAGAACCTATATTTAAGGTGAAATAGAGATTTATGACTATTTTCAACAGCTTATAATTTATGGCTTAGAAAGGATTAGATGATGAAGCTCGTGTGGACAAAATAATAGACATCATGCCCAATTAGTGGGAATCTAATAGGACAACTATAGATCAGAATAGAAAAGTTACACAGATTTCACTTGATTAACTTTTTGGAAGTCTTCTTCAACACGAGAATAGAATGAATAGAGATGCTGTTAATATTTAGAACAAGAATGGAAATGGAAGTGTTTATTTTAAAAAAACATCAAATCATACGAAATCCAAGTCTCTTGAAAGATTTACTAGATCAAAATCTAAGAGGATTGCTATTCAATAAAAATCTAGTGGAAGTGAATCTTCAGAAAATGAATTAGCCAATCTTGCTTGAAGGATGAACAAGATTGTTGGACAGAAGAACTTTCATTCCAGATACAAGAAGAAAGAATGAAAGGATAAGAAAGGCTCAGAAGTCACCTATTATAAATGAAAAAGTGGAGGTCATATAAGGCCATATTTTACTATGCTTAAGTGAATGAAAAGAAAGGAAAAACATTCTGAGAGAAATAGGAAGAAGTACTAAAAAACTAAAGCTAAGAATGTTTTGAAAGCTAATGACACCAGGAGTGCCAGTGCTGGAGGCTCTTCTGATTAATCTTCAGTTTAGGAATCTTCTAGACCGAAGAATCTTTGTTTAATATATATTCTTCCAATTGAAATTTGTTGCTTAATGGATAAGGTACACAATGTTGAATCCATCACCATTGTATCTTTAAATAGTAATAGTAAATACTATGAATCATCGGATGAAGGATCTTCTTCTGATTAAGATAATACTTTACCTACCTATGAAGAAGTTTCTAGGTTTGCTAAAATATTTGAGAATGAGAATGAAAAACTCAAAAAAATGAATGATAAAGAAAATTATTGAAATACTATTCTTACAAAGGAAATATGAGATCTTTCTGAAGGTCTTCATAAGAAAATTTTTTATTTTGAGAGTATTCCAAAAAAAACCTTTAAGAAGTTAATTATGACAAGGATAAACTTTATAAGGATCTAGAAAAATTAATCTCTATGAAAAATATTTTCAATCCTTACTCTAGTTCTCAAACAAATGTTTTGGAAGATAATAACTTAGTTATTAGACTGAAGTCAGAAATATTTTCCTTGAGGATGTTTTATAAAATAATACCTTAGGTAAGGAAAACTTTGATAATATGTATTCTCAAATTTGACCTCTAAGGAATAGTTTTGGTTTTTGTTATACAAGTTCAAAACCGATTTTTAGTAACAATTATTTTGTTCTCCAAAGTGCAATATTCTGCACTAAGTGTCAGTGTGGTGGGAATTGGGCAAGAAATTGTTCCTTAAACAAAACTTAGTCTTTAGGATTTCATAAAGCTTATTTTTTACAGAAGATGAGGATTCCTAAAATTATTCTTTAATAAGTTTCCTGATCCAAGAATGTTTGGGTTCTGAATGTCCAATATTATTATTTTCAGGAAAATAAAAAAAGTACCAACATCAATACATGGTACATGGATAGTGGATGTTCCTAGCATATGACTGGTTACAAAAGTTTCTTTGAAAATATTATAGAGACAAAAGGAGGAAAAGTAACTTTCAGAGATAATGCTAAGGGAGATATTATTGTTATATGTAATATTTTTCTTCTTGGAAAAACATTGATTTCAAATGTTTTATTTGTTAAAGGTATTAAGCACAACCTCATTAGCATAAGTCAATTATGTAATGAAGGTTACCTTTTGAATTTTAGGAATGATAGGAGCTTAGTACACATTTCGAAGGAAGTGTTTATTATTTCTGAAAATAGGCAAGAGAATTTATGCACACTAAATTTATAAGACCTCAGGAGCCAAGATCTACCATGAATTAGTGCAATGGAAGATCATTTTCGGTTATGGAATAGAAGTCTAGGACAATGTAACCATAGAAACCTATGAAAACTCTATATGAAAAGAATAGTTAAGGATTTACCGAATCTTATATTTGATTTGTTAAAAGTTTTTGATATTTGTCAATATGGAAAGAAAAATAAATCACGTTTTAAATCAGTTGGTGAAGTCTAAACCACCGATTCATTATAGTTAGTGCATATGGATATTTTTTTTCCAACAAAAACTGGAAGTATTGTATTAAAATATTATGTATTTCTCTTAGTCTATGATTTCACTAGATTTTCGTGGGTCTATTTTCAAGTAAATAATTCGGAAGATTTTTCTTATTTCAAACGTTTGAGAGCCCAGGTCAAAAATGAGAAAAACCTTCATTTGATAACTATTCATAGTGATCGCGGAGGAGAATTTTAAAATTCTGATTTTGAAACTTTTGGTAGTAGAAAAGGAATTACTCATAACTTCTCATCACTAAGAACACCTCAACAAAATGGTGTTGTTGAAAGAAGAAATAGATTTCTTCAAGAGATTACAAGAACCATGTTGAGTGAATATTCTATAGCCAATCATTTTTGGGCTGAAGCTGTATGTTCTTCTTGTTATACTATAAATTGTGTTTTGATGAGGCCTTTTCTTAATTAAAATCATTATGAGTTATGTTGTGGTTGAAAACCTAGACTTTCCTACTTTTTGGTTTTTGGATGCAATGTATTCATTTTGAATACTAAATATAATCTCCAAAAATTCGCACCCAAATCCGATGAAGGAATTTTCTTAGGCTACTCAACAACTTCTAAGGATTATAGAGTTTTCAATAAAAATACTTGTACTGTTGAAGAAACAGTACAAGTCAAATTTGATGAAATTGAACCTTTTGTTTTTAAATAAACTTAACTTATATCTTCGGATGTGTTTTAAAAAACTGATTATCAACCTTTTTTAGAAGATCATTTTGATAAAGAAAATGATCCATAAAATATTTCTTAAGCATTTACCCTAGATGACTTCCTATCTAATATTCATGAACAAGTTTTAAAAAACCGAAATCAGTTTTTTCTAAAGAATAATCCTAGTGAGAGTATCATTGGTGATGTAAATCAACCTGTTAGGATTAGAAGTTCCTTAAGAAATGAAGTAGAACATCTAGAATTCATTTCCCAATTAGAGCCAAGAATCACTAATGAAGATTTAGTTGATGATGATTGGATAAAAGCTATACAAGATGAGCTAAATGAATTTGAAAGGAATGAAGTACGGACCTTGGTTGATTGACCTAAAAAAACATATGTTATTGGAGTTAAATGGGTCTTTAAAAATAAATGTGATGAAAATGGAGTCATTATAAGAAATAAATCTAGATTGGTTGCTAGAGGATATAATCAACAAGAAGGAATAGACTATGAATAAACCTATGCTCCAGTATCTAGACATGAATCTATTTGTATTATACTTTCCTTTGCAACATTCATAAATTTAAAACTTTTCCAAATGGATGTTAAATTTTCATTCCTCAATGCATATGTTCAAGATGAAGTTTTTGTTGAACAAACTTCTGATTTTGAAGATAAAAAACATCCTGAACATGTTTTTAAACTTACCAATGCGTTGTATGGTCCTATTCAAGCCCCTCAAGCCTGGTATGATAGACTTAAAGGATTTTGAATTCAAAATAATCTTGTTAATGGAAATGATGATCCAACCCTTTTTATAAAGAAAGATAATAAAAATGTTATGATTGTTCAACTTTATATTGATGACATTATATTTGGTTCAACTCAACAATCTTTAACTGATTCATTTGCGGATCTAATGAAATATGAGTTTAAAATGAGTCTGATGTGTGAGTTAACATTTTTCCATGGTTTTCAAATTTCTCAAAAACCAGAAGGAATCTACATAACCCAACATAATAATATTAAAGATCTTATTAAAAAGTATGGATATGACAACACTAAGAGCATAAGTACTCCCATTGGTACCTCAAATTCACTTGATCTTGATGAAGATGGGAAACCTGTAAATCAAAAATATTTTAGAGGTATGATATGATGTCTACTTTACTTAATAGCTAGTCGACCATACATAATGTTTTTAGTATGCTTATGTGCAAGATATCAATCCTATCCCAAAGAATCTCATTTAAAGGCAGTGAAAAGAATTTTCACTACTTAAGGGGAACCATGGAACTTGGAATCTATTACACTTCTGGAGATGATTTTTTTAAAAAAAATTTTGGATGCTGATTTTGGTGGATGTAGAATGGATCAGAAACGTACATCTGTAACATGCCATTTCTTAGGAGATTCATTAGTTTTTTGGTCATGAAAGAAGCAACACTCAGTAGCACTTTCCACTACTGAAGCTAAATATGTAGTAGATGGAATTTGTTGGGATCAAGTGTTGTGAATGCAACACTCACTCATTGACTATGGTATGAGTTTTACCAAAAAAACAAAATTTGTGTGATAATACTAGTGCTATTACCTTATGTAAAAACCCTGCACATCACTCTCGTAAAAAACACATAGATATTAGGTATAAATTTCTTAGGTACCACACACAAAAAGGGGATATCATTCTTCATTTTATCGGAACTAAAGATTAACTTGCTGATATTTCCACAAAATATTTACCATCCGATATATTTGAATAGATTAAATAGAAGTTAGGAATTATAAACATAAATTAATATTCCATATTATCTTCTTGTTGAAACCTATCTTATTATTGTGAAAAAATCCTTTTCATTGGGGGAGTACATATACTTGTTAGTTAGCTTTTAAATTTTCATAATAAAGATTTTATAAATTTTCGTAATGAAGATTTTCTAAATTTTTTTAATGATGATTTTAATTTTTTTTTGAAATGAATGTTTTTTGTAATAAATTTTTTGTAGTCTAAAATTTTTTCCGTAATGGAGAATTTTGAATTGAAAATTTTCATTGTCAAACATTTTTGTAATCTAAAGTTCTTCAATAATTTTTTTCCCCGATATGAATAAACTTCCTAGAAATCCGAGAGGTATGTTTTGTTTCTTAAATTTTCATAATCATCATTTAATTGTTTTAATTTTCCTATGTTTTTAAATTTTCGTATTCACTGTTTCTTAAATACAAATGTTTTTTCTTAAAAAAAACTCAAAAGATCGGATTCTATCAAAATCTCCTTCGGGATATCATCTCAACCATCAGATCTGATCAGATGGGTTTTCATCCATTGGATTGAGTACGAAAGTTGAACCGTCACCTTAATTTCCTATATAAAGGCTTCCCTCTGGTTGTCCCACATATAAACTAAAGCCTTAATGTGTTGAATCTCTTCCATATTACATAATCTCGTTCCAAACTTCTCAGATCTTCCTCAAATCTGAATGTCTGTCGAAGTATCTTCCTAGAAAGACATGTTAACTGTCAAGACGATTTCTAAATGGCTTATTAATAGAGAAAGGTTAATACATCCAAATTTATTTTCTATGTATGATTCTATCATCTCAAATAACATCAAGATAAATGGATGGGAGAGTGTTTTCATATCAAAACCAAGAGCTCAGGATCTTGTATATCTGGACTTGTTGGTTGAATTCTATGTTTCATCATGTTTTTGAAGGAAGAAGGAAAAGATATATTCTCTTTCAAGAGCAATGGGAAGACTCGTGCTATTTCTTACACCAAGGTATCCAGTTTGATTGGAGTTCCTTATGAGGGTGAGGTAGATTTCTGCTCACATAAGCTGCCTGATGTTCTAGGAAGCTTCATTAAGGAAAAAGCAATGGCTTGTCTCGGTCTTTCAGATGTAAAGTCTATAAAGATTGTTCACTGATATAGAAATTTTCAAATTCTTGAATTGTGGGTTCAAGGATTCATCATTCCGAAAAAGGGGACATGGATACTTTGAAGAAGAGTGACATGTATTACCTAGATTTCTTGGTGAGTCTAAAAAAGAAAAACCTATCTAAGCATATTCAACTTTTAATTGAGAATATAATGATTTGAAATATAAAGGCTCAGATTACTATGTATCTATCCATTCTATCAAAGGTGATTTTATGGTGTTTAGAGTCCTTCAAAATACCTTGTAGTTATAAGAATTAAATTTCAAATCTATGTTGGTAAGTGATGATACACTAAAGAGGATGAGAATTGGTTTTTATAAAGAATATAGAGAATTTGTTGACTTTCTTGAAGAAGAAGCTAAAGCTATTTCAAAGAAACAAGAGGTGGATAAAGCATTTAAAAGGGTGGAAGGAACTGAAAGCTGAAGGAAGTAGACGATAAATAAAAATACCCAGAGGCTAAGGAAACTCAATCAGCACAACCGAAGCCTAAGAAGAAAAAATCATATCCGGATGAGGTAGTAGAAAAATGGAGGGAATACAATGAGAAAAAGAAAGCAGGGTATCCTAGCTTTGGTTTGGATCCTAATGAAGAAATATATTTAAAAGAAAAGGCTGCTGATGAGTATGAGAAAAAAGAGAAAGAGAAGAAGAAGAATAAGAAGTTGTCTGAGGCTGAAATTGTTCAATCACTTCTGAAATCTACTAAGAAAGCATCAGAGAATATTTTGATAGCAGAATCATTTCTGATAGAACCTTTTCCTGAAACTCTGGGAATGAAATTTCGGACTATAGATAATGTCCATGAAAAATTAGGGGTGGAAGAAGAAGAGGAAGAATAATGCTGTGTTGACACCGAGGACTTGATAAAGCATGTTGAATATTTTCATTAGAAGGAATTTCCTTCCGAGAAGTTATCATTCCAAACCTCTCAAGCTGAATCATCAAATATTTCTACCCTTGGGAAAGATGAGAAATGTGAAGATGATATGGTTGTAGAAGCAGTAAATAAGATGTCTGAAGTAGAAAGTTCTAATCAATATTTTATCCACCCAGAGTATGATGAGGCAGGATCTGAGAAGGAAGAGATAGATGACGATAAAACTGTACATCTATCTGATAGTGAACATAAATCTCTAGTCCAAGAGGAAGCCATTCTGAGAACTGATATGGGAAAACATGTGGTAATTGATACACCAAACAAAGCTATGGTTAAGAATAAAGATGCTCGTGGTTCTTCAAAGGGGAAAGCTGTTGAGTTTGAAAAAGAATCCTCACCAATCAAATTTTTTGATTCGGAATCATCCATTCTAGGAAATTATTTCATAGTCCAGTCCTTGAAGAAGCTTCTTGGCACTATCCCTATATTTCCTATCATTAATTACTTGTGCCATATTCTTCAATATTCATTAAATCATAAATCAGATTTAGTATCCATGGTGATGGATAAGTGTGTCAAGCTTGTGGATGATTTTGAACGGTTTTCCATAAACTAAGAAGTCCACAAAATATTCTACAAGAAAATGACCAGTTGGTCAAGTAAAACTGTAGAAGACATGAAAATTATTTATGAGTTCCAAGATGGTGTCAAGGATGCATTTGGCTCAGAATATGTGAAGATCAAGGATCTCACAAATAGTTTTGAGGAAAAACTAACTCTGGAATAAAATTCTTTGATATAAGAACTGAAAGATCTGAATGGGAATTTGTATTCAATTATATAGTGTTGGATGAGAGAAATAGATCTCAGGATTGAGATAGAAGAGAAGGTTACCAGGAAGAAGTTATGAAGGGTCAAGAAAAATACCATAATGCTTAGGAAGAAAAGATCAAATCCGTAGAGAAGAAATCAGAAGATCAGGATCACCTTCTAAAATGAGCACAAGAAGATCACAAGGAGTTCAAGAAGCTCAAAAAAATAGTAAATAAGTTGATTCCGAAGGATAAGTAAGGATAATCTTGTTCAATTCGAATCTTTTATTGTAAACTATCCGTGTATAAAATTGTCCAATCGCAATGAAATTTTGGGTTGCTCTTCATATAATTTTTTGTCTATTAAAAATATTTCAGGCACCATATTTTCTTTCCCATTCACATTAATCATTTTTGAAAATCACAAAGGGGGAGAAAGGGAAAAGGAATACAAATTAAGAGAAGAAATTTCCCTATGTAAGGGGGAGTTCATCTATGGGGGAGTTATTATCCAAGAAGATTTCCATGTGCAATAAAATTCTATGCTTCAATCCGGAAATCTAGAATAAGATCTTTATTGTGTCTAAAGCATTAAGGGGAGTTAGTCATATTCATCATTACCCATTTGTTAAGGGAGATAAGTTTCATTTTCAAAGTCCAGAAAAATATTTTCTATGTCCGTATATTATTTTTCGTAAGGGTGTTTGTGATTTCCAGAAAGGGGGATATTGTTGAGTCAATAAGGTTTCCTTATGAAATTTACATTCCTTCTTGTTTTTTAAAATCACAAAAACCTTATATTAAGGAAAGTTTCCTTTACCCTGTTTTTTACTTGATAAGGAAAGTTTTCCTTCCCCAAGGAAAATAAATCCTTACAATGTTTTTCATTTTTCATTTTATGTCTAAGTATAAAATTTGGCTTCATATCTAAAACCTCAGAATCATAATTATACTTAGATATAAAGAATTCTATTTTCAGAATCATAATTTAGGTTCTTAATTCTTTAAATTCAGACTCTGAACTTTATGAGTTCAGGTTCCGAATGCTCTGAATTTAGACTCTGAACTTTCTAAGTTCAGGTTCTGAATTCTATGAATTCAGACTTCAAACTTTCTGAGTTCAGGTTTGGAATTCGTATGAATTGAGAATGCGAATTTCCCTAAAATTCAAACTCCAAATTATTATGAATTTAGACACCTAATTTTCTTGAAATTCAGAATCCAGTATTCTATAGAAATCAGGTTTCGATCTCTTTTGAATATAGAGTGTGAATGTCCATGTTTTATAGACACCAAATGGGTTTTGGTTAGACTTCGAACTTTTATTTCCTTAGACTATGAAAAATAGGTTTGGTTGAGAAACCATGTTTATATTACTCTTTTTATGTTTATAAAATGAAGTCGTGCTTTTTATTTCTAACCTACCGTTGTTTTAGTCACACGTGTACAAGTCCCTCCGAAATTCAAGGAAAAATATGACCATTGGAGGAGGGAGCTGACCATGAATATGTGCCTATAAATAAGAGCTCATTTGAACGAGCTCAATATTGTTCTTCGACTCTAGTGATTACATGCTGTTGAAGTGATTTCTAGAGAGAGACTTTTATGCTTTGTGTGTTCTTAATATCTTGTTCAAAATTTCTTCGTGCGACTCCGAAAGTTTCTATATACATTCGAGGGCTTCTAGGGATAAGAAGACAGAGGTGCCGACTCTCTTGAAGTTTGAGAGCTTGTGGGGATAACAAGAAATATTCTGATCTTCGTATTGAGGGCTTACCCAGGTGTGGGTAAGAAAAACATTCTTGAAAGTATAAATCAAGGGAACTTCATCCAAGGTTTTTGGATACCCTTCTCTTTGGGTTAAAAGATATACAAGTTGTTAATTGTATTGTTTCATTTTTTTCACTGCATTTTGTTTTTTGAGGAAAGTATAAATATCTTATACTTTCTTATACCTGTACACTCTAATTTAGTAAGATTCTATACACTTAAATGTATAATCTTTATCATTGTAAACTTTTGTTGAGTTTCATTTCCGAAACCACATTTCCAAAATTACATTCTCGGAATCATCTTTTCAGAATCAAGCAAGTTAGTATAACTAATAGGTTTTGTGTACTTACCTTGTTTAACTTTATTAAAAATTACCATCGTTAAATGTTCTAATTGAATTTTTTAAGTAAACAATTCACCCTCATCTTGTATATTTAGCATCAACAACATTAGATACTACAATCAATATCATTTCGATCCTACATGATAATCACTTGGTGTAAGAAAATAGGCCTTACTACATACCTGGTTGGACACTCTTGAGTAATATGATTAGGATAATTTATATTTTCAATACAAACAATTATAAATTAATTGAATCGATTTTGAAAATAAATGAACTAGGTTAAAACTATCTTGTATTATATTAAAAATAATGTTTCATGCTTTCTAAATCCTTTAATTAATTCTATTTTTTCCAATATGATTATTTATACTCATACTATTATTTTTTGTTTTATACAATGAATGGAGTGAAAAGAAATATTTTTTACATTCAACATGAAGTAAAATGTGGTGAATATGAAAAAAAAATGCGATGAATTATGGAGAAAATTATTTTCTCATTAGGTCAATTTTTTCCATAAATACGATTTACAACATATACCTCAACAAAATCCCAGACTCACTAATTAATATAAGGAGTGAGTTATCTAGGAACATGAGTGATGGAGAACATAAATGAAATATGGATAAATTACCATCATGTAAAAATTGTGGAAAAATACATAGATGAAATTGTCAAGGCAGAACATGAAAATGATTTATGTGTGTAAAGGAATGGAATAAAAAATTAATAAAGAGAAAAACTACTGAGATTGATGGAAGGAAATAAATATCATTATAGGGATATATTTATATTTTTTTTTCTTCAATGTGAAGAAATAGGTAACTATCTATTTTAATTCCCCATTATAAAGGATAACTACTAGAACTTGAAATGAACAGTGTAGGAATAAAATGATTAATGTATTTATTATAATTCAAGAATTATATTATAAAAGTATTATTTACAAATGGTAATCTAGTATAAAAATTATGAAAAACATTAGGGATTATATTAATCATTATATGAATATATGTGTCTAATAACATAAAAGTTAGGGATACCATAATTAGTTAATTAATTTATAATTTATCTTATGTCCAAAAACATAATCACATATTTTTTAGGTTTTATGTGTTGAGTGTCTACCATTATTACAGATATTAAAGATGATAATTATAGAGACATTGTGTTTTAGTGGAAAATTATTTTAGTAATAGTTTCTTTATATTTTATAGAAAATAGTTTTATGGAATTGATAAGCTTTAGGTTTGATATGATCATTAATGAAATGGTAATAATAGTCATATAATATTCTTAGATAACGTGATAAAAATTTTGTATTGAAAACCATAATAAAAAATTCTTAATTATTAATGTTATTTAAAATATTTCTTCCACATTAATTTGGTAATGTTATAGGAATCATATTAATATTTCATTGAAATATGAAATGCCTCAAGATGGGTGACAACTAGTCACATCAAAAAATGCCATAGAGATTGAACACATGACTAAAGGAAGATAAGGGTTTAGCACATACCACCGGCCTACATGATATATTAGTTAAAATTTAATAGAATTTTAGATAAAAAATTTGAAATATTTATATTAATGATGAAACAGTGGTGTTAATTTTGATTTTAAGCTATTAACATATTATATTAGATAACTCGGGTCAACTTTATTGGTTTTAGAAAGTATTTAAAGATAAATAAGAAGACATGCCTCTATTTTATAGATATTACAATCCATTAAAATTATATTTTATTCCTTCACACATAAAAATAATTTTTAAATATTCATTTCTATTATTAACTAATAAATTGAAATTTTAACAATTCAACACCAAAGTATAAAACTGTTCTTATAAACTAGAATTATTTCTAGTAAGTAAAGTCTCTAAAATTCTTTTATAATAAAAACCATCATAAAAATTTGGAAAAGGATATAGAAAAAATATCATATCCCATTCATATCCAATAAAACAGATGGTCTTGTCTACCACCCTTTATTTATGGTTTTGAGCAACCTAAATTTTCATTGATCATTCACTATCATATAATAAATTAGCACTATCACGCTTTATAAATATTTATGAGTTTCTTAGCTGTACATATATTCACATTCCACCAGTGTTATCCTAGTTAGAAATATATTGATATTAAATTCTATATGACCTTTTTATTTTTGATTCTCTCTTATTAATATGTTGTTTAAAGTAACATTTTCTAATGTGTGTTTTCACTGATGGTATTTCTAAATATTGACTTATCCCTTGATTACGAAGACCACGTTTAAATGAAAAAGTCAAAATTTGGAGAATATTTATCTTATTAACTAAAATATGAAAATATATATTTTAAAAATATTAATTTTAAGCTATTTATTAGTAGACATATAATTACCCTTTAATAGAAGAAGAATTTTATTTATGATTTTTTAATTCAAATGGAGGGTTTAGACACACTTTTTTCACATATTTCAAAATAATGCTTCACCCCTTTCAGAAAATTTTTATGGAAATAAATAAAATTTCTTTATGAAATTAGAACAAAAAAATTATCTTAGGGTGAATTTGTGAGATTCTTCGAAGAAGTTTAATTCTTATAAGAATAATGTAAAACAATAAATTTAAATTCAAAACCACATTTTCATTTAAATAATTGATATTGTTAAATTATATTTTTAATTGATTATAATGTACAATTAGTTGAAATATTTTTAAATTAATAAAATTTATTTCATTTTAATATAATTCATATTGAAAATTGATATAAAAACATTGTGTTTGTTTAAAATGATTCTTTTTAAAAACATATTTTCCCATCATGAAAGTGGGAATATTTTTTAAGTATATATTTAAAATTAGGTGAATTGAATTTGAAATAATTGATTCCTTATAGGGAATCAAAATAATTTATAATTGATAACGTGGGAAAAATAATTTTTTACTCAATTTATTAGTAAATATAATAAAAAAATATTTATTCTAATTAAGGTAAAATTGTTTTACTAGAGGGTTAAAGAAAAAAAGACATGAGAAAAAAATGACCTATAGAATTTTATAAAAAATATATTATAGACATATTTATACCATTACACATATAATTTTAAATAATGGTTTATTTGGGACACTTTTGACATAAGAAAAACATGATAGCGCCAAATTATTTATAAAAAATATCAATAGTTTCCTCTCCCCCACATATAAAAGGGCACCAACTATCTTGTCTTCTTGACACCATAAATACCTTTCGATTCACTTAATATGAATGAAAATATCATCCAAACATCCATAAAAAAATACTATAAGACTAATTATTCACATAAATCCATCATTTTAAGGCCTTACTACTAACCAAAGGTGATACCCAAAGAATATGAAATGTTCTTTAACGAGCATCTTCTGTTTACTTCTTTCTATAACTCATGAAATTATTATTTAAAAATTATGATATAATAACCAAGAATTATAACATATAATAGGATATTTTCTATAAAATATAATTACCTAGAACCATCTGCACTTCCATCAAATGGGTTACGAAATCATTATATATGTGTGCTGAGGACTACCGCCTCGCGAACCAATGTCGTTTGTTTTTATAATTCCACTCCACAAAGTTGGGTATGTTGATTGATATAAATAATATGTATTATATTTATAAATTATTAATTTCTATGTAGTCACTATAAAAAATATAACTTTCTTATCTTTTATTCCATTGGATATACGATAATGTCACTCATGTGTATGTCGGACTACCATGTCACGAAAAAATGTGATTTGTCTTTCACTAATTCTTCACATGGAAGGTGAAAATAGAATTTTAATTATTATACATCATATAAATGAAATTATTTTTCTTATATTGACATATTTATCATTATTGAATGAAAATATGTATCATTCAATTTTTTCCTTTTTCACTTATGTTAATATGATAATATCAATCTTGTACATATAGAAAACCTCTTTCACGAAGCGATGTTACCCAATTTTTATATCCAAACCACATTGATGAGGTATAGAAATATTTAAAATCTTATACATTATATTTTTATCATTCTATATTGATAAAACATTTCTTAACTTATTCCCACATTGATATTTGAAAATTAATGTGTTACTCAGGCGTACATATAACCTACCGTCTCCACGATAGTGATGTAATTAATTTTTCATAACCATTATTTGTGATTTTTTAAAGGTAATATTTATTTAAAAAATATGATAATAATTTCATTATTAATATTTTGGAGATAATTTAATAATATTATATGTGCATGAAATGTATCATTTATGATGAAACACCTTTGAGAAAATATAGAAATTAACACTCAAGATGGTGAAAATAATAAAAGATTATTATGACACAACTGAGAAGATATAGGAAAATTGTCATAAATGATATTTAAAATATTAATATAGATCATTAATATTTTAATAACATTTTCTAAACCACTATACTTGAGTTTAAATCATGTTCAATCAAAAGGAAGAGTAATGTAATGGATTCCTCAACTCATTTTATATTAAATTTGTTAAACATATACTTTCTTGATTATTTAATTTATATATTGTGTGTATAATGAATATTATTTTCCATGTTTTTTATTTACACTTATTTCTTTGGATTTATAGTTGACACACTTAATTTATTCTTTGATTAATTCTGACATCAATGTTATGATCTATTTAAGAGTTTATTTAACATTCTCATTCTAATTGACAATTTTTATTTGTGTATTAAAGTTAATAAAATTATTTTATAATATTATAAAAAAAACATAATTTTTCCCTCTTATATCTATTTAATTTATTTTATCATAATACTAGTATTTTCCCAATTTTTAGTAATTCAAATAATTAATCTGTTTTATAATACCTGGATTCATTTATCTCTTCAAATGAAAATCTATTATCTTATAAAATAGTTTTTTTTCTAAAAATTATTTTATAATTATTTTATAAAATTCTCAAAATGATATATTAAATTCATTTTTAACAATTTTTAATTTTGAAAAAATGTTTTAAATGAATCCATAAGTCATTTTCAAAACAAGTCGTATATAGATTTTACTAAAAATGAGAAAGAAATCATTATTTCTTTTAAAAAAAGGATCTTTCCTAAAATTTTACATGGAAAAATAAATGTTCCTTTTAAATTTCATAGAATATATATAATTTACCACATTCATGAGAATCATTTCGTTGAGCATTCCTTTTCAATGTCACGATAATATTTTTAAATTAATTTTCGTTAAAATTTCTTTAAAAAAAATTCAAAATGTTCTTCAACATGAAAAGATTATTTTTTACAATAATGTTTTTAAGAATATTTTATTATATTTATATTATTTAATGAAAACAACCATTTATTTATACTCCAATATGTATACGTTGATACCATATTTAGTCTTTCTTTAGGCGGTTTATTATTATATTGACCAAGGACAATATTGACATTCATTTTCTTTTTTAATTATGTACTCACTATGTTAAAATTAATATATTCACATTCTTGTGACCAGTAGATATTAATGTTTACCTAAGTTTCAATATTATTAATCATTGATATTTATATTTCGTCAATAGAATACCATTTTAACATATGGTGTTTACATTGAATGATATTTTTTTATATGGAAATATTGATAAATTTTTATTCTTTACTAAATATAAATATATATAGTTATTGATAAGGAAATTTTTGATGACTTAAATTGTTTTTTATTTATATGATAATTATTTGGAAGTTCCAGCCACATGTGTTGTGCATTTAAACATATCCCATTTATTCATAGGTTTTCTCATGGGATGAATCAGTTGGATATACATATTTAAATGGGGTTTTATACAGTATCTTTTAATCATTATTGAGTATAGATCTTATTGGTAAATGCATCATGTGACAATAAAACATGATGTTCAGTAATTAATCCTTGCCTTAATTCATAATTTGGTAATTATCATACATGAGTTATTCATAATGATATTATCGATTGATTCATTTCATGTTTAGTATATTGATTAAATTGTATGTGTTTTAGTTTGTTACATTTCCCTTGATTATGAAATTTGATTATTTAATTGGAGTGTGTGTCTATATATTTAACTTTCTATATTTTTCATTCCTTATTGAGTATGCTTTATTTCTTTATGATAGATTCTATTTTACTTACCCCATACTTGAAATTTGAGATCACCCTTATTTTAATCATTTTATTGCTATCACTGAATTGTAATATATATTATTTGAAAGGATATTATAGATGAAAAAAGTTTTATTATCAAGAAAATGAGTTGAAAATTTTATATTCATATGTAATACAAGGCTCATTTATGCACCCAGTTTACCAAGACTTATAAACAATACAATCAATTAATATACAATTCATTGTATCTTATATCAATGTAATAATTTCTTTCAATTACTCTGTTCTAATGAAGTTAGGGTTTCTACATTTTATATCCTCTCAACGCATCAAAATTTCTCATGAGACAAATCATTTGTAAAAATTAAATGGGTGTTTATTGTATTTATATAGCTAGTTTATTCTATTTTGGCAATATATAATCCCAGTCCCATATGCCACTAATGGGATCCCCAAGCCTGGTCGGTCCCATGGCCTCAATCACATCTCCCAAAATTTCAGAGGAAATCAAATCGAATTGAGGGCCTATGTGTGATTGTGCGGAGTATATGAACTTGTTAGCATAGTGCAGAACATAAGAATATCAATAATATATACAGATAGAAAAAATCAACAAACCATACTCCATATGTAAATATTGGAAGGATGATATTATAATCAATCCACATATCATATAATATACAAGATGATGGTGATATATTGAAAATTTTTCAAATGAATTATTCAAAATAAGAATACAAGGAAAATGAAAAATCGATATAATAAAAGTAAAAAAGGTCAAAATAATCTAAGTAGCGTCACATACCTCTGCTTGGTCTCATTATGTCTTACTATTATGAAACATATCTAGTACCTATTTTAGGGTGCTTGACCTTCTCAACTCCTTTAATCATATTATATGTTTGGGTCTAATAACATGAACCAAATAGGATGGGAGACTAAGTCCAAGTTGGTATGTACCCACGGTCTATGCCGTTGAGTTTGTAAATATATGAAGCATTTAGTGTGCTGTCAGAAAAGTGGTAATCAAGGAAGTAATCAAAAGTAAAGAAAATATGTGCACTAGTTTTCATTTACTACCTATTTAATTAAGTGATTTAATTACATTGAATTTATATATATCAAGATCTTGCTCAATCCAAGCATACCCCATGTAACTTGTATCACAAAGTATTCCTCAAAATCACATATAAACAAGTACAAATGAATTTCGAATCCACGATTGTGCTTCGTCCTAGTAGACACATTATATGTAATTTCATTTATGATTCAGTTCCAAATGTGAGCCCATCCATGAAATTCCTATATTGGAATTCAAGTATCACTCCAAGTGAAATATCAACCAACACCCTACAATCCCATCCCTCGAGAACTTCTCAGAAATGCGATTTCATTATAGGTGAGGTATAACTTCTCAGCCAATCAATTCCATCCACAACACTCCTCAACATAATCTTAAGTATCACCCAAGGCATTATAGACAAATTCCCTTTTACTCCATCAATGATATTTTCATAAGAATCTATGTATCACTCAGCATATATGTATAGTATCAATGATTCCATCCACAGAATCCCTCAATGGATCCACGTATCACCTATTTCTTAATAACATTTCACCATTGAGTCCATCCATGTCATCTTAAAGTGGACCCATTGTCACCAATTGTATAAAGTTCAATTGACACAAGATTATTTCCAGGGAATTATAATTTGAATACATGTTGCACCAAATAATATTTATCATTTAACGAAATCAGTTCCCCTTAACATTTCATTTTATTGGCCATAGTTAAAACCAAGATTACCCCTTAGCAGGGTCAACTCAAAAAGGGGTATCAATCCTTGGCCAATATCAATGGGCTTGGACATACAATAACTCATGTGGGAATATTTTTATTACAAGACTAACATGAATGACAACCAATATAAGTCTTTATCATCATTTACCTCACATTGTAATATCATGACAATGAGATTCCATTTTCTAATCAATTTATTACATATCTTAGTCTCAAAAAAATCACATGGGCTAGTATTTTAAGGGATACTCAAACACATACATGGACATTTTCAATAAAACAAGTATAAGAAGCCTATAAATCTATCCCACAGATTAGCTACAATTTAACACACATGGGATAATCCATAATTATGTAAATTCAATCCAATTGCATTAGTTCATGTCATATCCTCATCTTACTCACATGGGAAAGACAAACATGCATTAAACAATAATGAAATACATGGGTCAGGGAAAAATCATCCATCCCATACCCTTTATTCAATTTAATTACAATCTAATAACATTTTAATTTAATTCATTGACCAATTAAAATTTTCAAAATCCCATGATATGGAAGAAAATGCATGAGTCATAGGCATCCAAGGAAAAACTCCATAAAGGTGAATTCAAGGAAACTCACACATGGGGTGGTTCTTATTCAGTGTATACTACTTATAACATGGATATACATGCATATTTAATTAACTAAATCATGATATAAAATAACATGTTTCAATTTCAATTTATTCACTGCCCTAAAAATGGGAGCCCCGCACACCAACACTTATAAATGACCATAATTTCATCAAAATTCATATGACCACCTACATTCAGCTCATTCTTAATAGCCTTTCCAGTATCAATCTCATATTCACCTTGGTTTTAAATAAATTTGATGAGTGAATGAAGAATGGAAAAATAGGGCATTTGAGCCTCAATCCAAATTGTGTATCTAATTCCCAGAGTAATAAAAGGAGACTAAAAATGAAGTATGGACCACCCGTTATAGATCCTAGGAGGCAATCCATTTTTTAATTAGATTCTAAATGATGACTATATATGAAAAATACATTAGGTATAGGAGATATCTTTCAAGGGGAAATATGGTTTTTGTATGACGGAAAAGGATCATCAAAGGTCTAAATTTAATATTAATTCAAATAAAAATTATTAAAAATTTTAAAATGATATGCTCTCTCATTTTACCCACATGGTTTGGAAAACCATACCAAATCCATGCATGGTTTTCAGCAGGACAAGGTTCACCCTCACTGTTATACAGAGTGGTTTATAATTTTTGTGCAAACAGTGCGTAAACCCATTACAAAAAACTACTAAAAACTGTTGAACTGTAACATGAACATGAATCCCCTCTATCACAGTTTACTCAAATAGTGTAGCTGGTACACCCCTAATATCTTTCCAAACATAGTTTATTCAAACTATGTTTCCTTCCCCCGCACAGTTTTTACTAACTGGGTGTGTGGCCAAAAGCACCCCAAAACTACGTTATGGTCTCCGAAAAATCCCTACCCACCTCTAAACCCACACTCAACTCAATTAGAATTCATATTAGGCCATATTTAAGAAACAAAAAATTTAATTGATGGAAAAAATATACATATCTAAATAATAACTATGTTCTTTCAAACATTCCCCTAAAAGAAATTAATCCCTAAATTTACCTTCTAATGGTGGTGAACCAATGTCTGAGAATGACTTCATCCACTATAATAGTACCTCAACCTCGCTCTCCTAGGTCTCATCCTACACAAATTCAGGAATACAAAGAACCTATAATAATAGAATAGTCCTACCTCAGAGAACCTATGTGATAGGATCCACATTTCGTATAAGATGATCCTCAAAGGGTTAAACTACATTTAAATCAACCATCACTAACTCAAAAGTGTTATTTATTTCTGAATAGTATTGTCGTAGTTGATAAAAATAGATGAAGTCATGCATATCCGAGTACCTTCGAGTAATAATCATCTACTAGGCTATTAGACATACTGTCTCTAGAATATCAAATGGCCTGATGTATCTCAATAAAAGATTTCCTTGTCTCTTGATCTTCTTCTGTTCTAACCATGGAGAAACATGTATGATAACATGATCCCAGAACATAAACTCTAGTGGTCTCTTGTAGACATCAGCGTACGATTTTTGAAGAGACTATGTAGTATTAATCCAGTTCTGAATCCACTGCACATGTTCTTTGGTCTCTTATATAGGACGAGGTCCTAGCGTAGAAGCCTCTTCTTCCTCCATTCAACATAGGGTTGATCAACAAGGACAACCGTATAAATCATCAAATGGATCCATATGAATATTAGTTGCAAAGTTATTGTCTTAGGTTATCTCAAGAAGAGGTATATGCCTAAAAAAAATCTACCAAAATTCAGGATGCTTGCTCCCATCATGTTCTCAAGCACTTGAATTGTTCCCTCTAATGGGTCATCTATCTGGGGGTGGTGTGCCATGCTCAAAAGCACCTGTGTAACTAGAAACCTCTGTATCTCATTCATGAATCAAGAAGAAAAATATACACCCCTATTTTAAATTATTGTATGAGGACCCCCATGAAGACGTATAATTTCACACCCAGATTTTTGATTCCATAGTTGGATTCAAATCCACTTTTGGTTATTTTCATTCTATTGGTTTCTAGGTGTTTTGGGATAGAAATTTTGGTGCCTCTTGTGTTGTTGATCTATGAACATAGTCATGGGGGTATTCTATGGTATTTGGCCACCAATTTTTTCAATGGTATGATGTGAGGTTGTGGTGTTTTTTAGTTGGATTAGTTACACTCCTAGTGGCACTACTTGTGTGGAAAGTTGTTGAGGTGTTTTGTAGCCATGAGTTAGAAGTGTTTTAAGGTAAAATAGTGGTCTAATTTTGGGTATCATTTCCCCTATCCTTTTCCTACCTTCCCTTTAGGTTTCCCCCTTGGACCCAACTAAAATTTGAGGTAAAACATCACATTTTGGGTGTCTAGAATAGGCCGCACGGTTTGGCCATACGATATATTAAACCATGCAGCCAAACCGTGCAAGGGTGTCAAGGTCATTAAAAACATGTTTAATT
Organism: Viscum album; assembly: GCA_963277665.1. Taxonomy (NCBI): domain Eukaryota; kingdom Viridiplantae; phylum Streptophyta; class Magnoliopsida; order Santalales; family Viscaceae; genus Viscum; species Viscum album. The sequence goes on along the minus strand of OY728146.1, from coordinate 182,120,951 downwards.
CCCATTTTTTTCATCCAGAATAAACCCAAACCATCCCATTTCTTCCACATTTCCATCCCTACCTCTATGGGAATCCACAATGCTCCCCCCTTGGAAGTCATTTTTGAAGGTGGATTTGATGGGGGAAACATCAAAACTATACAAGTAAGTAATTCTCTATTTGATTTCTTCCCATTCCATAAGGTTTCTTTCACCCTTTCATGAGTTCTAAACTTCCAAAAGTTGAGTTGTGTACCTAGGTTTTACCTTTGAACCTTTTGGTGTAATCTTGAGGTTTTAGTTTTCTTTTATCATCCTTAAGGTGTGACACTGGTGCAGTTGTTGTTTCACATCATTATTTTGATGGTTTCGATCCTTTTGGTTGGTTATTCAACCTGTAAGAAATTATTGATCAGTTATAATGATTGTTTTATTAATTTATAATGTTCCTAATCTTTTTTGTGTCATGAGAAATCCATTTTTGGTAGAATTATTAAACCATTTAGTATTAAAGTTACATTTTTGTTGGAAGTTGTGTTTTTTTCAAATGTAACTCAATTGAAATATTTTTTGGTTGTTTTATAAAAAATTAATGTGATTTATTAGTTGTTGAATGTGGCTGACTATTCTTGTTTTGAAATGTTTTAGTGTCATGTGGGCCTCTATATGGGGTTTTTTAATGAGTTTTATTTGTGAAACCATGCTATACTTTTGAAAGTTTTTTATGGAAATGTGTCATTTTCATGTTTATCTTTTGTGGTATTATTTGAGGTAATTTTTATAACACTTGACAGTGGATTAATAAATGTATCTATGGCTTCGAATTATATTTTGGATTGGTATTATATGATTCTGTGCGTGAATGATGGTTTTAAAATGGGGTTTTTGTGAAAGACATGGTTATACCCCCTTGGGTTTGTTTGATAAAAATTGAAAAGGATTTAGTGAGTTAAACAAAGTGGGAAAATTATGTACATGTATTATTTTGGTGATTGTATTCATTTAATATGGGGTTTTTAAAGGTATGTAGGAGATTTAAGATGTCAATAATTTTTAGTGTGTTTTATAATTTGCTGAAGTGTTTTATTAAATTGTGATGTGGGTGCAAAATAAGTTTGTGGGTTGTTTTGTGTGAGTTTGATGATAAAATAAATTTGAAGGTGAAAATAATGAAAAGGGTGTTATATGAAATATTTGTGGGAAATAATTTTATTTGGACTATCTATGCATTGTTTTAGAAAATAATGTTTAAAGTATTTGTTGGAGTGTTAAAGAGATTTGAAAAGAGTTGTGGGCTATTTTGGTGTGAGTTTGATTTAAGAACACATTTGAATGAAAATATGGATTATGTGACTTGTGTGATATACATGTTTGATTTTTGGTAAATTTGTGATGTGAATATTGTATTTTTATGTGAAAATTATATTTCATGGCTTATTGAACTAGTTTGATAACCAGAGGTAAACTCGGGTATTTAGGTGGGTGGACATGTACTAGTATGCTTGTGATCTCATGGGGTTTGACCTCCATTTCACGTAGAAAAATTTATGATGAAAATAATAACTAAAATATGATGATGATGATGTTATAGGACCACTAGGTTATTGGTATTATCCCTAGTAGTGGATCGTGTGCACGAGAACAGATATTGTGATTGTTACTCTCACCGACATACGAGGAACCTAGGACTCACAATGAGGTAGTGCATAGGGGGTTTCGTCATGTTGCTTGTGATCATTAGATAATTTTTTCTTACCATTGGCATACATTATGGCCTGTGGGAAAATTCAGTAGTGTTGGAATTATTTTTAAAAGTGTTGGTTTTTTAAAATATCCCACTTGAAAACTATTTTTATTTAAATTTGTATCTCTTAGAAATTGTTGCTAGCATTGTTTGTTATAAAACCATGCAAGATTTTCGTCTGTGAATGTTTTATCACATGGAATCTCTTAGTGGTGTTATCCTACTAGGACTTGGATCAAAACCTAATTATCCCCTGGGGTTTAAGTAGGATTGATTATTTTTTTCACAGGTTTGTGTACATCTTTTGTGACAATTTTTTGGGTTTTTAGTGGTACATCGTGATGCGGTTTTAGTGAGATGGCTTGAGGTCAGTTCCTCTTCCCATGTGGAGGCTCATAGGATCACTTTTTTTTTTGGTTTTTTACCTTTGTAATGGTCTTTGAATATTGGTTTATATTTTGTAATTAAATTCTGAAATTTAGTAACGTATGTTTTGGTTTGAAAACTCTAGATTTGTTTTGTTGGATGTGTTTGTTGTCGTATGTTTATAAACTAGGTTAAATTGTTCCCAATTCTCATTTTATGATACCTGGGAACTTGTGATAGCCCATTGGGATTAGGAATGCCCATCGGTCCTTGTCAGAGGCCGGGTTTGGTACCTATTTTGATAGAAACCAGATTTAATTCGTGACAAAATGGTATCAGAGGAGGTTCACTCTGTTTGAGTTATGTTATCTAGGGAAGAGTTAGGACAGTCTGGAGTTAGGATTTATGGTACATTAAATTCAAGAAATGGTTAGTGTGCTAATATAGAACACCTCATGTTGATATTCGAGTCTCCGAGGAATGTCTGGATTTATCTAATTCCTTTGGTTTTCTTTGTTTTATAATGACTAAGGGAAATGAAAAGGGAGTTGGGTTAATGGTCTCAGTGATCTTGTAGGGCCTGGAAATCCATGTGGGGCTGGGGATATTTCCCCAGACCACTCTATGTGATGATGTAGTGATTGGAGTATGGCCACCAACCATATGTCTAAGCCACACATTGAAACTAGTTTCCTCTCGCATTGTCTTCTGACCTTTTGTTTTGAAATCTCTGATGTTTAGTTTTAAAGAAAAAAAGAAAGGGGTTTTAGAAGAATAATGTTTTTGTGAAATTGTTTTATAATAAAAGGGGAATGGATTGATTTGTGAAATAGTGGAACTAAATTTTTAGAATTATATTGAAATAGAAAATGGTTGGTTTACACCTCTTTTAGAAGCAGGTTGTATGTTATAGATTGTTTTGAGAAAGTGTTTCCATTAGAGTTTTATAAACTATTGAATGTTTTTTTAATGGGATGAGATTTTTTGAAATTAATGTTAATGACTTGAACGTGAGTTATTATCTAAATGTTTGTGTATTTTTGAAATGTTTTTATGTTGTAAACTAGGATTTTGGTTTCTTGGTAAGTAGTCTTGAGGAAAAGGAAGTATTGGTTGACTATTTTGGTTTTGAAAAGTGAAAGGAAATGTTTGTTTTAACTGTTTATATTTCTGTGAGAGACAAAATTAATGAGGTTATAAGAGATGATGCATGGTCAATGGAAAGGATGGATGAGTGCCTAGATAAATATGAGGAGGGGGCCCAGTGTCTCACGGAAACATGCATGTGTGAGGACCATGAGGTACCATTGGTGGATACGCTAACCACTAAACCATTTGTTTTCAAATAGATGATTTTGAAGGAAAACATGAAGTCCTGATGAATGGTTTAGGTTGGTGTGCCTTATTTGTTTTTGGAAATGTTGTTGCGGGATGTTTTAAGTCTATGAACCCCTCTTGTTTGAATGGTGTTTTAGGTTTGTGTTTGTTTGATAAGCTGGGTTGAAGGTCTGGTTAGTGGTATCCATAGGAGAAATATTTCAGAATTTCATTATGGTTGTTCCTTTCATGTGACTAGATCTAGTTTCTAGAATGTTTTAACCAATGGACCAACTTTGTTGGGTCCTTGGGTTCTCTCATTGGGTATGGTATTCCCCCATGAAGGGTTGGTGCAAAACTGAAGTGAAACCTGAATTGTTTTTCCATTGGAAAATCCTCCAGTTGACCAATATAAGGAATATTTTTTCAATATTTGTAGAATGAGTCTATACCTTTTCTATTCATGGTTTTTGGGATCCAGTTGTAGTAGGAAATTTCTAGTGGGAGGTTGAAAGATGACCGAGTTTCTTATGTTACCAGATTCGTCGATGGATGAAGTGGTCTTGGGTTGTTAGAGCTGGATGTTCTCTAAGAGGGCCTTTGGGTCCTTTATAGTCTCTTCAATGTAAGTGTACATGTTAAACAACCCATTTTAGAAATCTGGTCATGAGAGGCTGTTATGGTCACTTTCTAGAATTGTGTGGTATTTGGGGATGTTTCCTAAGGTACCCAACCATTGATTTTTTCTATCAGTCACAATGGACATGTTTAGGGATGCCTTGTGATGTCATTTGTTTGTTTGAATTTAACGGTGAATGTCGTGAAATCCTATAAGAGTCTCTGTTATATTGGGAGTATGTATCTCCGTGAAAAAAAATCAAAAACAACTATTTGAGAGGATGGTGTTTATATCTATTCTTTTAAATGGAAGAATACATTCTGTTCATGGGGTTTCCACATACTTACTTCAAGGCCGATAATGCGTCAATCATTTGAACTCCATCCATAGGCCCCGAAATGAAGCTGGTGTGTAGTCAGGGGTAAATACTAGGGTAGTTAAAACACTTGTACAAATTCATATCCTTAGTAAGAAATATGAGAATAGTTTAAACCACTAGAGTTATCATCTTTCTTATACTATTCCAATTCGATGTAAAGAGGTGGGAGGACCTCGTGTCCATGTTATCACCCAATGTTATTCTTTTCCAATTTGGATCCAATTGAGTTTTTCAAGTATGGTTTGGAATTTGGCTAGATAGGTTGAACACATGGTTTTTTCATGAGTAGTACTGAACATGTGATAGGAAGCCATGCAGATCAAATGATTTCCACAGTTAGCGCACAATTTCCTAAACTGTGTGGACTAACCGTGTGGCCATCCCAAATCTGAAAATTTTGAGGTCCTCTTGTGTCATACTGGGCTAGTTGTTTAGATAGTGGGTTATTATGGTGGGTAGACTAACTATGATTCTGACCCAATATGAGTCTAACATATGTTCTTTTTTAAAGGTCTAATCGTAGTTTTCCCCTTTAACGAGGGAGTCCGTTTGGGCCTCCCCCTATTAGTGTCCCGATTCTGTCTCGAGAAATAAAATCATGTCTATTTTTGTGGGGAGCCCATTTTTGTCTCCCCATACAAGTTTCTCAGGTTTTTTATTGGTCTGGGATTGGTGTTAGTTAGTTTCATTTGGAGCTATCTAACTACCATCATTTTTCTGGGGTAAACGTTGGAATGAGAGAGTTTACAGTAGTTTAGTTAAAGCAAGGTAAGTGTAACCTTGTTTGTTGTTTCTATTCGTCTGGGAAGATTTCTTGAGTCTTGTTCAGATAGTGTTTAAGGATTTTACTTTTGGGATAAAGTCTAAAAGTGCATGATATTTTCAGGAACTGGTGTAAGTTGTGGTTTTGTGAGAGTATTACTTCATTAATTGATCACTAGATATGTTTTGGCCGTTGGGGGTGAAACTAGGAAAGGGAGTCCATCTTGGTTTAACAATTGGGTTTATTTTTTTTTCTTTTTACCTTTCTATGGATTTCCATGGGTGGAATGATTTATGGTGTGGATAATTGTCACACCCATATTTCTGATTCCATTCATTTTTTTTCAAATCCACTTTGGTTCTTAGATTTTACTTGGTTTTCGGGTGTTCTTGGTTTGAAATTTTGGTTCCTCTTGTGTTATTCACCAATTAATTTATTCATGGGGGTATTGTATGGTATTTTAATCCAATTTTTTCAAAGGTATGGTGTGATGTTGGGGTGTTTTGGAGTTGGATTAGTAACAATCCTAGTGGAACCATTTTTGGGTATGTTCTTGAGGTTGTTTGTACCCATCAGTTGAATGATATATAAGGAGAAAATGTGGTCTTATTTTGCATATTATTTCCCCTATCATTGTTATATTTTCCACCTAGGCTTCCCACTTGGACCCCCTCAAATTGGAGTCAAAACATCACATTTTGGGAGGCCAGAATAGGTCGCACGGTTTGGCCGCACAGTTTACTAAACTGTGCCTCCAAACTATGCAGGGGTGTGAAGGTCACTTTAAATATTTTGTAATTACAATTTTTTCCTTCCATAATAAACCTAAATACTTCTATTTATTCCACATTTCATTCCCTACCTCCATGGATAGACTCCATGCTCACTATCCATCTCTTAGAACTCATTTTTGAAGGGAGATTTGATGGGATAAACAATAAAACCATGTAAGTAGGTAATTATCTGTTTTATTTCATCCCATTCTATAGGGTTTATTTAACTCTTTCATGATTTAAAAAATTTCCAATGGATTGGGATCGTACCTACGGTTTAACTTTGAGCCTTTTGGGATAAATATTGAGGTTTTAGGCTGCTTTTATCTTCCTTGATGTGGGGCGGTGTTACAGTTGATGTTTCACACCATGATTTGAGGGTTTCGACACATTCGGTAGATGATTCCATGTGTAAGAAATTATTGATGAGTTATCTTTCTTTTTTATTAATTTATCATGTTCTGAATCTATTTTGTGTGGTGAAAAAACCATTTTTTGTAAATATGTAAAACATTTAGTATTAAAGTTACATTTTTTTTGAAGTTGTGTGTTTTTCAAATGTAACTCATTTTATATCTTTTGTGGTAGTTTTATAAAATATTAAAGTTATTTATTAGTTGTTGAAAGTGAGTTCCAATTCTGGATTAGTAATGGTTTACTGTCATGTGGGACTTGAAATGTTGGTTTTAAATGAGTTTTATGTGTAAAACATTGTTATACTTCTTGAAAGTGTTTTATGGAAATATGTGCTTTTCATGTGTATCTTTAATGGTATTATTTGAGGTAATTTTTATAACACTTGAGAGTGGATTAATAAATGTTCCTAGGTATTCCAATTCTATTTTACATTTTTATTGGTATGATTTTGGCCTTGAATGAGGGTTTTGAAATAGGTTTTGTGTGAAAAACATGGTTATACCCCTTAGGTTTTTTTTATAAAAATTGAAAGTGATTTAGTGAGTTAATGAAATTGGGAAAATGATGTACATGTAGTATTTTGGTGATTATAATAATTGAAGACGGGGTTCTGAAAGGTAAGGAGGTGATTTTAGATGTCAAACATTTTTAGGGTGTTTTATAAATTTCCAATGTGTTTTATTAAATGATGATGTGGGTGCTAAACATGTTTCTGGGTTATTTCATGTGAGTTTGATGATAAAATAAATTTGAAGGTGACAAAATGAAAAGGGTATTATGTGAAATTTGTGTGTGATGTTATGTGATCTGGAAAATCTGAGAAAGGGTTTAAAAAAATTTTGTTTTAAGGATTTGTTTATGTGTTAAATAGTTTTGAAAAGTGTTTTGGGAAATTTTGGTGTGACTATGATTTCAAAATTCATTTCAATGAAAAATTGAATTATGTGATATGTGTTATATACATGTGGGATTTTTGGTGAATGTGTGATGTGGAAGAGGTATTTTCAGGTGAAAATTATATATCATGGCTTGTTGAACTTTTTTGAGCACTAGATTGAAGCATGGATATCTAGGTGGGTGGACATGTACAAATATGCTAGTGATCTCATGGTGTTTGGCCTCCGTTTCATGAGTCATGATTGATGAAGAAAAAAATAACTAAAATATGATGATTATTATTTTGGGGGACCACTAGGTTATGGGTATGATCCCTACTAGTGGCTCGAGTTCATGAGAACATATATTGTGATAGTTACTCTCACCGAGATACGGGGTACCTGGGACCACCAGGGAGCTAGTGCCTAGGGGTTATTTTCCCATTTCATGTGCTCAGTAGTTACTTTGTGCATACCATTAGCATACAGTATGGTTGGATGGAAATTATGTATTGTTGGAAATATTTTTAAAAGTACTTATTTCTTAAAATAGACCACTTGAAAACTGTTTTTATTTAATGTTTCATCTTTTATAAATTGTTACTAGTATTTCATGTTAGGAAAACCTTTATGCTTTTCATCTTTGAATGTCTATCACATGGAATCTCTTAGTGGTGGTATCCTAATGGGATTTGTATAACACCTTATTTACACCGTTGGGTGTATCTAGACCTGATTATTTTTTTCGTAGTTTTGGGTACTACTTTTGGGCTAATGGTTCGGGTTTTTAGCAGTCCATCATGATGATGTGCTGTGGAGATGGCTTGAGGGTAGTTCCTATTTCTATGTGGTTGTTCTTGGGCAGTATTGTTTGGTTTTTGTACATTTATAATGTTCCTTGATTTGTTTCATATTGTTTAATTAAATTATGAAATTTAGCAACATATGTTTTGGTTTGAAAAATTCACATTTTTATTGGATTGGTTTGTTGTCTTATGTTATTAAACGTGGGTTAATCATTACCAATTTTTTTTTATGATACTCAGGAACTTTTTCCAGCCCATGGGGATCAGGAACACCCTTCGGGCCTTATCACAGACTGGGTTTGGTGTCGGTTTTGATGGAAACTAAATTCGGTTCGTGACTTATAATAGCACTGATGTACAACCTCTGGATATCGTCAAAAAGAAATGTTTCCTTGATCAGAAGTAAATGATCATACTTCACGAGCCTGTAAAAAATTCCCAAATAGAATCATTACCTCTTGGATGACTCATTAAACCCATGATGAAATCCATGTCAACATTATTTCATTTCAACTCCGGAATGGGTTTCTTTTATTAATGTATGGTTGGTCGATGGTGTTCTACCTTTACCTGCTGACAGGTAGAACATATCATGAAAAAACCTACTACATCTCTTTTAATGTCAGACCATAAAAATTACTGATGTAACTGCCAACACATCTTGGTGACACTAGGATGCACTACAGAAGTATAAGGTTGAAAATTACGAAATATATCCTTGCACATGTGTGAAGATACCCACACACAACCATGTACTCACATGATCTCATCATATCCAATTGTCCTACATGGAGGAGGGTCCTCACCTACCACAGACAGCTGTATATATATTACATTAGAGTCTGATTATAATTCCATATGCCGCCACTCGCTATGGGCATTCTGCACTACCTCAATCTAAGTTAACATTCTATTTGCATCAACCGCTAAATTTACCTTACCAGCCATATAAAAAGATCAAAATAAAATGACTATAGATTATTAACCCACTTTTTTTCCTCAATATTTGATCACGTTGTGAAAATATATACATGTTAATTTTGTAATTCGTGTACACCACAAAATGATTTCCTAATAAATAATCTCTCCAACATCAAAATGAATGAACAATCTTAGCTAACACATGATCGTGCATTAGGTAGTTGTTATCATGTGAATTCATCTTCACAGACCAATATGCAATGACTTGATCCCCTACATTATAACTCCCCCTAACCCAATACCTAATGCATCTCTGTAAATAGTGTATCTCTTGCCTAGATCTTAAAAATTTATTATTGGTGCTCTAATACATCCCCAATTTAACTCTTGAAAGGTTGTGTTTCTAGAATCCGCCCATACATACTTCACACCATTATTAGTCAATAGTATAATAAAAGTTTCTATGTGTGATAAGCTCAGTATTTCATTCCATTAGTAACAAGACATCCCTAAAAAACATTGAACCTCATAGACATTCCTGGGATTCTCCCAAGTAACTACTGCTCTCTCCTTCTCTAGGTGCACTGATAGATCTATAATTGAGATGATGTGACCTAGGATGTGAATTAGATCCATCTAGAAGTGGCACTTTGTGAGAATATCATATAACTGATGCTTTCTCATTGTATTAAAACTGATCAAATGATGTTTGGCATGGTCTTGTCGAATTTGATAATACAGCAGAATATCATCCATGAAAACCACAAAAAATGAATCGAGGTAAGGATGTAACTCTCATTTCATCAGTGCCATGTAGACTGCTGACACATTAATGAGACAAAACAACATAACCAAATAGTAATATAGACTATACCTTATCGTGAAGGTTGTGAGTGGTATTTTTGATGGTCTAACATTCGCCTGATGATAATCGGATGTCAAATCAATCTATTAGAAGACCTGAGATCCTCATAGCTAGTTGAAGATGAATTCCACATGTGGTAGAGGATACTAGTTATTAACCATCAACCGGATCAATTTATAGTAATCCACACATATCATAGTAGTATTATCCACCCTTTTTCACAAAAAGGACCAAAGAACCCCATGGATAAGTATTGGGTCTGATGAAACCCTTCACCTCTAAATATTATAGATTCCTCTTGAGATAATGGAACTTTTTCTTATCCATCTAGTAAGGAGGAATGTATACTGGTGCAGCTCCAAGAACGATTTTGATAGTGAAATCTACCACTCTCACTTGAGGTAATCCTGAGATGTTTTACATGAATACATCCCAAACACAATCAACAACTAGAGGGAAACTAGTCTAATGTGTTCCATAATCATCCATATATAAACTCACAATCTGGGATGTAATCCTTCCCAACCCATGATTAATAGGTCTATCTCCGCTTTCCTGATCATCCCATTCAGCCTTTTAAATATACTCCCCAACCTATGGTAATGTAAAATTCACCCTAGAAAAAATAACAATCAACAATGGATTGAAATGGAACCCACCAGTATATCTCGATAATGATATCAAATCTTGTCATCTCAAGGATGTAGAGGTCCTATATGGGGTGAAAACCATCAACCTGAAGGGGGTACTCCCTGCACAAACACACACCTTCTATCTGGATCCCTAACGAAGTGTCTAGTGTCATCACATTATTATTTGTATAAAAATAGATCCCAATTCTCTACACAAAGGGAAAAAATATAATGTTATATGAATACCCTATATCAATTAGTGATGAAGCTAAAATGGTGGCTAATAGTATCATTCCTATAATATTATAAGATATGGGATCCTTCTCAGGGAGGGTCTGTTGCACTATATATTCCTAGCCAGTACTATGGTGTTGTGAAACTACATGGATACCATGAGATGATTGAGCCTACTGTCCTTGTGAACCTGGGGTCAGGATACCATGACCATGACCACCACCAAAGCCTTATCAGCTTTATGTGCCCCATCACCATGTCTAGTGGGAAGCTACTAAACATGATCCTGAACATGGAGTTGGTGTAGAACATCTATCAGTGACTGGTGGTGCAAAAATTATGCAGAAGAATTATTGATGGACCATCATGCCACAAGATCGGCCCCCGATTGGGTACTTCATGCATTGTGTCCTCATATATCCTAGCCTACCCCACTTGTAACACCCCACATGACTACCAAAAGAGATATTTTGAATACTAGAATCACCACATGGATGCACCAAAAAACAATTCCCACTACTCATTGATGCAGTTCCCATCAATGGATCCAAACTTCCCAGGTGAACACCTCCAAATTCCCTTAGGTTATTCTTTGTGATCAGTGCCTTATTCACTATCCTAGATATAGTATTCAGTTAGAAGTCATTCAAATATTATCATATGTCATATTTGATATTATCCTCAAATTAGTTGGATTTATATAACTCATCACCCATAATAATAGGTGAAAATGTTGGAGGATAGTAAAATAGGGCAATTACTCCATTACTAATAGCATGCCCTACTTCAGATGAAAGTACTCTTAGGGATTATTGGCCCTGAAGGTCTATTGATATATTTAATAGTATAGGGTTGTATGAAATTCCATCAAGGAAATATTCTTACAATGAATTGTCTATGTGATAACTTCCAACTATCTCTTGGAGGATTCAAACAACATATAAAAAATGAGATTTTGTCTAGTGTTAGGAGGAATATATAAGTTATCAATAACAGAAAAAATTACCTTGAGCCATGACTCTAATGTCTATGGTCCAACATCCCCGGAATTATTTGGTGGATACTACTTCTAAAACTCGTGCATCAACTCATCCATTGTTGAGGAAGGATCAGGTTCTCCATAAACGGTCTGCATGAACCTCATAAAGCCTTCACATAACTATGCCTTAGTACATGAATCTAGTATAAAATCTTATGTAGTAGGTATAACAACTTAAGGATGCACTGATATCACATATCATTACACGTTTAGAGTGTGATCATCACCACCCTCATTGAATACATATATAATATTCTTAGTATCGTGATTCTATAATTCAAGAAAAAACCTTAGTTTATGATCTTTATAGACTTCTCAGATCAAAAGATAAAATTAAAAAAATAGGTAAAACCCTTCCTTGATATGATCTCTCCCCTCTGCATGTTCCATGGATTAGGTATGGGTGTGCAAAAAGCGAGCGATTATACCAAAATCCCAGTACTAAGGTCGAGTATGGTATTGTTCTCTATAATAATCCATATATGTTACACTTTCTTTCATATTTATTTGATTTCAAACAAAAATTAAATTCACATTCAATTTAAAATTCAATTTACTAGTATGTTTATTTCTGATCCATGGGGGCCTAAACACCCCAAGATTCAAATCATGGCATCCACCTATAGAATACTATAACAAAATCCACATTAAGGATGAAGCATGATCCTCAAAATTATAATCGAAGAGGGCCCACACAACTTATGGGCCAAATCTTTGCCTCCATATTTTTCATAACAAAAATATATCACAATACACTATATAAAATAAAATGAATATTTATCAGGAAATCTATCAGAACAACTTTCAATATGTATTGAATTCTAAATGAGATATCATAATTCATGTAATGTGAAACCTAGGAGGTTCTTATATGATGAATGAGATGGAATACACTAATTTAATCTGGTTTCAAAATAACAGAGCACAAAATCATATCCCAAATAATGTAATAAATCATGTGCATCACCCAATGGTGGAACCAATTCCACCATAACATTCAAAATCAAGAAAAAATTGAAATTCAATTCGAGGAAATTATTCCTTTTCATGTATGTGGGGTAGCTACACCGAAGAAAAGATCATTAAAAATTTCCAATTTCAATCTTTTCCCTTTCTAATATTTCCATATAGTAATGAAAATTAGAAAATAAATCCCTTGATAACATTTTGTAACATCCCAGGCATGGATGCCACTAAAGGGTTCCCTAAGCTAGATGGGTCACATGGACTCAAGCACATCTCCTTAAATTATAGAGGCTGCTGATACGAAATTAGGGCATGGGTGAGTGTGTGGGTAGACTATTATTTCAATAGAAGAGTGTAAAATAGTTGAATATGAATAAACATATGAAAATCGTGGAAGTAATAAACCATACAATAAATGTAAATTACAGAAGATTTATAGTATTATCAACCTATAAATCAAATCATATAAAAGATGATGATATATTTCACACGTTTCTAATAAATAATCAAAATTATGAATACAAGGAAGCTATAAAATCCATATAACAGATGTACAATGAGGACAAAAGACTTCCAGTGACATTTCCAGACTCATCTTGGTCCCATTATCTCTTACTTCAATGCACCATATCATGTACATATGTTGGGGTTCTTCCATTATTGACTTCTATAATCATATAATCATTTTGGGTCCAAAAACATTACCTGAACAGGGTGTGATACTATACCCTAGTAGGAAACCACCCACTATCTATGCCACTATCAATGAATAACTCAAAATTACAAATCCTACATGCCCTGATTTTCATTTATTATCATTTTCAATAAATGATTAAATTAAATTAAATATATAATTCTTGGGATCTATCTCAAACTCGGAATCCCCTGCGTGACTGAAAAAAATAGATTCCTTGAAAGTGCATCTAAAAAAGTACAAGTGATGACGGAATCCAAGATTCCACTTTTTCTTGGAAGACACTTCATAAGTCATTCCATATATGATTCAGTTCAAAGCATGATTCCATTCTTTGCATTCCTATGTTGTAATTAAAGTATCTCTCGAGGTGAAATATCATCCAACACCCTGAAACCCCATCCTTGGATAACTTCTCAGGAACCGGGTATGACTCTTGGTGAGGTATAAATTCCCAACCAATCGAGTCTTTCCTCGATGATCCTCAATGTACGACCAAGTTTCACCATTGGAATAATTGTAAAATTCCTTGTTATCATCTCCATGAATTTCTTATAAGAATCCATGTATAACTTGGAATATTGGTCTATCTTCAATGATTATATCCATGGTATTCCTTAATGGATCCATGTATCACCTATAACATAACCACATTTCACCATTGAGTTCATCCAAGTCATCCAAATGTGTATCCAAGTAGCACCCAATTTATAAAAGATAATATTAACATGAGTATTTCCATTGAATTATAATTTTATTCTATATATCGCCCATGTCTATTTATCTTTTAACCATATCAATAACATTTAACATTTCATCTAACATGCCAAGGTCAAATCCATGAGCATCCTCTAACAGTATCACCTAAAAAGGTGTATCAATCCTTGGCCAACTTCAATGGCTTTGTCCTTACAATCACGGGTGTGGGAATATTTTTATAACAAGAATCACATGCATAAAAAACCAATTCCTCACATTAGAATAATTTAAAAAACATGGTTATATCATGATAAAAATCTTCCATGCCTAATCAATTTTTCACATATAATGGTATCAACCAAACTCACATGGGAAAGTAGTTCTAGGACCATTCAAATAATCACATTAACATTTTTAGTATAACATGACTAAGAAGACTATAATGCTATCACATGTATTAATGATAATATACATCACATGGGAGAATACATACATAGGAAATTCAATCCAACTGCATAAATACATGTCCCAACCTCTAATTACTCACATTTTCAAGAAAAATATTCTTTGAAAAATAATGGCATACATGGGTCAAGGGGAAATCATCCATCACATACCCATAATCTAATTTAATTACAGTCTATCCAAATTTTAATTTAATTCATTGGACAAATAAAATTTTTTAAATCACATTATATGGGGAATAATGTATTCTTTAATGGAAACCAAGGACCAAATCCATAAAAGTGTAGTCGAGGATACTCACCCATGGGGTGGTCCTTATTCAAGGTATAAAAACTATGACATGCCAAAAAATACATATTCAATTACCAAAATCATGATAGGAAATAAAATCATTCAATTTCAACTAAGGAACCACCCAAAAAATTGGTGTGTGGCACACGAACTCATATAAATTATATGACATTCAACTAAAATTACATGAACACTTACCTGAGGGTCATGGTTGATAGCTCACAAAATTTAAATATCTAATTCATCCTAGATTTCAAGTAATATAATGAATTGACAAACAATGATAAATTAGGGAACATTATACAAAATATAAATAGCATAGCTGTTTCCCAGAAGAGTTTGGAATATACATAAAGGAATTAATTCCTAAATGTTAATAATCCAAGGAGTTGAACCACATTTGAATCAGAGTTCAGATGGAGTGTATATATGAAAAAGTGCATTAGGTGGCGCGTAGTTATTTCATTGGGGGTGTGAGGCTATTGTGTGGTGGAAATGAAACATTAGAGGTTTAAATTAAATTTTATTTTAATTAATAATTATTAAACATCATAAAATTATAGGGTTGCACGGTTTACACACATGGTTCCACGTAGTCTAAGGAGAACCCACAATGTAATCCCACACAGTTTATAAATTATTCTCAAACCCTCTATCAAAAACTATTAAAAACTACATAACAACCTAATGGACGTGTTACTCCTCTTCCGTAGTTTTCTCAAAGCATGTGGCATGTACACCCCTTCTGTCTAGCCTCACACTGTTTAATAAAATTGTGCAGGTATCCCTGAACAGTTTATACTAATCATGAAATAGGCCAAAAACACCCCAAAAGATGGTTTCATGCACGAAACAAGCATCAAACACACCCTAAAAACTTTGTGATCCCAATGAGAATTCATGTTAGACTATCTTTAAGAAATAAAACAGAGAATTGATGGAAAATTTAAGTTTTTCACCTCAAATGAGAACCATGTTCTCATATTTAAAACTATAAAGTGGTGGATATATCATGATTTATAATATCTTGAAGACCAACATTATGTATTTCATAATTGAAATTTTAGTCATAATTGTCCATGTGATTACTAAAAAAATATTAGCCATAGAATCATTTTGGTCTCTAGTTATTGATTAAATGGAATGTGTTTTATGTTATTTACCTTTCCATTTTGATTATAGATTATTAATTAATGATATTTTAAGTTTTAAATATCCATTAATAAGTATTTCAGTTCACCCTTATTGTTTACTTACCCCAATATATGAAGAAGAATTATATGAACGAATTTCAAGGATGCTGAACATTTTTTTTGTTATGTTTTATTTTTTAGTCCTTCTTTAAAATGGGTAAAATTTGTGTATATTGTTTTCTGTGATAAGTAACCTGATCGTTTTATCTTGATGATATCTATTGTATCTTATTCCAAAGTTATAAAATAAAAATTGTGTTGGGGATATTGGATTTGGGGTTATTACAGTTGGTATTAGAGGATATTTATTGTAAACCTTGGTAATAAGATTTAGTAAATCATATATTAGGAACATAACCCTATAATATAAATTGAAGATATTTATAATTATAAGAAAATATTATAATATATTTTGTGGTATATTTTATGTGGTTTTCATAGAAATACATTTTTTCTATATATTACAAGTGGATGTGGTTTTGTAAGAGATGCATCTTGGAAAAATATCTCAAAAAATTGTTGATTGAGTATATCTTGACTATAATTATTGTGAACGATGAGTGTTCCCTTACTAAAAATCTAGTTTCAAAATAATTGGGGATAATATTATGTTAAATAACATTTTATTTACAAACCATTATGTTAAATTTGATAACATTATTATGATTTAAGGATATTCCATAAAAAATAAGTTTATGATTCATATATTAGAAATGCATAAATGTTCGATTTATTTTTAGTGATACGCTAGAATTAGAATAAAATATTGTTATTAAGAATTTTTAATTCTATAACCCGACTAAGTGTCTTTGAATACTTAGTGACTACACCTAATGGAAGAAGGGATGTTGAGACACATAATAAATGTTCGGATTCCATGCGAAGCAAGATAGTACATATGGATTTTCTACTGATTATATCATGGTAATGTTGGGGTATCTAAAATAGTTTAAAAAATCTCATCTATGTGATATTATTGGGGAAAATATATAAAAATTTGTATATATGAATAAAATAATCATAACATTTAGGATATATATACTTTATAGAAACCCATTGTTGATTTCCTTATGAATCGATTGGAAATCCATCAGAACATTAAGTTGAGCTTTATATTGATTTAATATTAGATGTGAGATGTATATCCACTACTTCTTATAGAATACCCAATGTTTAATTAGACCAGTTTAAGAAAAAACTTCTAGAGTCACGAGATAATGGATTTATATTCCATATTGTTTCACCATGGTAATCCCATATTCATTTCATTATGAAAAAAGATAGATATATGATCTTGTCCAATGATAATATGGAAATAAAAGCTAATATTGTAATGTCCATGTAGACTCTAAATTATATTAATGAGGTTATATAACTTCATAGATAACTTCTTACAATTATATCTTTTCATGATCCACTATTTACATAGAAATTATGAGGAAATATTAAAAAGACTCTTGATGTTAAACATAATTTGAGAACCAATTATCATCTTTGAACTAATTGAAATTCTAAAAGTACTATTAAAACTGTATGGGAGAAGTTAAAATAATTATAAATTGAATTTCAAGGTATGTGGGATCATTATTTTTTTTTAGGATTTTCCAATAACAATAACTTCCATTAAATTATTGAAACGACATTGTATAATGAATTATATTAAAAGAGGGTTCACACTCCATCATCGGGATGTGGTTTGTGTGAGATAGAATATAGTCACAAAACATATTGAGGATACAATATTAATGGTATGGGATATTTAAAAACAAATTAAATTGTATCAGTAAAGGAAAAATTAAGTAGCTTCCAACTGAAGGAAATATTTAGAATATCATGTGGCATTTGCAATTTTCATGAATATATCTATATGGAAGGGTGTTATATGGTTTATAAATGAAAGAATACATAACCCCTATAAATAAGAACATTCCATATTAAAAAATAATAGGAGTTGTTGATTAAAATATGGAAATTACACATATCCTCTCTTAAGAACATGTTGTGTTCAATATTTCTTTATTGAGAATGTACATAGTCCAACTCAAATTTTGTCCTCTGAGAAAATTATAGTAGAACCTAATTTATCTTATTATGAATATATTATCCAAATAATGGACACTAGAGATCACCTATCATGGAATTGGATGAATTGGGGTGTAATGTTACATTGAAGAAATAATAAGATAGAGGAGGTGGTGTGGGGACATGAATAAAATATGATGAAGAACTAACCATCTTTTTTCATAAGGTGACATTATTTTTATTTTAGGGATTAAATATATTGGAGGATAGAATTAATCCAAAATGATTCAATTAAAATAATATTTTTCTTTTAATGAAATAATATCACAATAAAAATTCTTTTTTTAAATAATGTTATCCAAAACTAAATAATTCAATTTTATTAAGTGATTTTTTGGAAAATAAATTTCATTTTAAAATAATTTTGTATAAAATAAATTTGGGTGTAGTTTACAGAACTTTAAAACTCACCTATGTCCATGGTTTTGATCTATATATGTTGATGAAATAATGGTATCAATATCTTAATCCCACTATTTTCTAAAACTGTGGATGATAGATCCATTACAATAGGTCTCACCTATAACCATGGTTTTAACCATGGAAATAGGTCACATATTCCCATGGTTTAAATAATTTAAATAAGTCACTTATATTAATATTTTAACCATATAAATATGATATTATTTATATGGATAAAACTGTGATAGTAAGTAATATATAGCCATAGTTTTAACTGTGGTTTTTTCAGTCTACATCTATGGTTTAACCATGGAAATTGGATCATATTTCCACAGTTAAAACTGTAAATTTAGGTGCTCTATAGCCACAATGTTAAAAATAGATATTAAATGAAACATATATAGTTTATTCATGAAATTTAGATGTCGCTATAATGGTTAAAAAATGACTACATCCATTATATGGCATAAAAACTATTATCGAACATCCAAATGCTTGAACTTCAAACTGCTTCAAGTTACACTACACGCCTAAATGGTTGGATCATTTTTTAAGTCAATAAGAACTAAAATAAATAATGGTTTAGATAATAAATATCATCTATTAAATTAATATTTTCTATAGTTACCATATTAACTAACAGAAAAAATAGGTGTGGGCACTATAAAAATTGTAAGAAAAAAATTTAAAAAAATTAAAAATAGACATATTCAAGTCAAACACAAACTCAAAACACAAATAGTTGCTTACAATAAAATAATTCATTTTTCATTCAAGGAGAAATAAATTATGAAAATGATTATTGGTAGCTGGATGATTATATAGGATAGAAGATATCATGCATTTCATTAAGGATGCATGTTCTAGATATTCTGGCACCCAAGAATATGGGTGTTCTCTTTTCTATTTCTTGACATAAAGACAACCATATCTCCCCTTTGTAGTCCCAAAATGCCGAAAAATCTCCAATAATAACACTCAAAAGATATAAATATATTCATATAATCTAATATGTTGAAAATATAGTTACATAATATAATTTTTTAAATTCAGTAAAATGAAAAAAACCACATTAAATCCCAAGAAGTAAAACCAAAATAAACTCAAGTAAGCTCCCTTAAACTAGGAGAAAAGACAGTAAAAATATTTAATCACTCAAACTTTTATCAATTTTTGGCCAAACATGCTCAATTTGAAGGGAATTGTACAAATAAGTGCCAAAGTCACCAGCTCTATCACCTCAAACGCTGACAATATCCATCATAAATCCTTGATCATGATCCAACTACTAAAACCTCATAAACTTGGATAAACAAAATAAGGGATAGAATATTAGTTTCACAATCATACTATCTATATATTTGAACGAATCAAAGAAAATGAAATGGAAACTAACTTTCTGATATGGAGAATAAATTCCCAAATACATCTTAAGTAAGGAATGGCCATGAAAACATTAATTTTTTATATTTGTACACTATTATGTCATTATATCATATATAATGTTTAACATCCTGATATTTTATGGAATATATTTTTTGAAATTAATATATATATTTAACAAATTTTCTTAAACGTAGTACATATTTTATCTTGCATCATGTGAATCACAATGTATATCTTTAATTGTATTTAAAATCATTTCCCATTGTTTACTTATGTTGCATGGAAGGTCATGTCTTACTAAACAACAATATATAATAATTTTATTTATTTAACATAATTTTCTTCACCTGGACATTGGAATAGAGGGAATGACTATGATTAAATATATAATTATTTCATATTTTACATATTATTATTAAATTAAATAATTTTTTCTAATTAATTAGAAATGAAAATAAAGTCTAATTGAATAGAAAAGATTTGTTTTTCTAAAATCTATTTTTATGACCATATTATGTTTTATAATAATAATTTAAATTAATCACTATTATTAAAATATATTAATGAAATTAATATGCTATAAATTTAATAAAATTTATTTAAATTCATTAAATAGGTTTGGTAGGATTAAGATATTAATAAATCATATTTTAAAGAAAAATAGATGTATAATTTTAAAATTCATATTTCCCCCAATTAATCATGAACCTATTTTAAGAATATTTATTTGAAAAATTATAAATTTTAATTTTAAAATTCACTAAATTGTATAATTGTATTTTCAAACTTGATTTTCAGTAAATTTTTGGTATTTATTTGTGAATATGAATATTTTGAAGAGTTGTCAATAATGCTGAATTTAAACTCAAAACTGCTTTTTCATCTTATTAATTTATAACATTAAATTATAGTTTTTTATTAGATTTATACTTATGTAAATTTTATATACTTCCATCAAATATAAGTAAATTAAATAGTTTTGTTTGTGATTTTAGAATAAAAAGCATACAAACATTTCAACTTTTTCACTTTAAAAACTCATTTTGTCATCCCGTTTGTAGGATTAATATTAAATTAATTTTGGCCACTTATATGATTATAATTTGAAAAAATTAAAGCCATAATTGATTCACAATAATTTTAAATTTATAATAAGTTCAATATATTTTTTTAAAAAAATTGTTACTCAATGTAATTAAAAATCAATATTTACGATTATGGTAAAAATGAGTTTACTTAGTGGTTAAACATTAATATTAAGAGGGAAAAATAACCAAGACACTTGTCCAAAAATCATTTTATGAACGAGATTCAATCATATAACCACTAGGATGTATTTGATATTATTATTAGAGTCATTGATTTAAAGGATACCTCCCAATAGTGTTTACCTTTTTATGTTTACAAGAATGACACTCCCTCTCTGCAATAAAAGGCACACACACTCCTCCATTCTTCACACATATCCTGAAGATTTTTCCCATCCAAATCATGAAAAAAAATATTATCCAACCATATCTACCCTACCCTTAGAGTCCTTATATTGGGTATAAACCCACTTGAGGAATCCCTTTTGTGCAATCTAAAAAGAGTTACCTGAAAAATAAGTATAAATCTTCAACATGCATTGATGTTTTATTTATTTCACCACCCATTTTATTATTCTTAATCAATGATTATATGATTAAATCAGTATCCCTAATATAATACTTTTTTATGTTAATATTTTACCTTAAAACAATATGCACTTCCATCAAATGGTAATGAATTTTTTGTTCGTGTGTACACTATACAACCACCTAACAAAATGATGTCATTCCTTTAATCCTTTATCCTCACAAATTCTTGGTAATTATTATGTATAAAATAACATCATGACCCTCTCCAATAGACTTTGAACGTGATGGAATTCTATGTTGACTGAAGTTACATCCCCACGATGTCAAAGGCTGGAAATATATGCCAAGGGATTCGTGTACTATGGGGGATGATTTTCCCTTTTTAATGAAAGAACCCAACCCAAAATACCTTTACCGAAATAACTACATGAGGTATTTCAACAATGTTTCAAATCTAAAAAAATAATAATAGAACCAAACCATCACAATACCATCATCAGAGTACCAAGCACATGATGAAACACAAAATCTCAAAAAATCCATTGCATAACTCCACATCTCCACCCCAAGATTCATGGTGGAAGAACCAGAATAAAATGAAATAATCAAGATGAGACTCAAGAGATCTGAGTATCTTTACTCTTACAAATTTCCTAGAACACAACATCTATAAGAACACCCATGTTCCAAAGTAGGTGGTGATTAAAAAATACTCAGTAGGTTTTCCCAAAATGACTATGATAGACATTACACTAGGATAGACCAATTTATCACATTTATAAAAACAATTTATATAAATATATTAGAATAGTTCAACAATTAACAATAATCCAAACACATTCTTACCCAAATAAATTCCACCAAATCCAAATAACTACAATAAAATCAACCAAACTTGTCAATACCCTTCTCACATTGCGATAACCAATGAAATTTATCATGTTCACACACTTACAACAACAATACCCACACTTTTCCAAATGATCTCAATGTTACACATGATGGTGGAAATTCATGCCCTTCCTCATCCCCTTTTTTATATTAGTACATTACACCCACATTCAAATCCTTAATGATAGTACTTGACATGCACAATCCATCCCATCCAACAAAAGCATATACCACAAAATCCAACAATCATACCAAAAAATATTTACCCAAGATATCTCAACACACAATTTACAAACCAAAAAATCCCTTAATTAATAAAATATTAGAATAGAATCCATAACCATTTCAATAAAACCAAAATTTCTTGAAAATTCCCTTCAACCAAATCTAGTCTAAATATCATTTCAATAAACCAACATACTAATTGATTTTTTTTCCAAAATCATTTCAAAAAATTACACTATGAGAATTATTTAAAAATAATAATTTTTAAATCCATCATCAATAACAATGCACAAATATAACCCATTTCCCCAAAATCCACAAACATCAAAAAATGGTTGATAAACAAGATTTGTACATAAAAAATTCATCAATTTTAAAAAAACCATTAGTCTGAAATTAAATCCTTCTAGTTCTATCAAAATGGAGATGAGAGTGAAACCACAGATCCTATTATTTTGGAGAAATCAACCAATGTACAACCTCACCAAAAATCCATTTGAAAACTTCACAAAACCGCATTAGATCTCCTTGAATAACATCAAAAATCCCAGCTCTCATAATTTTAGGAAACCAAAAACCATAGATCCACGTGTGATGGGTATCAATATTAAAAAACAAGAGGTAGAGAGAGAAAAATAGATCTATATAAAAAAAACAATCCACCAACATAGGTGAGTTACCATTGGATAATCACAATCAACGAACCATAAAAAACCCTTTGAATCACCTTCAAAAAGTGTGATAGAGGCCTCTAAACTATCAAGAACATGAAATATCAAGTGGGGTTTCAGTTGGATAATTAATGGGTATTTTAGATTATATAAAAAGTCGACATGTTTTGAAAACCCAATTTTTAATTCCATGCACTATTATCATGCACGGTTAGACACAATGTGTTATAATCGTGTGACTTCTACTATCACAAAGCGTTCCCTACATAGTTTTCCCACCTTGTTAGACAAACAGTGCACCATCCATGAAAAATAAAATTCTCATGAATAACATGATTTACCTGGGCTAGAAACACTATTTAAAATTTGTCTGACTTAACTTTGCACCATGTACCATGCCTCTTCCTTCCCTTTCACGGTTACCTAGTTTTGTTATATAGTTTCCACTAATCGTGCACAAACCATGCACCCCAATAAAAACATTGAAACTCCCCAAAAACCTTTTTGAACTCAACCAAGCATTATCTAACCACATTAATCACATTAAAAGGTATATAAATTTTTACATACCACAAAATGGGGGTACTAATTCTCAACACCATTAGACTTTCCATCTTCAAAATTTATAGAACTAGAACTTTATAGAAAGAGTTTGGTCCATTGTTTAGCCATATCTTCCTCCATCCCCTAGGTCTCCTCCTAAATCAAACCATGTTACCCCAATATCTAGACTCGACTGATGCTTTTACAATTCCTTACATTTTCTTTCCGATCCACAATCCACACTGGCATGTGCACCTAGGAAGCATTCATCACATTCTAAACATAATATCATCCAATCACATGGAAACAATTTATATGATACCTTATCATCTTTGACAAATGAATCACATTTTTCACCACACTAAACCATTACTAAAAATCCAAATAATATTCCTCCACTATAACCAACTCAAGTATCTCAAAAGGGACAATATACATCGAATATAACTTATCGTGCTTCCAAAAATGATGTTGTCCCAGCCTCAGAGTGATTCTCAATAACACATGATTACCCACCTCAAACAACAACGACCATCGATGATGGTCTACATATTCTTTCAAACAACTCTAACCCATATCCAATCGATTCATAATCAATTTTATCTTCTACTTCATCTCTTTGAAATGGATCAGCCCAACCATTGAAGTCTCACTTGTTTCCACCCAACACAATTAAGAATGACACAGACACACATATAAAGCTTCAAGAGGAGCCATATATATAGAGACCTAAAAGCTGTTATTATATGAAAAATCAAAATATATCATGTTCTCTACCCATAGGTAACCAAAATCCATCACACAATCTCACAACATATCTTTTAACATTTATATAAACCTCTCATACCACCCATCCCTATGAGGATGATATTTTTTGTTTGTTATAAACTGAGTCCCAAGGGCTTGTTGTATGGATTTCCAGAAATGAGATGTGAACATTAGATCTCTATTTGATACAATCATGAATAGAATATCATTCCTCTTTACCACCTATCATATATTGATTTTGGAATGATCCTCCCACATATGAGATTCATGAATTGGGTTGAAATGGTCTGACATTATTAGACAATACACTATCAACCATATGGAATTAGGGTTTCTGAAAATTCTTGGGAGACCTGTAACAAAATCCATTACTAAATGGTCATGTTTCCATAATTCAATTGGTAACGACATTATCATACATATTGGTCATTGATGTGTAGCCTTGACTTACTGACAAGTCAAGGATCACAATAAAAATTCGACCACATTGTTTTTCAAACAATCCCATCAAAAAATATATTTCAAAGCCTTATACATTTTATTAATTCGACGATAGAAATCCATTCTATAATGATGTTAAGAACTAAGGATTTTTTCATGATAGGACACTGGTACAAAAATCCAATTCCAAAAGAACAACACCGAATTCCCATCAAGTTTCTAGCCCTCAATGGTGTCCCTTTCAATGATATTTTTACTTCTTCACCACACACTATGAATCTGAAATTTGTGCATGTATATCCAAACCAACCAAGTCAGAAACTTGTGAGACCAGTAAGAAAATTACAACATCACTTCATTCATCACATTCCAACCTCATGTAATCTATAACCAAAATTTACTTCCCCTGATCTGATGCTTGTTTGACCACTTCATCATATGAATTTCTACATAATCCATCTTCCAAAAAACATTCACTTACCTGGCATGTACATCAAGTCAATGTAAAACATCTGGATATATTCCATCCATCTCATTTTCCCCAAATTCAAATCTCATTGTGAGATTATATCATTCTATATCTTTTGATTGGTATGCATAGTCAATTTATCCCTAAAGAGATATTGGCTCCACCTTTTCAAATAATGAACCCCCACCACCAACTGTTATTTATGTGTTAGGTAGTTCTTATAATGAATCCTCAACTTCCATGATCAATATGAAACAACATGATCCCCTTTCATGAGAACACACCCCAAACTTGATCCCTATGCATCGTAATAAAACATGTATCCTTCTCCTGGTTCTAAAAAACAAAGATTAGTGATGATTTAAGATGGCCTTTAATCTCTTAAAAATATTTATGGCATTTCTCATTCCATTTATGTAGGAAATTATTTCTCGTGAACACTATCATTAGTGAATCTAATAATGAGAAGTCACAAACAAATAATTGATAATACACAACTAGACAAAGGAATATCTATATCTCAGAATCATTCTTTGATGGTTTTCAAGAGATAATATCTTCTATCTTTTATGGATCTGCATAAAATCCTCTCTACGAAATAAAATGGACATGAAATATAACATCCTCTTTCCAAAAATGAAATTTTGATAATTTTTCATACAACCGATGATCATTCAAGATTCCCATCACTATTTAAAAGTATTTCTCATGATCCAACACTATAATTCCATGACCTTAAACCTTACTTAATATTGAATTAAATTAATAACTCACATTGAGGATCTTTTCAGGTTTAGAGTTTTAGAGAATTAGGACATAACTATTACATCTCAAAAGATTACAAAGTAGACACTTCTACTATGTTTCCATAGAATAAAAACTCTTTAAAAGAAACATGTATAGTTCCATGTTTTATATACCATGACTTTCCCTTGATCCCATCCTTGACCCTATTCCACATTAAGTCCTATGAAAAACATTTCAAAAAAACTTGGGGTGAGCATAAAAAGCTCAGTAAGGGATACACAAATAATGAAAACTGTTAGTTTATCAAAACAACAAGTAAGCCTTGTATACTTTATCAAAGTAAGACTTTTCAACTTTATGAAGTAGTAAAAACTCTTCACAGAATAAAATATCATTACTTACCCTTTTGTAAACAAAATATTACCATAAAACCCATATAAATATCACATAACATATAAAGGTAACATGGGACATAAACATACTTAAATGGAATAACCATACGGTCGACTTCCGCACATATCACTTAATGGAATAGCCATACGGCCGACTTCCATACCCAACGCATTGGGGGTTATAACGTAACCACCCATCCTGGTATTCACGGCACCACCCGTCATATGGTTTATCACGTAACCACCCTTCAAATGTCCAAGTGACATTATAAAATCATAAGACATAAAACAAATATAATGGAATGAAAAAATTTCCATAGTTTGATCACAATATATCACATAAATATATTGACATAAAAAGTCCATTATAAAAACCATTTTCAATACCAAAATACATAAAGGATTATATGGTATTTATTTCATTTTAAAAACATTACGGCTTGTTGAGGAATCCAAAGACCAAATAATACTGGTGGTGGCAGAAAAGTTCATTGTCACCGCGTACGTTAAAAGAAACAATCCTTTTTGTCGTTTAGAAAAATGATTCGTATAAAAAGATTCAATTGGTATAAAAGTACAAGTCAAAGGGGTTTATACACCATATAAAATAAAGTTTTGTATAAGATGAAATATGCCTCAATGAAAGGAGATTGAGACGAAGTCCCTTACCTTGGGTCCGACTTGACTCGATTGTTTTTTAACATCCTGAATAATAAACTTGAGTTAATTTCTACTTGATTAAGAACATTTTTAAAGTTCATTATTACTTTTATATCACTTATTACCATGTTATAAACATTATGTAATCATTTAAGTTAATAATGTTTGTTTTTTCGATATTTGGTTCTAAAGTCGAAAGTGGACTTCTTACAATTACATGTTGTTCGTGTGGTAAAAAAATTATTATATACATAATGATATTAATGATTTTGATATCATATATATAATATATATCCATCATATACATGTATTTATAATATTACATAACCATTTAGAGGTATGAAATGAAATGCACCGTTCATGGAGATGGTAAGCCGTACGTATGCATGAACACTACTTTCATTTCTATGTCATATTAATGGAATTAAAACTAAATGAGAGATATGTATATTGAAATTACATAATTATATTAATCATTTAGATGTAACATACATCATATATATACATTATATATATGTACTTATAATAGTACATTACATTTGGGGATAAGAAATGAAATGCACCATTCATGGAGACGGTAAGTCGTACGTACGCATGGACGCTACTTTCATTAATATCTCATACTTTAATGGATAAAAATAATAATTATATAAAAGTATATTATAATTCTAGTATAACATCATATTTAATAACTTTAAATCCATCCTTTATACGTCTCACATATGGCATTAACGAATCAAATCACTTTGAGGGGACGGTAGTCCGCACTTCCTAAAATGAAATTATCGTGTTTACCCACAATGGAAACCGAAATGGTATGACACAAATGAAAAATACAGAAGCATAAGTATAACATAAAAATAGTATATATCATATATAAATATAGTGATATCGTAATGGCCACCTTTGAAGGTGTTAGAAGAATATTGAACAATCATCATTTCGTGAGGCAGAAATTCGCCATCCACAGAAACAACATGTTCTTTAACCATTAGATGTAGGTGTGTGTAATTGTAGCTCGAATTTTTCTTATAAAAACATCCTAGTATATTTAAGATACTGGAATTGTTACAAAATAAATGAATAAAAAGAGTTTAGAGGGTTGGAGAAGCAAAATAAAACAAAATAACACAAGAGAAAACACTACCTTTAAAACGGGTAACTCTTTTTGATTTGAGCTCAAAGGATTCCTTGTGATGACTTCTGCCCAATATGAGGATTCTAGGAGTAAGAGAGGGATGTGGAGAGAAAAAAAGAGCTGAGATTGGCCGAACCAATGGCTTGAGAGGTGTGGGTAAGGAGGTGGAGGTGGCGGTATTTTATAAGAGGAGAGGAGGGGCACTCTTGGAAAGTTATAAAAGTTTACTTTATTATAAAATGATTTTAGGATTTTAAAGGTCCCGCATTGATATAAATCAAGGATAATGTGATAAGGGTTCTAAATATACTCATACAATATGTCTTTGAAAAGTTTATGTCTTAGACTTTACATTATCTTTTCATTTTATTTAAATCGTTCATTAAAGAGGTAATCGATGCATCATCATGATGTCATAAATAATTTAATTTATTTAATGTATAACAATTATAAAAAAAATATCATGATGTAGGGATTTATTTTATATTTCTAATGAATATTTATAGTCAAAAATATGACTTGTATAACCCCATTTAAAAATTGTTTTAGTAAAACAACTCATGTTTGTGAGATTTTAATTTTAACATTAATGAAAACATTTTTAATGTCATTTTCCTACCAAAGTGGCTCCATGGGGTCCCCAAGTTGACTAGTGGATTTTCCTGATCTGACATGACACATCCAATAAGGGTAGGACATGTTTCATGTTCATTTAATATTATTAAAACATTATTTTTTACTTAAACTACACTAATTACCTCTAATCACGATTAATAAACTTAAACGTTACTATTCACCAAAAAAATTTTAATCCCATTGAACCACATTTTACTTCTTAATGAAAACCATGTATGTCATATTTTTGAAATTGAAAACACAGAGGTGGTAAAATTTCATTTAAACGAAAAATCAGTTTTTTAAGTACCACTTAGTGGTTTCACTATTCATAAAAAATTGAAGTTTTTCAGAAAAATACCAAAAAATCACCCTAAGCTATATTTTATTTTATGAATTAATAAATGATGTATATATTAAAAAATTCAAAAAATATAAGTTTCATTAATTAATTTAATAATTAATTCCCACTGTCAAAATAAATAGCGTGTTTTTATGAAAAAAAGTATCAAAAGTTTGACACTAGTTTAAGTCCGATTTCAAAGTGAAATTATTTCTAGCGACCACTATTGGATTAAATGGTAAAAATATATTCTAATTTAACTTTAAAACAAATTCAAATGATAATCTAATCATATAAAAAAATTATATTAAAAAGTGGTTTTGAATTAAAATACAACATTTTCACTATTCATTAAAAAATGAACTTTATCGGAAAAATACCAAAAATTTACACAAAGTAAATTTTGATGTCCCGATTCTCAAGGAGAGTTTTATTTGGTCCAATAAAAATTAAAAGAGTAGCCAAAACTATATTTAAAGAAGGTTCTCCATGAAAATGCGATTAGTCAACCTTTAGTGAAAATTAGAGTATATATGCCAAAAATTGAATTCTATTCATATTTTAAGCCTTTATCCGTTATTGGATAAATGTAAAAAAAATTTACAAACATATATAATCATAGTTTAGTTATTTCTATTCATTCCCGCCAATAAAATGGCTACATGTTAACTACCATTTAAAATAATATTATTTTATTACTAGTGTGCAACGTAAGATTTCAAAGAAACTCTTTGTTGCGTATCGGGTACGCTATCGAACATAGAAACCCATTTAAAGTAAAATTAATTTTTAATTCGTAAATGTTAATAAATATGAAAATGTATTATTCTTTATTTACCTGGGATGTTATATCTTTCCCCCATTTTGCGAAATGTGTTCTCGCAATTTTATTCACTTACCAAAATAAGTGGGGGTATTTATCCCTCATAGCATTTTCAGATTCCCACATTTCCTCTTAAACCATATGGTTTTTCCCCAAAACCTTTACCTGGTGAATTACCTTATTTCGCAACAATTTCTCTCTTCGGTCAAGAATCTGGACTGGTTGTTCTTCATAAGAGATATTCTCTTCCAACTGAACTACCTATGGGCTCAAAACATGAGATGGATCTGGCATATACTTTCTCAACATCGAAACATGAAAAACATTGTGTACTTGAGATAAACTCGGAGGTAATGCCACTCTGTATGCAACTGATCTAACTCTCTCCAGAATTTCATATGGTCCAATGAACCTTGGACTCCGCTTTTCCTTCTTACCAAATCGCATCACACTTTTCCATGGAGAAACCTTTAGAAAAACATGATCACCTACCTCCAAAGAGAGATCCTTCCTCCGATTATCCGCATAACTCATCTGCCTACTCGGAGCTGTTCTCATGTGTTTCTGAATCAACTGAACATTTTCTGCCATCTCTTCTACCAATTCTGGTCCCATCAGCTTCCTTTCACCAACTTAATCCCAAAAAGCTGGAGTTCGACACTGCATCCCATATAATTCCTCAAATGGTGCCATTGTATACTAGAATGAAAACTTTTATTATAAGAAAACTCAACCAAAGAAAGATGTTAGTCCAAACTTCCCTGATAACCCATCAAACAAGCACGTAGCATATCCTCCAAAGTCAGAATTGTTCGTTCTGACTGCCCATCTGATTGCAGATGAAAAGCTATACTAAAATTTAATTTAGTACCCAACGACTTTTGAAGGCCTTTCCAAAAGTTAGAAGTAAACCTGGTATCACGATCGGACACAATGGAGAGGGGAACTCCATGTAACCTGACTATCTCTTTAAGATACAAACAAGCAAGTTGATCTAGAGACAATGTATCTCGAATAGGAAGGAAATAAGCAGATTTAGTCAATCGATCAACAATAACCCAGATTTCATTATTACTTCTAGATGTCTTCATTAATCCCACAACAAAGTCCATGGATATATTTTCCCATTTCCACTCTGGCACCGGTAATTACTGAAGCATCCCTTTCAGTAACTACTGCTCTTCTTTACCCTGCTGAAAAGCCAAACACTTCACAGTAAAATCATCAATATCTCTTTTCATTCCCTCCCACCAATAATACTCCCGAAGATCTCTGTATATTTTAGTACTACAAGGATGAACTGAAAATGGGGAACTATGAGCCTCACATAACAACTCATTCTTCAACTGTGAATCACCTGGCACACATAATCTCTTCCCAAACCTCAAAACACAACCATTATCAATGTTGAATTCAGGAAACATACCCTTCTAAACTAGCTCTACCTTTTTTTACAACTCACTGTCTTACTTCTGTGCTTGCTTGATTCTGTCTGATAGAGAAGATTTCACTGATACCTAAAACAAAACATAAGGACATCCTGCACCAACAACTTTTATTCAAAATTTCATAAAATCCTTAACCAAAGGATCTCATTCCAAATGTAGCATGGTTAATGAAGCATTACTTTTTTGACTCAAAGCATTAGCCACTTTATTTTTTTTCCTGGATGGTAATGAATTGTACAATCATAATCCTCGATTAATTCTAGCCATCTCTTCTGTCTCATGTTCAATTATTTCTGAGTGAATATATACTTTAAAATTTTGTGATAGGTATATATTTCACACTTTACTCCATACAAATGATGCCTCCAAATTTTTAAAGTGAAAACAACAGCAGCTAATTACAAATCATGTGTAGGGTAATTTACCTCATGAGTTTTCAACTGACGTGAAGCATATGCAATTACCTGATAATTCTGCATAAGGACACAACCAAGTCCTTTCAATGAACCATCACTGTAGATAAAAAACTCACCATTTTTATAAGGAAGTACCAAAACTGAAGCATTCACCTATCTTATTTTCAACTCTTGAAAACAATCATCACATTCTTTTGTCTAGACAAAATTAACATCCTTATGAGTTACCTTAGTCATTGGACTAGATAACCGTGAAAACTTTTAAACAAACCTTCAGTAGTAACCTGCCAAACTAAGAAAACTACAGATCTCAGTTACATTTGTGGGTCTTGTCCATTCATCAACAAATTTTGTTTTAGCAGGATCAACAGTTATGCCATTTTTTGAAACAATGTGACCGAGGAAAGAAATTTGTTGTAACCAAAACTCACACTTGCTGAATTTTCCATACATTTTATTTTCTTTTAAGGTTTTCAAGATAACCCTTAAATTACTTTCATGCTCCTCTTTACTTTTTGAAAACACAAAAATATCGTCAGTAAACACAACCATGATTTATCACCTGAGTCAACTGATCCATCACTGCAACAAACTATTCAATTCTGATTCTTACCATATCATGATGCCAATTTTGATGTTCATTTCCATCTGTATACCTTCCTAGAACAACTTCTATGTTTCCTCTTCGAATAAGCATTCTAGACACATAAATATCTTAGGCGAAGAAACATGGTAATCTTTAAATGCTATATCATTTCAATCATACCATAAATTAATTCATAATTTAACAATTTTCTAACTCCTAATGTTGTCTAAACCGACTTATGATACCAACTATAAGGCCCCATCCTTAAACCTTATTTAATATTGAATTAAATTAATAATTGACATTGATGATCTTTTCAGGTTTAGTGTTTTAAAGAATTAGGACATAACTACTACATCTCAAAAGATTACAAAGTAGACACTTCTACTAAGTTTCCATAGAATAAAAACTCTTAAAAAGAAACATGTCTAGTTCCATGTTTTATATAGCATGACATTCCCTTGATCCCATACTTGACCCTATTCCACATTAAGTCCTGTGAAAAACATTTCAAAATAAAAACTTGGGGTGAGCATAAAAAGCTCAGTAAGGGATACACAAAGAATAGAAACTGTTAGTTTATCAAAACAATAAGTAAACCATGTATACTTTATCTAAGTAATACTTTTCACCTTTATGAAGTAGTAAAAACTCTTCATTGAATAAAAGATCATTACTTACCCTTTTGTAACCAAAATATTACCATAAAACCCATATAAAGATCACATAACATATAAAGGTAACTTGGGACATAAAAATACTTAAAAGGAATAACCATACGGTCGACTTCCACACATATCACTTAATGGAATAGTCATACGGCCGACTTCCATACCCAATTCATTGGAGGTTAGAATGCAACCACTCATCTTGGTATTCACGGCACCACCCGTCATATGGTTTATCACGTAATCACCCTTCAAATGTCTAAGTACCATTATAAAATCATAAGACATAAAACAAATATAATAGAAAGAAAACATTTCCACAATTTGATCACAATATATAACATAAATATATTGACATAAAAAATCCATTAAAAAAACATTTTCAATAACAAAATACATAAAAGAGTATGTGGTATTTATTTCATTTTAAAAACATTACGGCTTATTGAGGAAGCCGAAGACCAAATAATACTCGCGGCGGCGGAAAAGGTCGTTGTCACCGTGTACGTTAAAAGAAATATTCCTTTTTGTCGTTTAGAAAAACGCTTCGTAGAAAATGATTCCTTTTGTATAAAAGTAAAAGAAAAAGGGGTTTATACACCTTATAAAATAAAGTTGTGTGTAAGATGAAATATGCATCAATGAAAGGAGATTGAGACGAAGTCCCTTACCTTGGGTCCGACTTGACTCGATCGTTCTTTAACGTCCTGAATAATAAACTTGAGTTATTTTATACTTGATTAAGTACCCCTTTCAAGTTCATTATTACTTTTATATCACGATTTACCATGTTATAAACATTATGTAATCATTTATGTTAATAATGTTTGTTTTTTTTGATATTTGGTTCTTAAGTCGAAAGTGGACTTCTTACAATTACATGTTGTTGATGTGGTCAAAGGTTCATTATATCTAGAATGATATTCATGATTTGGATATCATATATATAATATATATCCATCATATACATGTATTTATAATATTACATAA
The DNA here is from genome assembly GCA_963277665.1 of Viscum album. Taxonomy (NCBI): domain Eukaryota; kingdom Viridiplantae; phylum Streptophyta; class Magnoliopsida; order Santalales; family Viscaceae; genus Viscum; species Viscum album. The sequence continues at coordinate 182,086,591 of OY728146.1, read as the reverse complement.
TCATTTAGACGTAGGAAATGAAATGCACCGTTCATGGAGACGGTAAGCCGTACATACACATGAACACTACTTTCATTTCTATGTCATATTAATGGAATTAAAACTAAATGAGAGATATATATATTTAAATTCCAGAATTATATTAATCATTTAGATGTAACATACATCATATATATCCATTATATATATGTACTTATAATAGTACATTACATTTGGGGATAAGAAATGAAATGCACCGTTCATGGAGACGGTAAGTCGTACGTATGCATGAACGATACTTTCATGTATATCTCATACTTTAATGGAAAGAAATAATAATGATATAAAGGTATATTATAATTCCAGTATAACATCATATATAATAACTTTAAATCCATCCTTTATATGTCTCACATATGGAATTAACGAATCAAATCACATTGAGGGGGCGGTAGTCCGCACTTCCTAAAATGAAATTTTCCTATTTATCAACAATGGAAACCATAATGGTATGCCACAAATAAAAAATAAAGAAGCATAAAGAAAAACAAAAACATAATATATATCATATATAAATAGAGTGACATCTTAATCGCCACCTTTGAAGGTGTTAGAATAATATTGAACAATCATCATTTCGTGAGGCAGAAATTCTCCATCCACAGAAACAGTATGTTCTTTAACCATTAGATGTAGGTGTGTGTAAGTGTAGCTCTAATTATTATTATAACAACATCCTAGTATATTGAATAAACTGGTGTTGTTACAAAATAAAGGAATAAAAAGAGTTTAGAGGGTTGGAGAAGAAAAATAAAACAAAAGAACGCACGAGAAAGAACTACCTTTAAAATGAGTAACTCGTTTTGATTTGAGCTCAAAGGATTCATTGGGAAGACTTATGAAAAAAGTGAGGCTTCTAGGAGTAATATAGGGATGTTTAGAGACAAAAAGAGTAGAGCGTGTTCGAACCAAAGTCTTTAGAGGTGTGGGTAAGGAAGTAGAGGTGGAGGCCTTTTATAAGAGGAGAAGAGGGGCACTCTTGGAAAGTTATAAAAGTTTACTTTATTATAAAATTATTTTGGTATTTTAAAGGTCCCACATTGATATAATTCTAGGATAAGGTGATAAGGGTTAGAAATATACACATCCAATAGGTCTTTTACAAGTTTATGTCTTAGATTTTTCATTATCTTTTCATTTTATTTAAATCGTTCATTAATGAGGTAATCGTTGCATCATCATGATGTCATAAATAATTTAATTCATTTAATGTATAAAAATTATAAAACAAATATAATGATTTAGTAATTTTTTTTAGATTTCTAATGAATGTTTATAGTCAAAAATATGACTTGTATAACCCCATTTAAAAATTATTTTAGTAAAACAAGTCATATTTGTGACATTTTAATTTTAACATTAAATAAAAAGTTTTTAATATCATTTTCCTACCAAAGTGGCTCCATGGGGTCCCCAAGTTGACCCATGGATTTTCATGGTCGTCCATGACACATCCAATAAGGGTAGGATATTTTTTAAGTTCATTTCAAATTATTAAAACATTATTTTTACCTTAAACTATACTAATTTCCTCTAATCGCGATTAATAAACTTAAAAGTTACTATTCAGAAAAAATTATTTTAATCCTATTGAACTAAATTTTACTTCTTAATGACAACCATGTATGTCGGATTTTTGAAATTCAAAACACAAAGGTGGTAAAATTTCATTTAAATGAAAAATCAGTTTTTTAAGTACCACTTCGTGGTTTCACTATTCATGAAAAATTGATGTTTTTCAGAAAAATACCAAAAATTCACGCTAAGCTATATTTCATATTTCGAATTCAAAAATGAAGTATATTTTAAAAAATTCAAAACATATAAGTTTCATTAGTTAATTTAATAATTAATTCCCGCTGTCAAAACAAATAGCGTGTTTTTATGAAACAAAAAGTATCAAAAGTTTGACACTAGTTTAAGTCCAATTTCAAAGTGAAATTAATTACAGCGACCACTATTGGATTAAATGGTAAAAATATATTCTGATATTACTTTAAAACCAATTCAAATGATAATCTAATCATATAAATAAATTAGATTAAAAAGAAGTTTTGAATTAAAATACAACATTTTTCACTATTTATAAAAAATGAACTTTATCGGAAAAATACAAAAAATTTACACAAAGTAAATTTTGATGTCCCGATTCTAAAGGAGATTTTTATTTGGTCTAATAGAAAGTACAAGAGTTACCAAAACTATATTTAAATAAGGTTCACCATGAAAAGGTGATAAGTCGACCTTTAGTGAAAATTAGAGTATATATGCCTAAAATTGATTTTTTTTCATATTTTAGCCCTTTATCATTTATTGGATAAATGTAAAAACTTTTAACAAACATATATAATCATATTTTAGTTATTTATATTCATTTTTTCCAATACAACGGCTACATGTTAACTACCATTTAAAATAATATTATTTTATTACTAGTGTGCAACGTAAGATTTCCAAGAAACTCTTTGTTGCGTATCGGGTACGCTATAGAACATGGAAACCCCTTTAAAGTAAAATTAATTTTTAATTCATAAATGTTAATAAATATGAAAATATATTATTCTTTATTTACCTAGGATGTTATAAACACACTCTATGAATTCAGGTGTATGTTGTCAATGAATACCACCAGGAATGAATTGAGATATCTCAAAAATATGGGATTCGTTAATTCCATGAACATTCCAAATGAATTCATGAGACCAAAGTGCATTACCACACACTCATAAGGGACATATCTACTTCAGAATGATTTTTTAGGAATATAATCACGCTTCATCCGAAAATGATGATATCTGGATCGCAAGTCAATTTTAGAGAACCACTGATATCCCAACAACTAATCAAATAGGTCATCAATGAATGGATTCATGCATCGATTCATTGTATTAGATTGGTTAATATTACGAAAATAAACACATAGTGGAAAATTTACATCCTATTTTTTAACAAAAATAATAGAAACTTCCCATGTAGACGTGTTAGGCTAAATAAACACTTATTTTTCTACCTCCTCCAGCTGCACTTTATTTCCCTAATATTTTACAAGATCTATCTAGTAAGATAAAAATGATGAATTAATGGTCCCCATAAAGAGATAAGTCATAAACTCCACTTCTGTAAAGAGTTGTAACCACGATAATTCTTCAAAAAAACATCCATAAACTGGTCAACCACTACCTAAAAACTAATTATACCTACCTCTTTCATTGATGCCAATGACAATGCCTCTAATTGATATAATTTCCTCCCATTTACTAGTTCCAAAAATATGTTTCATCCACCATTATATTTTTATATCATCTAAAGAGGTGCTTGATTCCATCACCCATTGTAAGCGTAATCGTTCACACATAACAATAAATGTTTGCCTTAAACATCTCAAACTAATCCATACCAAGTATTATATCATATGAATACATATCAACCACTGCGAATTACCACATAAACTCAACCTCATTAAAAACTACACCACATTCTCTACACAGGAAGGCTCAACACTCTCTTTGACCAAACTGAGTTTGATGTTTTAAAATAGAAGGTTTTATTTCCACACACAAACCCAATAAATCCAAAAACTAGAAGAAATGAAATAATGAGGAAACAATTGTAGGTTTTTTTTTCATAATGGTATAATTAAATATAATTGAATCTCTCATCATGGATGGTCCTGAAAAATCATCCACCACGACCTGCTCGGTACCAAATAGTTTCTTAGTTGCCACACATTTCACTTTATTTCACATAAAAAACATCCCCAATTGAGGAGTCATGGTATTCATAGAATCACCTAGACTAAAACAGCTCTACTAATGAGGGGTATAAGGATTCCCCATGTCCATTCATAGAATAGGATTCCAAAGACCCCTGAGTAGTGTCACAAACACCTGGCCTTAGAGCACTATGGAAACAATGTTGATGATTATTCATCTTGTAGTTATGAAATGGTAGAGGTTAATCTATAAAATCCAAGTTCATGGGGAGAGTATAACTACACTAAAAACATTTTGGATTACTCTATGACATCAAAAAAAGATTCACTGATCCTAGCATCGGATTCAGATCTGTAATCCCACCTTTTAAATAAGTGTCCCTCATCCACTTCATCCCTACATTAGTGCTCCCACTATTCCCCATGGGTACCAACTTGGTTCCCCTGCTTATAGACCCCAATATATCCCACTAACCCACATATTCAATATTCACCATTTCCATATAATCACTAATACTCAGGGACTCAATATTAGAATGAATTTCATATCATAAGCCCGATTCTAAGATCCTCACCTTCAATGATAAAGTATCCACAACTTTAGGTAAAAACTATACTAGGTTTATATACTTAGCTACTTATTTCATTAAAAACCTGTTCTCTAACTAGAATCTATTGAAATCTGTTTCTTATTGAATTTTTAATGAATATGGGTAGAATTTGTTGTTGAAAACATTTTCAAAACCCACCCATGTCATACCTTGTTCCGTTACAGCTTGGACAACAAACTCCCACCACTATCGTGCATGTTCTTCCAGCATGTACATTTCTAACATCATGTTAGACTATGCTGTCATGCCTAGGAAATTGAATATTCATTTCATCATGTTCAACCATGTCTCTATTATTTTTAGTTCTAAATCGCACTTAAATATGGGTGGATTCTGCTTCTGTAACTAAACCGTGGGATCCACATGCCTCGGCTCATCACTTCTATTCCCGCTTTCCACATCATGAAAATGTTTCACTATGTTTGTTTCTTGCTATCGATTCACCTGGGGCTCAGGTGAAACCACAATTTCATCATCCTCCTCTAGTTGGTCTATAAAATTCCTACTCAATGTCATTTCTATCAACATAAAAATTACCATAAGCCTCACCACCTTATAACTAAAGGTTTACACTTTCAAATTAAATTACATTATAACAATCACAACCATGATTTCAAAATTCACATTTTCCCATGTTCACTACACAATTAAAAATCCACCATGATTTAAAAATCAACTCATTTTCATAATACCACAACAATAATCATTTCAAACTGCACAACACTATTATAAGAGTACGAAGCAGAAGATCAAAAAAACTCTAAAGAAGCCATGACACAAATCCATATATTCACACAATTATCCATGCCCAAGAACCAAAATACCTCCCAAGAATCATGATGGGACACTAGGGAGATGCATCACTTTAACCTTACCTATGTCTTAGAATACAACATCTAAAGAATCTACCAAGTACCAAAATAGTGGGTGAGTAAAATTACTCATTAGGTTTTTACAATGAGACTTCCCTAGACATGCCACTTTGATTAGAGAATTTTGAAAAACTATATAAAAAAGTTATATAAATCCATGAAAACAGTTCAAAAATTAACTAAAAGACAAAGGTATCATTACACAATTAAATTCACCCAAAACCACACAATTACATGGAAAATAACCAAACATGTCATTACTCATTTCATATTGGGGTAACCAAAATATTATGTGTGTCTATATGCATACCACAACCGTAACCACAGTTTTCCACACGATCATGGTGTTACCCTTGATGGTAGAACTTCACATCCAACCCCTCCCCATTATAGTGGTACTTCAGGCCCACATTGAAATCCTTGATGGTGGTCCTTCACACCCTCTATCCATCCCATCCAACCCATGCTTATACCACAAAATGCAATAATAAATACAATCTATATTTTACAAAACCATATCAACACCGAATTTCCATACCAAACAATCCCTTAACTAATCAACAATTTCAAACCCATCCATAGTCATTTCAATAAAATCAACATTTATTAAAAACAACCATAAACCACATATATTCCAAATATCATTTAAATAAAACAAACATTGTTTTGGAATCAATTTTCACAAAACATTTCTCAAAAATCATCAATTCCAATGATTTTAAAATTATTATTTTAATATCTTAAATCAATCACAATAATCAACAATAACCCATTTTCCACCAAATCCACAAAAAAATCAGAAAATGAGTTTCAAAAAATAATCTCACTTCACAAACATCATCAATTTCAAGAAACATAATTTAATTTGAAATAAAATATCTCTAGTTCAGTAAAAATAGATATGAGAATGATTCCACATACTATAGGGTTTTGGAGAAACTGACCAATGAAAAACTACCTCCCAGATCTGGGTGAAAACTTCCCAAAAACACCTTAGATCTATTTTCCTAACATAAAAAATTCCCAACACCCATCATTTTAAGATACTGAAATCCCTGGTATACAAGTTATGGGTGTAGATCTAGAATATCGAGAGAGAGAGAGAGGGAGATATGGAGAGAGAACTGGATCTCAGGTAAACCGACAACCAATCAAGAGAGGAGACCTACCAGAAGAGATTCACAATTACCAAACCTTGAAACCCATTTGAATCGCATCTAAAAAGAGTGTGAGAGGCCTCATAACCCATGAGAATAATAAATCTTGGAAGGGGTTCGATTTGTAGAGTAAATGGTTGTTTTAGTGTAAATCATGAATGACACCATTTTAAAAAAAAACCCACTAAATTTTATGCTACACATGGTTACCTCAAACTATTAGACAAACCACGCACTAATCGTGCAACTGATACTATCCCAAAGAGAGCCCACATGGTTATCCCACAAGGTTAGACACACCGGGCACCAACCATATGAAATAACACTACCATGTGTAGAAAAATTAAGCTAATATGGCCACATTATTTCGAATTCATGTTCTTTAACATTATTACATCTACAAAGCCTCTTACTTTCCTTAATCGGTTACATAGGTTTGTTTCATTGTTTCTACTAACTTTTCACAAACATTTCACCCCAATAAAATCATCCAAACCTTCCCAAAATCATTCTTTCCTCTTTCAAAATCACCATACCACATTAAACCCATAAAAAGTCATAAAAGGGTATACATATGTTAAGCATTGGGTGGTATATAAACTCTATTATTATAATATATTTATGTTTTTTATGTTTTATTAGTATAGCTGTGATTTTTATATAATTCATACCACCATTATTTTAATTTTGTGTAATATAATAACATAATTTGTGGATGTGTGGACTATTGAAATATGTGATATAAGTAAAATATATATTATATTAATGACAAAATTACCTTTTGGCATTATAAAATAACATTTTTATTGTTTCCCAATACACAATCTAAAAAAGTGATGCATATATTCTTGGGATCATTTTCATTGTCTCGTTAGAAAAAATAAAAAATTTGATTAATATCTAGTTAAAAGGTGATTCTATATCCCTTGATCAGGCTATTAGAAATTGTGAAATGCATATTTCTTATAGGCTTATAGAAAAGTGGAATGAATGCATGAAGACTCATATGAGCCTCAACTTCATCATCATACATGTTTATCTGGAGACGAACATGGTTGCAGATGGGATTGCGAACATGGGAGTTGGTGCACATCTTACCTGGTCAGATACTCTCCCCGTGGATTTTCTACCTCTTTATAACGTTTATTGAAATAAGTTCCTACATTTTCACCATTTGTAACATTCATTTATTTTATGAATAAATGCATTTTCATTTCGGTTGAGGGTTTTTTTAAAAAAAAATTGAGAAAGTTATTACGTCATTCATAGACGTGTGGACTACCACCTCCTCGGGTTGATGCGATTCCTTTTACATCACATGAATTTAATATATTATAATATATTATTTATTAAATTATATATATGTTATAATTAACATTATATAATGATAAATGTTACTTACTATCCTTCCAATAATATCATTGAGAAATTATAATGTTTCTCATGTGTACGAATGACCCATAGTCCTCATTATTGTAGAGTTGGTTCATTTTTCATAAACACCATCCATGATTAGTTTCAAAATATTAATTTATGTATATATATGATAATTATTTAATTATTATTACTCTAGAAATATTTTACTATTATTGTCTATAACCATATTTAACCAACAAAAGTCATATTTGACATATAAAATGAATACAGTCATATTATCCAAATTAAACATTATTTATTAAGTAATTGTATATAAATATTTTATAAATGAAATAAAAGTAATAAAAAATTGTAATTTGTTCTTAATTAGGTAGATAATATTAATATGGTTATTATTCAGGATAATATTGGGTATCTATAACAAATCATACTCAGTGTAATTGATAATTGTCTCACTTTTACATTCATTAGGCATATGTCATAATAACCAATTATTTGATTTATATGTCGTTTCTACTACCCCCTATGATATATTATATCATGATTTATTTTATTTTTTGGTATTTAAATGTTTCATGTTATAATTATTACTTTTTGGGATTCCAATTTTGATGTTTCTATAGTTGTATGGTGATTTCTAATCTCTCTTTTATTTTTGTGAGATTTATTCCATATTAAATAGTAATTATTATTATGTGGTGTATCTAATTACCTTGAATTTATTTTATGGTTCTTCTACTTAAATTTATTTGGAGTTACATATCTATTTGAGTATCAATATTTTGTGGTTTTTATTATTTCAAAATTACCACAGTATTAATTGTCTTTTTTCAAAATCATTTTTCATTAAGACATTTGTTATGTTATATATCTACATTATTTTACAAGGTGTATATACTTAGACATTAACATTACATATCATTAATCTCCTTATTTTGATTTTATTTTATGTTTAATTTTATTTTAGCCTCTCAGGGGGAATATGATTCAACTCTTCCAAATTGGTATGGTACGCTTTGGAATGTTTAATGATTATTTTCCAAACAAATGTTTTAATGAACATTTAATGGAATTTCCATTCATCAACATAGAAAACCCTTGTTGTTAATTATACTATACATGTGATATTGTGTATTGATAACATCCTCATTATTTCATTTGATGGATTATGGTTGTTTCAAATAGATTTTTATGGAACATATTTATTTTCATTGGGATATTCATGTTTCAAACTTATTGTTATAGAACCCTTTTCCTTTAATTTGGTTATTAATTATAAAAAGATATTATTATGGAACCCATTTCCTTTTCATGGTATACTTAGGGATGGAAGATATTATTATGGAACCCATATTTTTTACTTGGGTTATTCATGTTCACATAGATTGTTATGGAACCCATATCCTTGCTTTATGTTATTAATGTTTCAAAGAGATTTTAATAGCACCAAATTACTTTCAATGGTTATATCATGATTAAAAGAGATTATTTTCTAACCCATTTCATTAACATGGGAAAATAATATTTCAAATAGACATCATTGTATCACATTTTTTTCAATGGGTTAATCATGTTTCAAAGAGAGTCTTATGAAAATCATTTATTTTCCTTGGGTTATTCATGTTTCAAGGAGATTTTTTTGGTACCCATTTAATTTCCATGGGTTAATCATTTTTTAAATAGTTTCTTTTATGGCCCATTTTTTCAATGGGTCAACAATTATTCGAAGAGATTGTTTTGGAATCCATTTATTTTCCATTGTTTAATCATGTTTCAAAGAGGTTTTTATTGGATCTTTTTCTTTTCTACAAGTTAATCAATGGGTTATTGGTTTCACTAATAAGTTCATGAATGCTTTTATTTGTGATGATTTTTAAATGGTACTTGAATGTTTGATGGGTGGTTATATTATAAACCCATTCTGGGAAGAGTGGATGATTGTTGAAAGAGTGGCACAACTGCACGAAGAGTGGATGTCTGCACAGCGTTGGTTGATCCTGTCCCAGGTGCACACCTTGAAGATGAATCTCATCCATCTGTCACTGCTATCATGGAGAAGGGAATACCATCAGGGGGTTTGATGAATGGAACCTCTCGGACTACTGGATCTAGGCAGATTCTCGTGGATGGTGCTAGGGGAACCCCACTGGGCAAAACTGGAGTGGCTATGTCTCAGCCTGGGGAAGCAAGTTTGATTGAATCTCACACAAATATGAAGGTGACAGAAGATTCAGATCTACATAAGATGACAGGATCTGTGAATACTGAATCCAAGGTTCAGCATGAGATGGAGAGATCAAACACTGACTCTCAGAACATTGGCAGGGGGTCTGCTTCGAGACAGGACAATTCTAAACCTGTGGAACTGGTGTCTGAACAGAGGAGCACACCTGATGTCATGGTGCAGGTAAATCCTAATGAATTGTTCAACAGTTCTATAAAAAAATTTGCAGCACTGTTTGATGTTGAAGCAAATGAGACAAAGGAGATTGATATGGCAGAGGAAGCTGGAGAGAAAGAGGGGAATGTTAGCCTGGGTGGATTGAGTGAGGAATGTAAAAGCCCCTGTGATGATGACAGAATCATGATACATCAAATGGAGGGTGGGAAGGATGGAAATGTCAGTCCTCCTTTGGACCATAAAATAAAGTGGGGGGATAGATCTGAAGATGAAGAAGATCCCCACAGTAACAAAACATCCTACAGGGATGCTGTTAAGTATGGAATTCATGAGAACCAAAGAAAGGAAGTGGAGGAAAAAACTCAGAGCAGGAGGAAGCCAAGGAGAGATTATACGGGCCTACCCAAATCAATGGTGACAAGATCTGCACACAAGAATATAGGGTCACAAGAAACTGTCATTGTAAATGGGTACAATGGAAAAAGAAGAGGAGGGCCCCCGAAGACAGACAAAGGGCTCAGTGGGAAGAGGCCGATCAAGGAGAAATTGTCTGAAGAAATGCTTCGGAAGAAAAACATGTATCTTGAGATGATGCGCAAATACGAGTCTTCTGAATGGGAGTCAGCTGACCCTGATGATGAGTTATCTGATGTTGGGGAGAGGGGTGCTTATGGATTTGATGTAATGTAACATCTTTTCTTTCTACTGTCTTTACTTGCATTTTTTCTTCAATAAATATGCGGGATCAGGCTTTCGCCTGGTTCAGACTTTCCTGGTATGTGATATATATATATATTACCAAAAAAAAATTATGAAACTCTATTCTAATTGATCACATTTAATTTTCAATGATTATGATTCCCCTTAATGAGTGTTTTAGAAATCCCATCATATTATTCTATTTCCCTTTGTTTTAAATAATTATTTTGAATTAATTATGTCCATAAATGATCTCACAAGGATGATGCTGATTACCTATTGTGAAATAAGAAAAGTAGGGTTAAATGGGATTACTATTTTTTTATAACTAATGATTTAATGTTGATATAAGTTCATTATGTACATGTTTTCCATAATTCAATAAAACTATAGACATATGTTTTCCTCCTCAATGTATGTGACCCCAATTAACATTTTTATGTTGTAATGTTTTGATTAAAAAATTTGGGTGACTATTATCAACATCATAATTGGAAATGCAATGTTATAGATTTCATCTTTGGATCTAGATGTGAGGGTCCTAGGCTCTTATAGTTGGTATCAAATGATAGTTTAGATAAAATTATAGATTACGATGTTTTTATATGATGTTGTATTATGATTTATAGATACCATTATAATAATAGTAGATCAAGGATGATAATAAGTTCAAATTTTTATACTCCGATTTGATGTCTTTTTAAATGAGATCTTGATATCATTGAGGACATATTAAGATAATTTTTATTATGATTAAATATATGTAAAATATCAGTTTATTGTCATATATTCTTTTACTTATATGGATATTAGTTTCCATGAATTTATTAACTTGGGAATTTATAGGATCTATAATAATAAGGTAATTATTGAAACAAAATTTTTATCATATTGATAAGTATGGGATTGAGGAAGTTACTATGTGACCAATGTTATTTCAAAAGAATAAATAAAATTATTTATTCTTTAATGATGAAATATATGTGATAAACCATTAGGTTAAAAATCATTAATGGTGAGGGTTTTATGATTTATTTAGTTTAGACTATAGGTTTTACCCTTAAATTTTGTAGATTAATGATTCATATGAAGGGTAATTTTTTTTGGAATTATCATATGATGATCTAAACATTTTAGTTTTGGTAAATTAATAAATAATGGTAGAATATGTTGAATATCTCATTTGTGTTTATGTGGTTTTCAAAAAAAATTTGTGCTTCATGATATAAAAATTAATCATTAATAATAATCATTTGGAGATAATTATGGGATTTTTCCATAATAAGGTAATGAATGATATTCTACTCATCAAATAAGTTTATATCTTCTTTAACAACTAAATTAGATGATAATAGAATTATTAAACCCTATGAAAAGGATCCTGAAATAAAAAATATTATCTTAGTATCTTTAATTCTAATTAACTGACGGTATTTTTTATCATTAAATATTTCAGTTTTGATTCCCTTCATTTTACATTTCTCATCCACTTGTTTTTGATCAATGAAATCAATAACTATCTAAAACTATATACACTTTTTATCCATTATCACTTATATTCCCCATATATATGATCTTATTAATGTTTAACTTTCAGTGACCTTTATGTTTTACATTATCCCTTTTTAAGAGGATATTTAATTAAATCTTTTTATTATGTGGGTTTTAATAAAATAATTCTATAAATGTCAATCCTTTGATAACCAAGAATAATTTCGATGAAGAAATTCATTTTAAGGGTGGTATTAAGTAACATCCTAATAATTTATGATATATATTCTTCAAAATTAATTTATATTCATTAATATATTGTGTTACATGTAGTAAATATTTTATCATGCATCACATGCAACATCAAGTTTATCATGTGTTTTGTGGAACATCAAGTCCATTTGGTGAATTATGTTACTCGTAAGGCTATGTCTTACGGGATAATAATATACTAATATTATTAATTATATATCATAATAGTTATCACATAGTCAATAGAATGGTAGGAATAAATATGATTAAATAAATTATTAAATCATATTTTACCCATGTTAACAAAATTAATTATTTAGATACCAATTAATTATAAATTCTAATAAAGTTCAATTGGATAAATGGATTGGTTTTTATGAAAATGATTTTTATGACTACAACGAAGTTTTATCATAAGAAATTAAAATAATAAATATTAGTGAAATATATTGATAATATTTATGTGTTCAGTATTTAATCAATTATTTCAAAATTGATCTAATAAGTTTGACAGATATATGATAATAGTAAATATAATTTTCGGCATAAAAGTTGTATATTGGTAAAAGGAAGTTTTACCAAATTTTTTTGGAAACCCTATTTTAAATAAAATTTTTGAAAATTATATAATATTATTCAGAAAAATAAACATATTTTATAAATTGGAATATAAAAAATTATTTTGGTTTATTTTTTTTTTGTATTTTTCTAAGAACATTTATAATTTTAAGAATAGTGAGAGACACCAAACATCAATTCAAAACTATTTTTCATCTAGATATTTTATACCCACAAATTAAATTTTTTAGTGTCCATAAATTATAATAAGATCAAATGTATATGATTTAATATAATTTATGTAATTATAACAATATTCAAAGTAATTGTAGATATAAATAACATGGAATCTTTTTACAATTTTCAATTTAAAAACATACTATTTTGTCCCATATGTGTGATTAATTTGAAATTAATTTATACAAACATTTTATATTAGAAATTTTAAATATGGATTTAATATTTTAAATAATAATTATATATAATTTTTAATATTTTATAGTTAGTTTTTACCCAAAAAGAGATGTCAATGAAATTAAAAATTAATTATAATATTTATGTATAAAATGATTTTACTCAGTGGCTAAACCAAAATCTTAATAAGAAATATCACCTATAATCATGTCAAAACCCATTTGGAATATATTAATAAGACAATTTACACAATTTTATCTAATTTGGATTATTATTGGAGTCACATGATATTAGGGAGATGTCACAATAGTTATTACCTTTTTTATATTTACAAGAATGACAATCACTGTCCACTATAAAAAGGCGCTCAACAACCTCACTTATTAACACCTCTCAAGACCTTTTATATTTTCATAAACATTCCCATATATGGTCCAAAAATCCCTACAATCACCATATAGTTCTATCATGTTGTAGAAATCCAACCTGGAAAATCCCTTTTGTGAAAACCAAAAAGTGACACATAAATGAGGAAACATTATTCAACCTGTATTCCTATTTTATTTCACTATCCACCCATTAAATTAATAGTATAAAATCATTATATATTGATATTATTTTAATAAATATAATTATATGGTTTGATGTTAAGGGTTTAAACTACACCTAAAAAACATCAATCAAATGGGTAACGAAATTACTATTCTTGTGTAAGACGGACTACCGCCTCACAAAACGAGTTCATTCATGTTTCCTTTACCACCTCTAATGGCAAGGAATTATGAATGAAAAATAATTATATATGATATTTATGATATTTAGGCTGTAATAATATTTCATTAATTTTTATATAACACATAGCTTAAATGATTCAATTTTTTTCAAATACGATAACATCATTTCTGGACATGTGGACTACTGCCTTTTCAAAGAGATGCGATAAATTCAAATATTACATTGAATTTATAAAGGACGCTTTTAATAAAAATATTTTATATAAATGGAATTTATATGAAATTCATGGAATATTTAACTTTATTTAGGTATAATATATCATTTTATTTATTTTTATTTCAAACACTTAAAAAATGACAATTTCGTTCATGGATGTGTGGACTGCTACCTCCTCAACGCGATGTGATTCATTTTAAATAAAAATAATTATATATTGGTATATATGAGTTCCTAAAATTCTATTTAAAATATTATCATCATTGTGTAAAAATAAATGGTTCTTTCCCTCTTTTTATAAAGATCCTTGAAAAGTGATAACGTTACCCATGCATATGTACAACCTACCATCTCCAATGTTTAAGCATTGGTTCATTTTTCATAAAAAAATTTCATGATTAGTTTTAAAAGTTTAATTTTTTAAAAATGATAATTATTTCGTAATTAATATTATTTATAATTTTTAATAATTAGACATTTGACTATAGTTTACATTGAAAATATATTTTTGAATAATAAACTGAATATGATCAAATCATCCAATATAAATATTATTGATTATATAATTATATATAACTCTATTATATGTGAATTAAAATATATAATAAAAATGTAAAGGTTTTTTAATAAATTAGATAATTATCATACTATTATTATTCAATAATATAGAGGACAATCATGACAAATCACACACATGTTAAGTAATTCTTGTGTCACTTTTACTTTCGTGAGGCATACGTCATAATCGCCACCTATTTATTTTGTGATGTGCCTTTAATTTTAAAATTTATATAATATATAATTGGTTATTTTACTTTAATGGTATTTAAAATTTTTATTAATGATTATTAGATTTGGGGATCTTGATTCATAAGTTACTATTGTTATAAGAAGATTTCATATATCATTTTTATTTCTGTGAGACTTACTCCATTTTCTACAATTAGTTTTGATGTGCGGCATATCTATTGAAAATGAATATATAAGATGATTATTACCCTAAAATTTACTTGGATTTAAATATCCATTTGAGTATATCTTTTTCATAGAGATTGATGTGTTGATGTTATCAAAGAAGTAATGGACTTTGGTATAAATTTCCCTTCTATGAGACATTTGTAATGTTATATGCCTGTCATCATTTATAATGTGTATATAAATATAATTTCTCTTGATATATCATGGATATCATTATTATAAGGATATTGTATGTTTTAATGGTTTTCATCTAGGGGGAATATTATAAAAACAGTTCAATGTGGAATGAGATGCTTTTGAATGTAAATATTATTTTCCTCATGAATGTTTTTAATGGAATTTTTATTGTGTTTTCATTAATAAACATTACTAAAAATTTTAAAATTATTCTCCCCTAGCGATATTCTGTATTGATAAAATACTAATTCTTTATTTAAGTGGATTATGGTTTTTTCAAGGAGACTTTTATGGAACTCATTTCCTTGACATGGGTTATTAATATCCCAAAGCTATTGTTAAAGAACCCATTTACTTTCCTATGGTTATTCATGTTTTAAATAGATTGATATGATAACCATTTTATTTTCTATTGGTTATTAAGGTTTCAAAAAGATTGTTTTGAAACTAATTATGTTTCTTTAGGTTATTCATGTTTCAAGGATAATGTTATTGAACCCATTTACATTACTTGGCTTATTCATGTTTCATAGAGATTGTTATGGAACCCCTTTTTTCCAATGGTCAATCATCTTTCAAATATACTCTTTTGAATCCAATTTCTTTTCTATGGATAAATAATGTATCAAATAGATTTTTTTGGAACCCATTTATTTTATATGAATTAATAATGTTTCACAATGACACTTTTTTCACCATTTTTTTCTATGGGTTAATCGGGTTTAAATGAGATAACATTAAATAGCATTTATTTTTCATGGTTTTCACAAATTTTAAAGATATTTTTTTGTAACCCACTTCATTTCTATGGTTTAATGAGGTTTCAATGAGAATTTTTTAAAACCCATTTATTTTACATGGTTTAATTTTTTTTCAAAGAGATTGATATTGAAACCATTTCATTTCCACAGGTTTATAAAGGGTTTTTTGGTTTCTCCAATGAGTTTATAAAATCCTTCATGTTTGATGATTTTTAATGGAACTTTGAGATATGATTCATGTATACATGAAAAACCATGCACATTTGGTTCCATTATAGGACAAGGATAGGTGGGAATTTGAAAGCCCTCCAATTAATTGGGTCTAAAAGTCAACAATATGGATATTCCATTTGTAAGAGTAAAATTTATGGAAATTAAATAAATTGTTTTTCCATTTATAAGAGTGAAAAGTATAATTTTGTTCCAATATAAATTTATATGGTTTTTATGCATTCTATAATTCAATACGGTTTCTAGTGATCAATATTGATATCACATGGATCTTGATTATTAATTATAATGAATCATTAATTTTCTATGTGTTCATATTTGATGGTCTAAGTATTTAGTAAGACATGTGAATTTTTACTATGTCCATATACACTTATGAAATCTTATTATCATAGATGAAATTTAATTAGTAATTATTTTGTGTACCCTTACTGAGTGTTAGAGCTCACCATTATTATGCTTCCCTATTCACATGTTTTTAAGAATGACGATTAATGATTTATTTCTATAATATATTTTATAAGGATGATGTTGATGACCTATTGTAATTAAATAAAAGATATGTTACATGGGATTAATATTATTACGATAACTTTTTAGTCCAAGTGGATATTAGTTTTTTATTTAATATTTCATCTAAATTCTACAGAAATCCTTACCTAAAAGGTTATCCATTATGCATGTGATCCAGGTTTATCATATTAATATTGTAAGGTTTTGATTGAAAAATATATTTTTATGGATATACAAATATTATCCTATTGTTCCTGTCTTCAGCTATTATATAATTAATTGTGAAAATAAAATTCAATGAGGGATATATAAATATTTTTTATTATAATATAATATATGTAATTATAGTGAAATGCTATTATAATGAAATGTGTCCCAAAATTTTTAGTTACATACCCACTACACACAGGAGGGTGTGTTGGAGTGACATAATGTAGTATAGTCGATGGCAGAGATTCAACTGGATGTGTTATGATGCAAGAATTGGGTGTTATACATGAGAATCTAGTGTGGATAGTTATTATGAATATGGTGTGGTGTCACTTGATGTGATGTTCATATAGGATGTCAGTGCTCTGAAACCCTCTCTCTACGGAGCTATTACAAATTCCATTATTTTAATATATTTTTCAATAACATATGTATATGGGACACTTAAAATTTAAATTTTATTTTCTATAAATTATATCATAGAATATACCTCATAGATACTATCGTAACATAAAATTTTAGGGAAAAATAGTAATGGTACAATGATATGAATCAATATTTATTTAATATTGTCTAGTAGATTAAGAAAGAGAATAAGACCATCGCCTACCTAAAAAATTACAATGATGTAATCTTTGGGAGGTAAGAGTGAAGAAAAAACTAGTGAAATAATACACTGGGATTTTAAATATTATATAAATTGTAATAGTTTGGGATACGTTGGATTTCATCCCAGTGACTATTTCTTAACTGAAAAAATAACTAGCTTCGAGATATTTCTAACATAGAGAAGGATAAGGCTATGATATTTTGTCTCAACCCTTCAAATTCTTCTGGGTAATATGTGTTCTCCTACCCATTCTTTTAAAAATTATAAAAAAAAATTTAATAATGTTTTGTTATAATAGATTTATATTTTCATTAGAAAATTTATTCTTCCTAAAGGACTGAAATTAGAGTTTATTTTCATATTTTCTAATGTTTAATCTTATGAATCTCTTTATATGTTCGTAAATGTGGATGAACCAAATAGTTTCTATAAGATAATATGTAAAATACTAGCATCTATGCTCTCAATAGTCATTAGGTAGGTATCCTCCAACAATTAGTTTGTTTTTTTAATTAGAGGAAAATAAATTATTGTCTACTTAAAACAAAAAATGTATAACTTATTGAATAAATCATGTTATAGTGGGATAATTTCTCTTCATATGGATGAAAACAATTAGTTGAGAACATAAATTGGGACATCATTTTAGAAGTTATTCAAAACATCAGTTTCAGAGACTATTTATATGGATTGTTGAAAAATGTCTTCAACCATATCGGGATCTCTATTCATGTATATGATAACCAAAAGGGTTACTTCCCATACTCATTTGGCATCAAGAAAGGTTGACATTTTTCTAATGTTCTATTTAGAATTTCTAAATAATATATATATATATCCATTTTGAAATGGTTGAGTATGTATTGATCAAACGTAGACCATAAATAATAAAGTGTATATATTAATAAAAAAACATTAAAAGATAGTATGTAAGTTTATTTAGAGGTTAATTTTTTTGAAACAATTATCATATATACTGTATGGAAATTACGGTCTGAATTGTTTTAAAAAATATACTATATAAGAAAAAGGATGTCAATAAAATAACAATATAAACTCATATTTGTATGAATAAATTTAATATAAATCCACTAAATCATTAATAAAAAATAGAAATATAATATTAAGAGTATATCATTGAATGATTTTTAATATAGAAGTAAATGATTGTTGAAACAAATTATTACATATCATTTGTTATAATGATGAAATCGTTATAATAATTTACCAAGTTTTTCGAGACCTTGCATCAAATGAAGCACCTTGTTAGGAAATCAATATTAATGTCAGATTGAATGACTACTCATATTTTCCACATACATGTACAAATGTTTCAAATAAAATTCACTATTTTAAGTAGATACCCAATATTATGATTTCAAATTGAAACAATTCATCCTTAATGTTATTGAGAAATCAAGAAAAATATTGGTATAAAATAAAATAGGGGGACTGTATTATATTAACTAACACTAATGCTTTCGAAAACAATTAAAAAACATATAAAATTTTCAACTACTGAAACATTCACCCCATATTTTACGTCATGCATACCAATAAATAAACAATGAATCTGAAATAAATAATATAACAATGTTTGGACAACACACAGATTAATAATATTTTATATAGTAAACTATGATTCCAACATTCACTAGAAATCAACACTAATTAACAATGTAAACCTTATTACCTGAAAAATAATGAATTAATTTTTACACACAAAAGTATTTATGTATTATGAGTTAGAGAAAATCTTTTCTAAATTCTACAAAACCTATAATAACTCATAGAGATAGTATTTGAATATGAAAATAATAGTGTATTTCCAAAAAAGGGTCAATTACATTGAAGTACAATTATGCCATAACATGTAATTACATTAAGCATCCCACCATAAGGCACATGTAAGTGAGCCTTACAGTAGGTTAGTCATAGAACCCCATGTTTAGTGGTAAAAATATCACACATCACTAATAAAATGACATATTATATCATTTTATACCCACTACAACTCATGTGGTAATTTTCCCCCTATATAGATTGTGAAACCAATATGGAAATAAATAAAACATTTTCTATATAAGATATCACAAATGTTACAACACAATACTCATAATGATCCTATAAAAAGTTCCCAATAAAACATATTTCATTTCATGTTTAATTACCCAAATATTACCCAAATATTACTTCCATGTAAAAATTTATGCATTCATTTTCACCATCGCGGCATATAAATATTTCATGTAACTCACACAATATGAAACATTGTCAAGTAAACTCGTCACACATTCTATATTTATTCACCAAAGTTGATGTGACATGATTATCCCCCATAAAAACTAATTTATACATGTGTAAATGAAAATTTTGAGAGCAACTATACAACGTAAAACCACCAATCTATATTTAAATTCTCACCACGACACAACAAAACTTATAACTCCACCATGACCAATTGTAAGGTCATCAAAATCAAAGAGGATAAAATACTATTATTACTATATGATCATATCTTATATAAGAGGTTAAGGATACAATAATATAATGATCTATCAGAAATGAAAAATATACTTATAAATATAAAGTGGTTGAGATACCCCTAATTTACTAACATACTTGATGAACCAAGTTATATGAAAATTAATCAGATATCAATTTTAAATTGTCTGTCAGCTAGTGAATGGGGAATTATTTTTTATTTCCTTATGTTTTTTAATTAGAAAACATTCATGTCACCAAATTACTAAGCCAAAATTATTAAAGCATGCTTGATCAATATAAGAAAAAACAACACAATTCATTTTATTATTATGTTAATGAAAATTTCATTAGGGGAAAAAATACATAAAATTAAAAAAGTATGAAATATTAGAGAAGAGAATACAGATTCTCCTTGATGTGAAAAACAATGCGCCTAACATTCTAGTTTATTATAAAAAATTTTCTAACTGTTACCCCTTTAGCATCATGCCATTAGCTGGAGTCTTCGGCCCTGATGACCATTGATCCCAAATTGAGCCTCACAATTGGCAGTCGTTCTCAGACTCTAGTAGATTTTGGACCTCCACCGAATCATCTAAGGCCTATGATCTTCTCCAAGGATATGTTGTGTGGCTCGTTCTTCATCTCCTCACAACCCTATTTCCCAGAGGCACTTTCAGTGACTCTGTTTGTTTCGCTGGATCCTTCTATCCTGTCAATGGACCTCTCAATAGAGGTGTTTGATGAGGAAGATTGTAGATTAAAATGGACTCTTGTGGTTTGTTATTTAGTGAAAAATAATCATATTTAGGTCTTCAAACACTGTGTGGAATCATGGGGGATGTAGGATCTGGCTCATATATCTGCAGTTCACCACCTCTCTTTTTTTCATGGTCTTCTCAACGGAAGAGGACAATGTTCATATTTGGTGCATAGCTCCCCGATGCATGGGAAGGTGGAATATTAGTTTGTTGAGGTGGTTGTTGGAGACTCACAATAGAAAATAGAGTCCAAAGGCGGTGGTTTGGATGAGCTTACCTGGGCTCCCTCTTCCATTATAGAACATGGCTCTCCTAAAAGAAATAGGTGAATCCCTAGGATATTTCCTCTGTGTGGATGAGAGCACCTTATGTGGTGTTGATCTGTCAGTTTCCTAGATGTGTGTGGAGGTAGAAATATCCTCTCCCATCATGTATACGCTTTCCCAACAGGTATTGGGATCAGTGTTGTGGTCTTAGGATGTCATGTACCAGTGTTTCCCATGATTTTTCCCTCATTTCTCCACCAAGGTAATTCCATACAAGCGTAAATTTGTGTCTCTAACGTTCTATTCTTCAAGAGGTTAGGCCCATCAAGGGGCATGTTTCTCTAGTCCATGGGTCTGTTGGACTCTCCTCCTCTATCTAGACAGCTCCCCAAGATGAGGTTTCTCATCTAGTTTCGGTGTAGACTAAGTGCATCCTCTATTCCTCCTATCCAACCAGTGTCATCCCACCCAGTGAGGACCTAGATTCCATGTATCATAGGAAAACCCTGGCTTGGATGGATTCATTATTCATGTAGCTCTTTGTTCACCGATATCTTCTCTCAATGGGCAGGCTTCTTGAACATTTTATACGGACTTCTATTGGCCTGATGGAGTCCCTGAGGCTACCGTATCCTATTCCAGAGGTGTCTCATGAAGTTTCAGGGATGCTTGTGCTTGAATGTATGTCTTCTAATACCTCTACCAGGTTGTATGTGGTCATTGATAAGGATGTGACTGGTCTGACTAGGCCATTGGAGTTGATCAGTCAGGCATCGTGAGAGAAGGGAAAACACCCAATCATCCTGTCTCCTCCAAGATGTGGGAGAGGGAAGAACCTTGAGTCCCACTCTTACTTTTCTTCTTCTAACCCAGTCTTCGTGGACCATGGATCGGGGGTGTGCACATGCTCAAAGGTCATGTTACAAAGGATTCGGAATTGGAAGACCTTCTCTTTTCCACTTGAGACCAGGATGCTTGGGGCCAAATATGGGCCAGAGTTGAATCAATGATACCCATCCTCATATTAAATTCTTGTGGACTTAGGGAAAGGGTTAAAATAGAAATTACGTATTCAGAGGTCAATAAACAAAAATCTCTCATTGATGTGGTGCTAGAACACAAATAGAACCTAGGAAAAATTCAATAGTTCACTCACATGATCAAATGCATCCATCCATCCAGGCAGCTCGAACCAACCAATATATATGGATCATGTAGAATAGAGAGGTTGTGGTGGATCTACTCTAGGAAAGGGAACAGAATATTATGACGAGGGTGAAAAAGGGATTCTAAATATTATTTACTTCTTTTTTATAGAATATGTGACAACACGAGAAAAGAAACTCTCTAATAAAAGATTAGTTCTTTTGACCCAGGAGATGATCCTTGGATTGTAGGGGGTGACTTCAACATCATCACCAAACCTGCTATGAAAAAGGGATATGGGGATTTTCCTTGCTGAGCTAGGGCAAAAATTTACTAGTTAATGGAATGATAGGGTCTTATGGACCTGGGGTACTCTGGGGATCAATTAACATGATGTAATAACCAAAGAGGAAATAGGAGATGCTGAAGACGGATTTATCGATGACTTGCTAACTTACGTTCTATCACCACATTCTTGATTTCCATGGTAAATCACCTAGTTCATGGGATATTTGATCACACACCACTGCTATTATCTTTGGTCCGCAAGTAGGCCTATCCTGATCGTTTTAGGTCTATGATCACTGGATGTGTAATACTGAGTTTTCACATCTGGTAATTACTTCATTGGGGGACCCGATTCAATATCACTACTTTGTGGCAATTCAAAACAAACTTAGGAGGCTCCAAAAGGGGTTTTTAGAATGGGTAGGGGATATCATCCCTATTGACCAAGAGATGGATGATCTCAAATGGGGTATCGTATGCCTAGAAGGAGTCTCTTTGGAATATTGGGATGAATTGATATTTGAAGAACTTTCATCCAAGAAGAAATATATGGCATAGATGATTCTCAGACAAGAATGTATGGCTTAGAATAAAATCAAGGATAATGTGGTAGCTTGTGGGAGACAAGAACACAACAATTTTACGTGCATGAATTAGGAAGAAAAGACAACCGATCAAACCCAATATCATTATAGAAGATGGAACGTACGTGGATGAAATATATCTAGTGGGTGGTATGGCTTACTCTCTCTTCAAAGATCTTATTTATTGTTAAAATATGAGAATAGTCAGCGGGTATCTGACAAGAAGTGTTGATTTTTGGGATATAATTCCCAATAGTGTTTCATCGGAGGACAATGCCTACTTGGAAAGGATCCCATATGATCCTAAGATCCACACGACCATAATGAGTCTCAATCCAGATTGTGTATTAGGGCTGAATTTTTTTCCTGGATCATTTTACAGAGCTTTAGGAGATGTTCTTAAGGAGGACATAGTATCTGCTCTTCACGAATTCTTTCAAGGATGAGCTCTCACATGTGTTGCAAGTTCCATGACTCTAGTTCTTATCCCAAAAGTGAAGGATCCATTTTTACTTCTTCATTATATTCCCATGATAATGTGAAATTTTCCCTATAAGGTTCTAGTGAGAATATAAAAAATGACGTTAGGCTTGTATCTTCCCTGGCGTATTTCTATAGAGTAACACAATTTCACGTTGGGGCACTGAATATAAGGGGAAATCTCTCTGGTGCAAGAAATATTGAGGGACCTGAATAAAAAGATTCATGGATCCAACATTGTCATTAAACTTGACAAAAACTAGGCATATGATATATTGAAATGTGGCTTTATAAATAGGGTCTTATCTTGCATGGGTATCTATCTGAAGGCCAATGATAATATTTTCAGATGTTGTAGCTCTATGTAGATGGAAGTCTCATTCATGGTAAAATCCACATCTTTTTTAAGGCCACCTGTGGCTTATGAAAACGTGACCTAATTTCCCCGAGTATCTTCATTATTATATAGGTCACTCTACATTGGCTCCTAAATAAAAGAACAAACAATGGTAGTAATCTTCCCTTTCATAGGAAAATAATCCTTTCTAACATTTCCCATCTGATGTTCGTAGATGAAACAATTATATTCTTGAATTTGGTGAAGATTTCAGCATAGTTTATTAATAGGATGTGAATGAGTATTGATATGGGAGTGGTCAGATGATCAACCACTCTTAAAGAAACCATTATATTTCCAAACAATGTGTGGCATGTTGCGTTTATGACAATGCAGTTGAAGAGACATGCAACCATTCTCATTCTGTGTAGAGTACCTGAGATCTCTAATATCATCATGTAGACTATGAATTTAGGAAATTGATCATGTGGTGAGAAGGACCATGGTTCGAGTCCCCAACTGGAAAAACCACTTCTTATACATTGGGGGGTGTATTGCTCTCGTCAATAGTGTTCTGGATTCCATCCCTATGCACGTAATGAATTATACTTTAGTGACAAAATTGGTTTGTCAAAGCGATTGACAGATTCTTTGATGGATTTCTCTAGGATGCACTATTGGAAGGGAAGAGTCATTGCGTCTAATGAGATGTAATTTCCAGGCCAATCCATGTATAGGGCATTAACATTTTTAGCATCAAGGGCACTATGCATTGAAAGAATGCCCATATGGATCCAATGTTACCTACCACCCCAATGACACCTCTTCTTAGCCTGAGGGAGTAAATTTAATTCACGGGGCCAGCCTTGGTCTCCATTATTTTAGACCCCCCTAGTCCTAGATTTACTTTGTTCCCAAGTCCTTTTTTCTCCTGTATTCTCTCGTTTGAATAAATATATAATAATGATGATGATTAAATAATGGAGGAAAATTAATTAACAACAAAACATAAAGAGAACATATATCATTTCTACTAATTTTATGAATTCATAATACTAAAAACATTGATGGAAAAAATATTGAATGAAAACCATTAGTCTAATCACAAATATGTTTTCTCAAGAACCTATCTTATAAATAAAAATAACTATTATCCTATCAAATAAAAATGTCAGAATATTTTAAAATGAATAAAATGAACTATTACATTTTTTTATTTATGGGTAGTTGAATCGTATTAAAAAGGATAATATGAATTGATATATGGAAGGAATTTTTTAAAGAAATAGAAATTTAAATGTAATGAATTTAAATAATAAACATGTTTCCATATTTGAAGAAAATTATAAGGAATGAGAAATTAAATCACTTTATACTTTTCTTCCCGTAATATAAAAATTATTTGCAAATCCCCAAACAAGAACCACAAACAATGTTTTATAAAAATGTTCGCATTTCTTCTTTTATGTACTATTACCTAAAATAAAACTGCATTAATTCATATTTACATTTTGTAGGTTTCAGTACATGTTAATTTTCTAAGAATGCTTTAGGAAAAGTAATAACTTATCCTAAAAATAATATCACAGAATAAATTTTTTCAATTTCATGTATAAAAATGTTAATAAAATATATTTAAAAACTAATAAAAATAGTACCTAGAAATCATTAAAATCAAGGATTAATTAATTTTGATAAATTAATTATCATTGTTATCTAATATCCATAGAATGTTTATTTGAATAAAATGTAGTACATTAACCAACAATATATATATTATAAATTTTAAAAAAAATTAAAATAAAACTTTTGAAAAAAAACATCAACCCTACATAGTGTAAATAAATTTCACATTCTATGATACATAACATGGGTAATTGAAGATAAATGGTTCATATCAATAAATTTTTCGAATATTACACCCATGCATTCACACCGGATCCTAAAGATGGTATAATAACATACCAAAACCTTAAATATAAATTTAGTTATACAAATTTCAACAACATAAAATACTACAATAAAAGTGAATGTCTGGATTAGAGTGAATTAATTATTCAATCAATTTCAGACATACAGTTTATGAAAAGTATTGAATGTAAAAAACATATAGATACTAAAAATTATATATGGATAAAATTGATAAACATTTATATAAAATGTTATTTTAACTGAGGAATATTTCTGATCATGATTCCATTAATTAACACATTTGGTCAATATTTATATTGCATATATGAAGACATGTGAAAAAATATAGTAATTAATTTATACGGGAATTTATGTAAAAATTGAAAAATGATAATTTTCATTTTTAAAATAAACAATTCATATAGAAAATATGTAAAAAATATTATCCCTTCATCAAATAAAAATTTAGCACCACAATACATACAGAAGATGATTGGATCTCGAATAGATAAGTCTCTGTAAACTAAAAATATTAATTCATAGTTTTTTATAAAATTATGTTTTAATTTGAGAATTAAAAAAAATTAAGCGAGAATAAAATGACATAAATAATCATTCTCATGAGGAGAAAAACACATTAGAACCATATTTATATAGGATTTATTTGATTCTTTCATTTATTGATTTCAAAAATATATCCAATAAAACTAATAACGAAAACAAAGAAATTGGTATGTTGAAGAAAAAAACATTAATATAATGTTATTTAAATGGAGATCACAAACCCACATCTTTGAAAAAAATGATCTCCACTATTTATCCCTTTGAAGAAACATTCACATAAATAATATCAATTACTTAACCATAATTTATCATGAGTATATTTATACTAAAAACCATTAATTCAATTATACAATACTAAAATATTATAGATTCAATGTTTACTTATTATGAGATCATGAAATATAGATTGATCACAAACATCAATGTTACCATATATTCTATTATTTATTGATAGTTTACCTCAAAAAAACTCTCTAATATGATATGCTGAATTTTAGTGTTACAGCTATGACCAATTTCATTGAAATAACATCCAATTTTATAAAAATTGGAAATAAAAAAATCATAAAAATTATATAAAGAAACAATTCTTGATTAGATAATGGAAACTACCAGGATCATAATAATTGATTAGCAACCCTTTAATTCACACATTTTCCTACTCCATAAAATGTTAGTACCATATATTTATAATAATTAGTCTTGAATGCCCTATTTTTTCCAAAGAAACATAGAAAATAAAACATGATTATATATAGAAAAATACAAAATTAAAAAAAGTCCTAGTGAATGGTGATTAAAAAAATTAACACTAAGAACTATTAATAATTTTTTTGGATTTATTAATAAGTAATTATGAACTATAATTGGATTATATCATAATAATATCCATCTATTATGATTAAGATTCTATATATATGTATTAAATCATATATTTTATATTGATGTTGTGTTACTGTTAAATTTGAAACAAACAGTGTAATGAATTTATATGATAATTTATATTAGGAAAGAAATACTAGTTATTAATAAGAAAATCCAATTAAAGTGGAACAGAAATATTATAGATACCATTTTAAAATTGTATACTACACATAAGGAGGAATATTATAAAATAAAATAGTTAAATAAAGGGAGTTTGAATGCATGAACACTGTGGCTACATGATCTATATACGATAAAAACTATTACACATTCTATATAATGTAGGTTTAAGAATCACCACTAATAAATTTTTCCATGAAAAACACAACACCACAAATCAAGTGTATATGTGTTCCAAAATCAGGTAGCAAAACATCTCCATCAAAAAATTACATGTGACTAAAAATTGAGACAACATTGAATGGTTGAAAAAAATTTCAATATTTCATTCATGTATCATAAAATATCAAGGTATAAATATTACTACAACATCCAATTCATAGAGGGGATATATTAAAATAATTGGATATTTTGACAAATAGAAATAAGATATTCATATAAAAATTTCCTTTTAACATTCTATCAAACCATTCATTGATTATTTAACTTGGAAGTAACTATAATTGTTACCTCGATGTTTCTTCCACATTAAGACATGACCAATAAAGTATATCAGTAATTATTGAGGGACTATAATCACTTCATCTGAAAGAGCTCAAATAGAATATGGGGAAAATAATTTAGGATAACTACATCTAATAGGTCTATTATAAAAATTAAAATGTGAATAAACATCAAACCATACACATTATGTCTACTATAATCTAAGAGAAATAATGTTATACAAGAAATGAAATTCACTAGGAATAATTCCAACTCATATAGAAGATGAATACATGATCATGACAAGTGAAAAAAAATGATATCTTGTAATTTATGGTAGTTTCGTAAAACAATAGCGACTAATGAAATGGTTTCTTAAAAATATATCTTCCTCAAATCAATATTTTAACAAGTTAGGGATAAAATAGTCTTTAATAATAATGTCAAATATAGTTTTAATTCACCAATATTTTAAATTTAATATCATTCTATTTCCAAATCCAGCATTATATATTGTCATCATTTATTATATTGCTAATGTCTATGATACAACACTTTAAATTATGGAAAATTATATTATTTCTAAAATATGTTATCTATTATATTCTATGTATGCATAATTGAGATATAAAAGTCACATCAAATATTCTATATTTTATTTATAAATTTTTATGTGTATTATCTCTAAAATTTATGTATAATTAATCAAATAAAATTGTTTTTCACTAGCGATAAATGAAACACGATAATAAGTGAATGTGGACACCATCGGCAATTTATTCAATCTATTTTCCATTTTTAGAACAAGTTAACAAGGTAAAAAAATTCATCATATTTAAGTTGAATATAATATTGTACAAAAAAATCATTTCATGTAGCCAACTATTCTTATTAAAACATACAGTCAAATTATAATAAAGAGAAATTTCATACAGTGAACCGTCTATTCGTATTTTCTGAAGTCGAAACAATTCAATGAAAATATACCAAATAAAATAATTAAAAACAACTAAAACCTATCAAAAAAATCTCAAAAAATTGATTATAATAAATTGAAACAAATAAATTGTAACAAATGAAAATTGGGGAGTCTAAGGAAATGTAATCAGTGAAACCCTTCTTGGTGGCAGAAATCAGATGTCCTTAGAGAAAGTAGAACCATATTGGTTCATTTATTTTTTGCTTCAAATAAATTTTGTGGATATGTATTGGATAAAAAAAGATTCAAATGAAACCCCAACACTATAATTATAAGAGGTCTCTGAATAAATAAAACAATCATAATTCAAACAAACCCTAATGCATGCCAGTCAAAAGAAACAGGTTTTGGAAAGGCGTCAACGTAAGAATGGATATGCTTCATCAATGTGGGAATACTAGAAGACATTGATGTTTGAAGAGGCTGGTATATTGAAGGATAAGGGTGATTTAATGGTAGCTACATAGGTATATCCACATCAAATCCATGTTAGGGACATTTTGAAGCCGCGTCAGAGACATGATGAGTCCATACTGAAGGAGGATGAAGATCTCAGGGATTTGGGATGGCCACATCCGAGTCACAACAAAGGAGGATGTGAAGATCCCACCTCAGAGAAGATCCTCATGGAAGGTGGGGTGACCAAATATGAGGTGAGTTTTGGGGTGTTCATGAGGTCGCATTGTTGGAGGAGGATTGATGGAGGTTTGGAGCGCCGGGGGAGGTGGGTCTTCAGGAGGAGATATTGTGAGTAGAATTAGGGGAGTGATGTAATTCCATGGATCTTTTATGAAATGTGAAAATAGATTACGCTATATCAATTACATTTTTAATCTATGGATATATAAGTACGTCTATAACCCCATTTCTCATAGTGATTGGTATTTTTTAGAAATAAATATATTTTCAATGAATAGAAGAAAATACCATTTTTTAGAATACAATAATTTATCATTAAATTATGTAAAATAAATGTTCCATTATTTTTTGGATTTGGTTTTAAATTTTCATATTATACATTTTATTTATAATTATCTAATTTCAATCAATTATTTGGGTGATTTTTTTTATTTTAATTTTTATTCTTAAAAACTAATCATTCTAAAAACTATTTTTATTGTGGTTTATGAATTTATATTTAAATTATTTTCTCTGAATTATAAATATTTAATCATGAAATGTGGATACCATTTTCATAATAAAGAGGTTATGTTTTGGTAAATAATTCTATTTTGTTTTTAGGCATTATATGTCACGAACAGACCTAGTGTGGCTCGTGAAACAGATAACCCTAGCCCACCACCATAGGCAATGGTATAGTGTCAACTGCTGAAAGGAAAATCAATCATTAGGAAGCCTTTACCTAATGTACATGCATTCTCAAACCTTACAATTTCAATGAAAAAGTGTCGAGGAATAATAATAGAATGATGAAATATCTAATATATGACCATGCATATGTAAAAATGCTGGTGTTCGTAAGAGTACGAGAGTGAAAAATGGATGTAAATGGATAAAGTATTTGCCTACCTTAAAGATGTTTCAGCCTAACAAAACTGGATTGTGAAATTTCTAAGAGATCCGGGATTTTGACCTCTAGGCATTGACCACCGTACGTGGTATAAATCAAAAAGAATGAAAATGAGCATATGTGGTAACTGTAAAGTTTTCCTTTGACTACAAAAAACATGACACATGTGACAAATCCCTTAAAGGGGTTGATATATATATATAACTAGTAATAACCTCTTAAAGAAGATAGGGGAGAAGTAAGTGAAAAAATAATGATAGATAGACAGACGACTCAACCGAATAAAAAATAGTGTCAAGCCATCAACATGGATATATATATATATATACATAAAACAAATAAACCAAAATGAGAGAGAGGGGTATCTCCATATCACAACCATGGATAGTAAATAATATTCATCAGTTCCAAAACTCAATCAATGATGCCCAACATTTCATGATTATGTAACACGATGTAACTGTGTAGAGGACCCACACCTTACCATGGTGCCACAATATTTTGGGGTAATAATATCTAATAATAGGAACCATTACTAATCTATCAGGGCGTTCCACTCAATGTAATCAGGACCCACACCATATCTGATAGTTTCATTCATAGAAACATTGTCTTTAATTTCTGTTTTTTAATTTTGGACATTATTTTTTAACCAATACTGAAGCCTCTGATGTAAAAAATATATCTTTTGAAATCACTTTTCTGGAAACCAATTCCAAAAAGGATTAATTTTTTTCATTTATTT
The DNA here is from genome assembly GCA_963277665.1 of Viscum album. Lineage (NCBI taxonomy): Eukaryota > Viridiplantae > Streptophyta > Magnoliopsida > Santalales > Viscaceae > Viscum > Viscum album. The sequence continues at coordinate 182,054,971 of OY728146.1, read as the reverse complement.
TTTACAATGCTAACGCAAAAAAAACCCATCCGGCTCATTTTTTCATTAGTTTCATTATAAAATGATGCCAAAATGTGGAAATTTATTTTTTTGTATCAGTTTTTAAATAAACTGATGCCATTAAATAATTTTCTTCTTTATTATTTTATATAATTATATAATATATGATTTCACCAGTAGTATAGTGAAAACAAAGTTACGGATCTAAATTTATGGCCACCGGAAGTTGAACTTCTCAATGTTTCGATTGATGCAACTCATTTTAATGAAAATGGGAGAAACATGAATGAATGTTACATACACCAAATGATATATAATTAACAGAAGTAATCAAACATATTTCCATTAATTTAGGAGTTTAGATAAAAATGATATGTTTTTTATCTTGATATCTCAAAGATTTATTGTATAACGCTTTCGAAATTGAAAATAATGATCAATAATGAATTTTTCACCTTTGTCGGTAAAACTCATCCGGGTTTTTTATATTTTTACCTTGATCATAAGAATAAATTTTTATTATAATAAATATTAATGGTTTTTTTAGAAATGATTGAAAATAACAATAATAAAATTAAATAATTAAAAAAAAATACCTGCCTCAAATCATGGATTGAAGCTTTGTTGAAATTGTTTTTGAATTGAAGTGGTAAAAAATAATGAACGAACAATAAAATGGATTTATATGTACTAAATAAAAATTTTCCAATGATTTTTTTGAAAATTTAAGTAGTATTTTGGAAATTGAAATGTTTATTTTGAAAAAAAATTAAATATGGATCTGGAGTACATTCTAACACTTTTTCGTGTCTGTTTTTTAAACCATCACAAAAGAGGATTTACATTATTTTTTCAGTGTTGGTTTTTACAAAACAAATGCAAAAGTGCCATTAGATATCAATTTTATGACATTTTTCAAATGAAATAATACCATACAGTCAAGAAATATATTTTTTGTGTTGGTTTTTTAGAAAATCGATGCCAAAAATTAAGAAAAAAAATTAGGCATTGGTTTTATAAAACACCGATGAAAAAAAATCAAAAATTTATTTTGGGAGTCGAATTTTAAAAATAATTGGCATCCGAAAAATTAATATTCATTTTACAATGCTTTATACAATTTCTTATTTTTTTATTTGACTAGTTGTGGATCTAAAACAAAGTTATGGATTAAAATTTATGGCCTTCAAATGTTAGGCTTCTTTAAGAATTACGTTAGAGAATTTCAAATCATGCTATCCATAACTTTTAATCCATAAATATATTTTAGTTTCATGGATAGTCAAATAAAAGTTCATGAAATGATCTAAATAGTAGTAAAGAAACATTTAACTATTGAGATTTTTTTTAAAACATGGCCATTATTAATTTTTTTAAAATTGTAAGTATTGGTTTTTCTAAATACCAATGCAAAAAATAAGTTTCTTTTACTTTTTGTTGTTAGTTTTTTAAAAATTGACATACAAAATGGTATATAAGGTTATTTTTTGCTTCATATTTTTAAAAAACCTACACCAAAAAGTATCCACAAACATCTGTTTTATCTGTTTATAAGAAACTGATGTTATATTTCAATGTTATGGGATGTTTTTCTACTATTGTGGGTACAACTCAATAGGTAGAGGACCCGCTCCCAAATTCCTTAAGGCGGGGGTTCAACTTTGTAGATAGGTGACCTGAACCCTAATTCTATTGTGTGGTACAACTTGGTAGATAAAGGGCATGTACACTAATTTTGTAGAGGGGTACTACTCGTTTGATAGAGTACTTACACCAGAATTCCATATGGGGAACCATTGACTTGATAGATGACTGAAAAACTAATTTCATAGGTGAGATACCAATAAGTATATGGAATACACACACCCAACCCAACATGGGGGTACTACTCTATAAATAGAGGTCATGCACCTAGATCTGTTTGTGTGGTACCACTTTAACGATCCTATCTGATCATTGATTTCATCAAACACTACATAAATTAGATTCATGCCCGTAATATCTCACACCATATTTCAAATCCTACTCTACGCCACTGTCTCATTCTATGTGATGAAAAACATTAAGCATTGGCTCATCATGGGCCAATATCTAATTCCAAATGAAGGAGATATCTGAGGTTGAAGTGTCCTCAAAGGCAATCAAGGTGTAAAAACAAGCAAGGGGAATCACATATCATGTGGTCCCACTCCATCGCTTTAAAATATTCCTACTGATACATGTCTCACTTCCCATGTAGGGATAAATGGCATGTAGAGGATCTACATAGCATGTATGATCCACTCGGGGTCTTTCACATACCCTCTGGCCATGCCCGTGTATCCATCCCATATTGGTGTACATAGGAAAATTTCGTGTTCCATTAAATTTCCATATCTTTTTACTCTTAGTGTATACTCTGGTTCTCCAGTACAATGTCACATTCTATGTGGGTTTTCGACATGAAGTGAGATACTAATAATTATGTGGAACCCTGTCCTTTGTAGATAAGGACTTACACATCATGTGTTCAATGCGATACATGACATGTATTAATTTTTATAATAGAATATCATATTCATTTTATAAATACATGATCTATATGTGTTTCTTTAGTTATCACAGTTATCCACCAGAAATCAAAGGGGAATTCTTCGATTCCTCAATTTCGGTGATCAATTTTCATAAAATTGTTTTTTATTTATCCTAGTTGTTAACCATATATAATGAATGCCTCATATCTCAAAAAAAAAATATTGGATCCCAGATCAAAAAATATCATCACCATTTATACCATAATTCATCTTCAAATCCATCCTTGATCTCTAATCATTTCGTTGCATTGAAGATAGTCACTGATATAGGGGTCTGATTGGGTTTTGTTCTCCTAATTAATATCAAATCATGATTCCATGGTCCAATTTTAACTAACATGAAGTCATTATGGTTTATGGGAATCAAAAAAATTATTATCAATCATTTTAAGGTTTATTGAAGAATGGTCAAAGATGACAGGCTTCGGGGAGGAAAATTAAAAAACATTCAATTAAAATTATAATGTAACGCCCCGACCCTAGTTACCCAGAGTCGGTGCATTATTACGTAACATTGGCATGATCACAAATGATCAAGTCTCGAAAGACCGATTAGTTTAGTAGCGTTTGAAACACTAGATATATTCATAAGTCTTACATTACATCATAAAGTAAAACAAAACTACAACAACATATTGTCTTTATATCCCCTCATACTATCCCTGTAGGTAATTCATAAAATACTTCTTCACATGCTGGAAAAATTAAAACATAGAAAGGGGTGAGCTCAGATGCCCAGTAAGGATAGAAATATAGCAGATACTGTCATAAATAAACATAAACATTTAAGGAAATGTACAACTAAAACAAAAGACTTTTAAACTTGAAAATGAGCATAATGTGGAAAATGTAAAATGAAATAATGCCATTTACTTATTCATATGGATATTCTACTAGTTGAATAATCACCTACAATATCAATAACCACTTTCCTAATGATGGAATGCATAATGACAGACTATCATAGCCACATAGCCAAGGCCTCGTGCAAAGACTACAAATAAGATTTTGTCAAGGCCTCGTCCCAAGACACTACTTTGTCTCATGAGACCTACTGATGCATCGAGGAGCTATAGAGGGCTCTAACCATCACTTTTTAAGTCCAATTCCTTCCTTATATGAAAATTTTTAAACATATCATAAACCATAACATGATCGTATCACCTAAAACATGCATAAGGGAAACATAACATTTCCACATTTGAATCACAAGATATCAATACAACACATTTATATTATAAAACCATTTTCAATACCAAAATAAAATAAAAGTAAAACATGGTACTTTTTTTCATTTTAAAAAAAGTTATGCCTTGTAGAGGAATCCAAAGCTCAAATAATGGTCATGGCGGCGGAGAAGTCACTGTCGCCGCATACATAAGACAAAACATTCCTTTTGTCATTTAGTAAAAACACTTCCTATAAAATGATTTCTTTTGAATAAAAGTAAAATTCAAAGGGGTTTATACACCGTATAAAAGAAATTTGTGTATAAAATAAAATATGCCTCAATGAAATGAGACTGAGACAAAGTCCCTTACCACGTGTCTGACTTGACGTGATCATTATTTAACATCTTGAATAATAAACTAGAGTTAATTTATACTTTCTTAAGAACTTTTTTCAAGTAAATTATTTATTTTATTTCACTTATTACCATGTTATGAACATTATGTAATTATTTAAGTCAATAACGATTGTTTTGTCGATCTTTGGTACTTGAGTCCAAAATAAACTTCTTATAATTACAAGTTGTTCATATGGTAAAATATCCATTATATGCAGAATTTTATTAATGATTTAGATATTATATATATCATATATATCCAGTATATACATTCATTTATAATATTACATAACATTTAGAGGTAAGAAATGAAATGCACCGTTCATGGAGACAATAAGCCGTACGTACGCATGAACGCTACATTCATTTCTATTACATATTTAATGGAATGAAATCATAATTATATAAAGGTATGATATAATTATAGTATAAAATCATATATAATATCATTTACTCTATCCATTATACATCCCACATATGGCATTAACGATTCAAATCACTTTGAGGGGGCGGTAGTCCGCACTTCCTAAAATGAAATTATCACGTTTACCCATAATGGAAATCATAAAGGTATGCCATAAATGAAAAATAAAGAATCCTAAGGAAAAGGTAAACATAATATATATAATATATAAATATAGCGACAACTTAATGGCCACCATGAGAGGTGTTAAAAGAAGATTGAACAATCATCGTTTCATGAGGCAGTAATTCGCCAACCACAGAAATAGTATGTTCTTTAACCTGTAGACGGAGGTGTGTGTAATTTTAAATCAAATACATCTCATTAAAACATACTAGTATATTTAATATACTAGTTTTGTTACAAAATATAGGAATAAAAAGAGTTTAGGGGTTGGATAAGAAAAATAAAACAAAAGAACACAAGTGAAGACATTTCATTTAAATCGGGTAACTCTTTTGGATTTGAGCCAAAGGCTTCCTCGGAAAGACATCTGCCCAAAGTGATGCTTCTAGGAGTAAGAGAGAAATGTTGGGAGAGTATTTGGGTAGAGTTTGGCAGATCCAAATGGCTTGACAGTGTGAATAACGTGGTAGAGGTGGGGGCCTTTTATAAGGGGAGAGGAGGGGCACTCTTGGAAAGTCATGAAATGTTACATTATTTTGAAGTGATTTTCGGATTTCAAAGGTCCTGCAATTATATATTTCGAGGATAAGGTGATAAGGGTTCATAATATACTCATCCAATAGGTTTTTCACAAGTGTATGTCAAATATTTTACATTATCTATTCATTTTATTTAAATCGTTAATTAATGAGGTAATTGCTGCATCATCATGGTGTCATAAAAAATTTAATTTATTTAATGTCTAAAAATTATAAAAAAAATTACATGATGTAGGAAATATTTTTATCTTCCCAATAATTATTTATAGTAAAAAATATGACTTGTATGACCCCATGTAACAATAGTTTTAGTAAAACAATACATGTTTGTGACACTTTTATTTTTACATTAAATAAAAAGTTATTAATGTCATTTGCTTACCCAAGTGGATCCATGAGGCCCCCAAGTTGACCCATGGATTGTCTTGGTCAGCCATGACTCATAAAATAAGTGTAGGAAAAGTGTAACGGTAATTTCATATTATTATATCATTATATTTACCTTAAATAACAATAATTACCTTTAATCGCGATTAATAAAACGTAAAAGTTACTATTCACCAAACATTATTTTAATCCAATTGAACCACATTTTACTTCCTAATGACAATGATGTATGTCGGATTTTTTAAATTCAAATCACAGAGGTGGTAAAATTTCATTTAAATGAAAAATCAGTTTTTTAACTACAACTTAGTGGTTTCACTATTCAACAAAAATCGATGTTTTTCAGAAAAATAAAAAAAATTCACTCTAAGATATATTTGATATTCCAAATTCAAAAATGATTTCCATTTCACAAAATTAAAAACATAAAAGATGCATTAATTATTATTAAATTTAATTCCCATTCTCAAAACAAATAACGTGTTTTTAAGAAACGATATCTATCAAAAGATTGACACTCTTTTATGTCCAATTTCAAAGTGAAATTAATTCAAATGAACACCATTGGATAAAATGGTAAAATTATATTCTAATTATACTTTAAAACCACTCAATATTATAATTTATCACTATAAATTGTTTTGATTAAAAATGTTGTTTTTAAGTATTTTTCACTATTCATCGAAAATTGGAAGGTCACGGAAAAATACCAAAAATTCTCTCCTCCTTCAATAAATTACATCCTCGCAATTCGAAATTTTTCTTCAAATATAAAAGGTTGAAAATAAAAAATACATTTGTGGAAAATCCATATCAGAAATAGGGTTAATAAAAATATAACATTAAAAGAATGAAAGAGAAGTACAAAGGTCACCTGAGATATCCCAAACTAGGATTCTATGAAAACATGGATATAGAGGATAAAAAAACCATCAAGGTATGATATAGAGTTGTAGAAAACAGGTTTAGGAGAATGATAACTACATTAAAATCGAAATCTTTTGATTGGTTAAACGGTCATTGATTCCCCAATTGGAAAAGTTAACCGACAACATTTTTATTTTAAGTTACCTTTCATAATGTTGAGGAATTTATTTAGGAGGTTTAATAAGAACATAAGGAAATATAATTTCTTATCATGTATACTTTCATTCTTTAATAAATTTTAACCACAAACCAATCCTTCACTCCAAAAGGTAATAGAACTCAAAAATATTCTATTTATCATAATTGTATAAGGTTCCAAATATTAACACATACCATGGAGAAAAATATTTTTTAATAACTAGGGACTTCCTGTAGGCTACTGGTAGGTAATAAAGGTAGGTGGCACTATGGTTGTGGGTTTGATTCCTGCAGCTTTGTCCGATGTGACGGGTTATCCCCCAACCTGCAGGTTGTCCTTTTCCTAAAACTATAGTATTTTAATATTTCAAAAATAATCTTCAGAAATGTTTTAACCTTCAACAATACTATCCAAAGTTCAACTCAATCAATTCCAACCTTTATAGTTATCCAAAATACCTATGTATATACTTTCTCTAAAAGGTATCTAAATTCTATAATCAATTGTAAAATCAGATTCCCCAAACAATGTAATGTTTCTCTTATTGTCACATACTAAAAATATGATTACCTTCATCATATTAAAACGTTAATGAAAACAAAAAGTACTGCAGTACGATCCTTACATATATCACATTATTCTTATAACAAGAATATAATCCCTGAGTCTAAAAGCACCAATACATTAATTATTCCATATCAATAGTAGTAACAACATAATATTGGCCTTGATCCCTTGGCCTTTTCTGAGTTAAGTTTCCCTGACACTTAGGACATTCATTTTCAGAATGCCCCATTTCCCTACCATTGTAGCATTCAACATTGATAGCATTTTTCTTTCCCTTGCAATCACGAGCCTGGTGACCTTTTTATCCACATTTATAACAAACTCCCATTTCTTTTAGGAAAGTACAAAGGTGATTCTTACCCCAATTATTGCATAATAAAAAATCTTTCTTTCCCTTTTTCCCTTTATCTGTCTCTTCTTCCATCGTTCTCTTCTTCTCTTACATTACTTTATTGTCATAAGATTTAGAGAATTCCTTTTTGTCTTGATAGCACATGAGAAAATATATTCATACGACGAGATAGATTGTAAGACTATGGCTCGATGGAGAAATGGGTTTAACCAATCAATGAAACGATCAATATTAATTCTTGGGTTATATATATAATCTGTAGCATGCCTTGCTAACCTTGTAAAGTTAGACTCATACTTTGCGACATTCTCATCCACCTTTTTCCTTAGACTCAGAAATTGCCTTTCCATATTTGCTCAATGGTCACGAGGGAATTATTTTTCAAAGAAAATCTCTTTTAACTCTCTCCATTTCATACATGATACTTCTTCATCTTCCATCGTGTTTTGTATCAATGACCACCATTGATCAGCATCTCCATTGAGGTGGTAAATAGCCATGATAACCTTTTCCCTTTCACTATTTCCCAAGGCATGTAATATTTTCTCTAAGTAATTTATCCATTTATCAACTACTAAGGGATTTGTAATCCCATTGAATGTTGGTAGTTGTTTTCTCATGAAGTGTTCTAACATTGATCCTCCATGTTGCAGATCATGGTGCTCCATACGAGTAAGGTTATTATTCATAACCTGAGCGAGTTGTCCCAGTATGGTGATAAGATTATAAGCACTAGTTGTATCACCAGATCCACTATAATTATCTTGAGCATGAGGGAAATCCCAACATGGAGTGCGTTCATTGATACGATTTCCATTCCTTCTACTTGGCGCCATTTCTAAACAATGTTATAAACTAGATTAGTTTATGAATCAAAATAAATAATTCCATACTTGCAAAACTCTTAACATAAATTGAACAGTTTATGGATATATTCCATAATCATAAAAAAACTTTCTTTGAGGAAGTATATACTCATAATCCCTTCATAATTGTTTGTAATTAAAATTAAAATTATCCTAAGCATATCCCATGGGATGTCATAACCAAGAGTGCAGCAAGCCCCATTGTCTCGCACCAGTTCCCATTCGAGTCTAGCTCAAAGCGGTGTTTTCAGGTTTTACCACTAGGTACATCTATGCCAGAGCCACCTCTACCTGCTCGTATCTAGACAGGGACGTATTGCTCGGAAAACATACAAAATCTCCATAATACCAAAATTCTAGGAAGTTCTTCCATACTAATCCTCATAGTCTATCTTAGGATTATGTGATCTAATTAGAGTTTATCTAAATCTAGCTTCCAAGGATAGTACTAAACTGCCTCTGATACCAACTGTAATGCCCCGAACCCAGTTACCCAGAGTCGGTTCATTATTACGTAACATTGTCATGATCAAAAAAGATCAAGTCTTGAAAGACCGATTAGTTTAGTAGCCTTGAAAAGACAAGATATATTCATAAGTCTTACATTACATGATAAAGTAAAACAAAACTACAACAACATCTTGTCTTCATATCCCCTCATACTATCCCTGCAGGTCATTCATAAAATACTTCTTCACATACTGGAAAAATTAAATCATAGAAAGGAGTGATCTTAGATACTCAGTAAGGATAACAATAGAGCGGAAACTTTCATAAATAAGCATAAACATTTAAGGCAATGTATAACTAAACCAAAAGACTATTAAACTTGAAATTCAGCATAATATGGAAAAAGTAAAATGAAATAGTGTCATTTACTTATTCACAAGGATATTCTACTAGTCTAATAATCACATGCAATATAAATAACCACTTTCATAATGATGTAATGCATAATGCCAGACTATCATAGCCACGTAGCTAAGGCCTCCTGCCATGAATAAAAATAAGATTTTGTCAAGGCCTCATGCAAAGACACTAGTTTGTCTCATGAGACATACCGATACATCGAGGAGCTATAGCGGGATCCACCCGTCACTTATTAATTCCAATGAATTCCTTATATGAAAAGGTTTAAACATATCATAAACCATAAAAAAATCGTATCACATAAAACATGCATAAGAGAAACATAAAATTTCCACATTTCAATCACAAGATATAAATACCACACATTGATAGAATAAAACCATTTTCAATACCAAAATAAAAGAAAATTAAGACTTGGTACTTTTTTTTATTTTAAAAAAAAGTTATGGCTTGTAGAGGAAGCCGAAGCTCAAATAATAGTCACAACGGCGGAGAAGTCGTTGTCACCGCATACATAAGACAAAACAATACTTTTGTCATTTAGTAAAAATGCTTCATATAAAAATATTTATTTTGAATAAAATTAAAAGTCAAAGGGTTTTATATACCGTATAAAATAAATTTGTGTATAAAATAAAATATGCCTCAATGAAAGAAGATTGAGACGAAGTCCCTTACCTCCTGTCTGACTTGACTCGATCGTTGTTTAACCTCCTGAATAATAAAATAGAGTTAATTATACTTGATTAAGAACTTTTTTCATGTTCATTATTTCTTTTATATCACTTATTACCATGTTATGAACATTATGTAATTATTTAAGTTAATAATGGTCGTTTTGTCTATCTTTGGTAATTGTTTCCAAAATAAAATTCTTATAATTACATGGTGTTCATATGGTAAAATATTAATTATATCCAGAATGATATTCATGATTTATATCTCATATATATCATATATATCCAGTATATACATTCATTTATAATATTACATTACATTTAGAGGTAAGAAATGAAATGCACCGTTCAAGGAGACGGTAAGCCGTACGTACACATGAACTCTACTTTCATTTCTATTTCATATTTAATGGAATGAAATCATAATGACATAAAGGTATATTATAATTATAGTATAATATCATATATACTATCATTTACTCCATCCTTTATACGTCCCACATATGGCATTAACGATTCAAATCACTTTGAGGGGGCGGTAGTCCGCACTTCCTAAAATGAAATTATCGCGTTTACCCATAATGGAAATCGTAGAGTTATGCCATAAATGAAAGATATAGAAGCATAAAGAAAACATAAACATAATATATATCATATATAAATATAGTGACATCTTAATGTCCACCATGAGAGGTGTTAAAAGAAGATTTAACAATCATCGTTTCGTGAGGCAGTAATTCACCAACCACAGAAACAGTATGTTCATTAACCATTAGACGACGTTGTGTGTAATTTTAAATAATATCTATCTCATCAAAACATACTAGTATATTTAATATACTGGTGTAGTTACAAAATATATGAATAAAAAGGGTTTAGGGGTTTGGAGAAGAAAAATAAAACAAAACCATACAAGTGAAGACATTACCTTTTAAATCAGGTAACTCTTTTTGATTTGATCCAAAGGCTTCCGTGGAAAGACTTATGCACAAGGTGAGGCTTCTAGGAGTAATATAGGGATGTTGGGAGAGTGTTTGGGAAGAGTTTGGCCAAGAAAAATGGCATGATGGTGTGAATAAGGTGGTAGAGGTGGGGGGCCTTTTATAAGTGGAGAGGAGGGGCGCTCTTGGAAAGTAATGAAATATAACATTATTATGAAGTGATTTTCGGATTTCAAAGGTCCCAAAATTATTTATTGCTAGGATAAGGTGATAAGGGTGATAAATATACTCATAAAATAGGTTTTTGACAAGTGTATGTCTTAGATTTTACATTATCGTTTCATTTTATTTAAATCGTTAATGTCTAAAAATTATAGTAAAAATACCATGATGTAGGAAATCGTTTTATATTTCCAATGACTATTTATATTCAAAAATATGACTTGTCTAAACCCATGTAAAAATTGTTTTAGTAAAACAATACATGTTTGTGACACTTTTATTTTTACTTTAAATAAAAAGTAATTAAAGTCATTTTCTTACCCAAGTGGCTCCATGGGGCCCCCAAGTTGACCCATGGATTGGCTTGGTCTTCCATTACTCATCAAATAAGTGTAGGAAAAGTTTAACCATAATTTCATATTTTTATATCATTATATTTACCTTAAATTACACTAATTACCTTTAACCGCGATTAATAAAACATAAAAGTTACTATTCACCAAAAATTATTTTAAACCCATTGAACCAAATTTTACTTCCTAATGATAATGATGTATATTGGATTTTTTAAATTCAAATCATAGAGGTGCTAAAATTTCATTTAAATGAAAAATATGTTTTTTAATTACCACTTAGTGGTTTCACTATTCATCAAAAATCGATGTTTTTTAGAAAAATAACAAAAATTCACTCTGAGTTATATTTGATATTCCAAATTCAAAAACGATGTCCATTTTACCAAATTCAAAAAATAAAAGTTTCATTAATTATTTTAATATTTAATTCCCGCTTTCGAAACAAATAACGTGTTTTTAAGAAATAATATCTATCAAAAGATTGACACTTGTTTATGTCCATCTTCTAAGTAAAATTAATTATAATGACCACCATTGGATAAAATGGTAAAATAATATTCTAATTATACTTTTAAACCACTCAATAGTATAATTTATCAATCTAAATTATTTTGATTAAAAATATTGTTTTTAAGTATTTTCACTATTCATCGAAAATTGGAAGTTCTCTGAAAAATACCAAAATTTCAACATAGGATAATTCTGATATTCGAAATCCAAAAATGAAGTCCATTTTGAAATATAAAATTTATATAATTTAAAAAATTGGGTATTACTATTCAAAACGGAAACTTTGATTTGTCGTGGTGTGTTAGAATCTCGAACTTGCATACAATGCAAGCTATTGCATTATTGAAAGAGAAGCGTATCGTGGAAGATTGGGGTGTTACATTCTTCCATCCTTCAATAAATTGCGTCCTTGCAATTTGAAAATGCTCTTTTAAAATAAATGGTTGAAAATAGAAAATACATTTGTGGAAAACCCATATCAGAAATATGGTTAATAAAAATATATCTTTAAAAGAAAGAAAGAGAAGTACAAAGGTCACCCGAGATAGCTCATACTAGGATTCTATGAAAACATGGATATGGAGGAGAAAAAAACCATCATGGTCTGATGGAGAGTTGTAGAAAACAGGATTAAGAGAAAGTTAACTACAAGAAAATCACAAACTTTTGATTGGTTAAACGGTCATTGATTCCCCAATTGGAAAAGTTAACCGGCAACATTTTTGTTTTAAGTTACCTTTCATAATGTTGAGGAATTTATTTAAGATATTTACAAAGAACATAAAGAAATATACATACTTGTCATGTAGACTTTCATTCATTAATAATATTTTTCCACAAACCCATCTTTCATTCCCAAAGGTAATAGAACTCAAAAATATTCTATTTATCATAATTGTATAAGGTTCCAAATATTAACACATACCATAGAGAAAAATATTTTGTAATAACCAGGAACTTTCTGTAGGCTAGTGGTAGGTAATAAAGGCTTATCGCACTATGGTTGTGGGTTCGATTCCTGCAGCTTTGTCCGACGCGACGGGTTATCCCCCAACCTACAGGTTGTCCTTTTCCTAAAACTATAGTATTATAATATTCCAAAAATAATCGTCAGAAATGTTTTAACCTTAAATAATAATATCCAAATTTCAAATCAATCCATTCAAACCTTTATAGTTATCCAAAATACATCTATCCAGACTTTCTCTAAAAGGTCTCTAAATTCCAAAATAAATTGTAACATCAGATTCCCCAAACAAAGTAAAGTTTCTCTTATTTTCACATACTAAAAATATGATTACCTTCATCATATTAAAACCATAATGAAAACAACAAGTACTGCAGTACAATCCTTACATATATCACATTATTATTATAACAATAATATAATACTTGAGTCCAAAAGCACACATACATAAATTATTCCACTTCAACTGTAGTAACAGCATAATATTGGACATTATCCCTTGGCCTTTTCTGAGGTATGTTTCCACGATGCTTAGGAAATTAATTTTCATAATTCCCCATTTCCCTACAATTGTAGCATTCAACATTGATAGCCTCTTTCTTTCCCTTGAAATTACGAGCCTGGTGACCTTTTTCTCCACATTTATAACAAACTCCCATTCCTTTTCGGCAAGTACTAGGGTGATTCTTCCAAAAATTATCGCATAATGGAAAATCCTTCTTTCCATTTTTCCCTTTATCTGTCTCTTGTTCCACCATTCTCTTCTTCTCTTGCTTTACTTTATTGTCATAAGATTTAGAGAATTCTTTTTTTGTCTTGATAGCACATTAGACAATATCTTCGTATGACGAGAAAGATTGTGAGACTAAGGCTCGATGGAGAAACAGTTTTAACCCATCAATGAAATGATCAATCGTACTTCTTGGGTTACATATATAATCTGCAGCATGCCTCACTAACCTTATAAAGTTGGACTCATACTTTGCGACATTCTCATCATCATTTTCTCTCAGACTCAGAAATTCCCTTTCCATATCTTCTAGATGGTCACGAGAAATGTATTTCTCTATGAAAAGCTCTTTGAACTCTCTCAATTCCATACTTGATACTTCTTCATCTTCCTCCGTGTTTTGTATCAATGACCACCATTGATTAGCATCTCTAGTGAGGTGGTAAACTGCCATGATAACCTTTTCTCTTTCACTACTCCCAAAGTCATGGAATATTTTCTCTACGGAATTTATCCATTGCTCAGCTACTAAGGGATTTGTACTCCCATTTAATGATGGTGGTTGTTGCCTCATGAAGCGGTCTATCATTGATCCTCCATGATGCAGATCAGGGTGCTCTATACGTGTAAGGTTATTATTCATAACCTAAGGGAACTGTCCAAGTATAGTGATAGGATTATAGCACCAGTTGTATCACCAGCTCTACTATAATTATCTTGAGCAGAAGAGAAATCCCTACATGGAGTGTGTGCATTGATAAAGTTTCCATTCCCTCCACCAGGAGCCATTTCTAAACAATTTTATAAACTAGATTAGTTTATGAATTGAAATACATAATTCCATAATTGTAAAACACTTAACGTAAATTGAACAGTTTATGGATATAATCCATAATCATAAAAATGTTTTCTTTGAGGAAGTATATACTAATAAACCCTTTATAATGGGTTGTAATGAAAATGAGAATTATCCTAAGCATATCCCCCAGGAGTGTCATAACCAAGAGTTCAACAAGGCCCGTTGTCGTGCACCAGTTCCCATTCGAGTCTATCTCAAAGTGGTGTTTTCAGGTTTTACCATAAGGTACATCTATTCTAGAGCCGCCTCTACCTGCTCATATCCAGGCAGGGATGTATTTCATGGAAAACTCACAAAATCTCTATAATACCAAAATTCTAGGAAGTTCTTATATACTAATCCTCAAAGTCTATCTTAGGGCTACATACTCTAATCAGAGTTTATCTAAATCTAGCTTCCAAGGTTAGTACTAAACTGCCTCTGATACCAACTATAACGCCCTGACCCCAGTTACACAGAGTTGGTTAATTATTATGTAACATTGGCATGATATCAAAATATCAAGTCTTGAAATACCGATTAGTTTTGTAGCCTTGGAAACACAAGATATATTCATAAGTCTTACATTACATCATAAAATAAAACAAAACTACAACAACAACTTGTATTCATATCCCCTCATACTCTCCCTACAGGTCATTCATAGAATACTTCTTCACATCCTGGATAAGTTAAAATATAGAAAGGTGTGAGCTCAGATGCTC
Source organism: Viscum album (assembly GCA_963277665.1). Taxonomy (NCBI): domain Eukaryota; kingdom Viridiplantae; phylum Streptophyta; class Magnoliopsida; order Santalales; family Viscaceae; genus Viscum; species Viscum album. Next base: position 182,039,629 of record OY728146.1, on the reverse strand, counting down.
AACAAGGATAACAATATAGCGGAAACTTTCAGAAATAAACATAAACATTTAAGGCAATGTATAACTAAAACAAAAGGCTTTTAAACTTTAACTTCAGCATAATATGGCAAAAGTAAAATGAAATAATTTCATTTACTTATTCACATGGATATTCTACAAGTAGAATAATCACATGCAATATCAATAACCACTTTCATAATGATGGAATGCATAATGCCAGACTATCATAGCCTCGTAGCCAAGTCTCGTGCCAAGACTACAAATAAGATTTTGTCAAGGGCTCGTCCCAATACACTAGTTTTCCTCATGAGACCTACCGATGCATCGATGAGCTATACTGGGCTAAACCCGTCACTTATTAAGTCCAATGCATTCCTTATATGAAAATGTTTAAACATATCATAAATCATAACATAATCGTATCACATAAAACATGCATAAGGGAAACATAACATTTCCACATTTTAATCACAAGATATCAATACCACACATTGATTTTATAAAACTATTTTCAATACCAAAATAAAATAAAAGTAAAACTTGGTAATTTTTTTCATTTTTTTAAATTGTTATGGCTTCTAGAGGAAGTGGAAGCTCAAATAATGGTCACAACGGCGGAGAAGTCGTTGTCGTCGCATACGTAAGACAAAAATTCCTTTTGTCATTTAGTAAAAATGCTTCATATAAAAATATTTCTTTTGAATAAATGTAAAATTCAAAGGGTTTTAAACACCGTATAAAAAAATTTGTGTATAAAATAAAATATGCCTCAATGAAAGGAGATTGAGACGAAGTCCCTTACCTCGTGTCCGACTTGACTCGATCATTATTTAACTTCCTGAATAATAAACTAGAGTTAATTTATACTTTCTTAAGAAATTTTTTCAAGTTCATTATTCCTTTTATATCTCTTATTACCATGTTATTAACATTATGTAATTATTTAAGTTAATAACAGTCATTTTGTTGATCTTTGGTACTTGAGTCCAAAATAAACATCTTATAATTAAAAGTTGTTCATATGGTAACATATCAATTATATCCAGAATTATATTCATGATGTATATATCCTATATATCATATATATCCAGTATAATCATTCATTTATAATATTACATAAAATTTAGAGGTATGAAATGAAATGCACCGTTCATGGAGATGGTAAGCCATACGTACACATGAACGCTACTTTCATTACTATTTCATATTTAATGGAATGAAATCAGAATGAGATAAAAGTATATTATAATTATAGTATAATATCATATATAATATCATTTAATACATTGTTTATACATCCCATATATGTCATTAACGATTTAAATCACTTTGAGGTGGCGGTAATCTGCACTCCCTAAAATGAAATTATCGCGTTTACCCTTAATGGAAATCATGAAGGTATGCCATAAATGAAAAATACAGAAGGATAAGGAAAACATAAACATAATATATATCATATATAAATATAGTGACATCTTAATGTCCACCATTAGAGGTGTTAAATTAAGACTGAACAATCATAGTTTTGTGAGGCAGTAATTCGCCAACCACAGAAACAAAATGTTCTTTAACCATTAGATGGAGGTGTGTGTAAATTTAAATTAAATAAATATCATAAAAACATCATAGTATATTGAATATACTGGTGTTGTTACAAAATATAGGAATAAAATGATTTTAGGGGGCTGGAGAAGAAAAATAAAACAAAAGAACAGAAGTGAAGACATTAACTTTAAACCGGGTAACTCTTTTTGATTTGAGCCAAAGGCTTCCTTGGTAAGAAGTCCCCCCAAAGTGAGGATTCTAGGAGTAATAGAGGGATGTTGGGAGAGTATTTGAGCAGAGGGTGGCCGATCAAAATTGCTTTATGGTATGAATAAAGTGTTAGAGGTGGGGGCCTTTTATAAGAGGAGAGGAGGGGCACTCTTGGAATGTCATGAAATGTTACATTATTATGAAGTGCTTTTCAGATTTAAAAGGTCCCACAATTATATATTTCGAGGATAAAGTGATACGTGTTCTAAATATACTCATCCAATAGGTTTTTTACAAGTGTATTTCTTATATTTTACATTATCTTTTCATTTTATTTCAATCGTTAATTAATGAGGTAATCGCTGCATCATCATGGTGTCATAAAAAATTTAATTTATTTATTGTCTAAAAATTATAGAAAAAATACCATGATTGAGGAAAAAATTTTATATTTCCAATGACTATTTATAGTAAAAAATATGACTTGTATAACCCCATGTAAATATTGTCTTAGTAAAACAATACATGTTTGTGACACTATTATTTTTACTTTAAATAAAAAGTTATTAATATCATTTTCTTACCCAAGTGGCTCCATGGGCCCCCAAGTTTGCCCATGGATTTTATTGGTCGGCCATGACTCATAAAATAAGTGTAGGACAAGTTTACATGTAATTAAATATTATTATATCATTATATTTACCTTAAATTACACTAATTACTTTTAATCGTGATTAATAAAACTTAAAAGTTACTATTCACCAAAAATTATTTTAATCCCATTGAACAACATTTTACTTCCGAATGACAATGATGTATGTCGGATTTTTTAAATTCAAATCACAGAGGTGGTAAAGTTTCATTTAAATGAAAAATCAATTTTTTAACTACCACTTAGTGGTTTTACTATTCATCAAAAATTGATGTTTTTTCAGAAAAATACCGAAAATTCACTCCAAGCTATATTTGATATTCCAAATTCAAAAATGATGTCAATTTTACCAAATTAAAAACATAAAAGCTGCATTAATTATTTTTATATTTAATTTCCGCTGTCAAAACAAATAACGTGTTTTTAAGAAACAATATCTATCAAAAGATTGGCCATCGTTTATGTCCAATTTCAATGTAAAATTAATTCTAATGACCACCATTGGATAAAATGGTAAAATTATATTCGAATAATAATTTAAAACCACTCAATAGTATAATTTATCACTATAAATTATCTTGATTAAAAATGTTGTTTTTAAGTATTTTTCACTATTCATCGAAAATTGGATGTTCTCAAAAAAATACCAAAAATTCAACATAGGCTAATTCTGATATTCCGAATCCAAAAATGAAGTCCATTTTGAAATATATAATTTATATAATTTCAAAAGGTGGGTATTACTATTCAAAATAGCTACATTGATTGGTCGCACTGTGTTAGAATCTCGAACTTGCCTACAATGCAAGCTATTGCATTATTGAAAGAGAAGCATACTGTGGAAGCTTGGGGTGTTACATATAAAATGGTGGATGCCAAGTATTTCAATTGGTGTAGATCAATGAAATATTAATACATGGTTACAAAATTAATAAAATGGGGTATGATCCATAAATTATGAGTCCTACCTAGATTTGGATCCTTCTTTGTTGAATAATGTAATCGCCAATGAATGGAGGAGGTAATTGCGTTCATTACAGATTGATCTACCAAAATCAAGAGTTTTATCATTTCTTTATTCCAATAAAAAAATGGAAAGAGGAAGAAGGCACTCTCAATTTCCTTGGGGCTATTTGGATAACTCTTGGGAAATATCGATAAATATTTATTGAATGTGATAATAATTAGTTTAATTTAATTAATATAAAAAATTAAATTTGTTATTTTAACTAAATAAAACCTCCAATTATCATGATATATTAATGTCATGTGCTTACCATCGTTAAATTTTTTATAAAATTAACTATGGACTCACTATGCCATAATATTCCACATCATCTACGTACCTATCCTAGAAAGTATATGTAGAAATATTTAAAATCCTTTAAAAGAATACAACATGTTTTTAAATCATTCCCTACTTCAATATTTTCATCCGTGAAATGCAAACCAAAATAAAAATCATGGAATACTGAGCCTGTATATGTATGACCTTCTCCATTGAGCTCTAAAACATGGTCTCTTGTTTCCACAACACATGAACCATGGAATGGTCCATCAATGAAGGGTCCTCTCCTGGCAATCCTCAATCACCACTGGGTTATCCAAAAATAGTGTCTCTATCCTGGATGTGTAGCTCACCCACATCAATAACGTGCAAAGGTTCATTCACATATCTCAATAACTAATATAGAAGGAAGAGTTTTTTCACCCACTTAAACTGTGGGTGTACGATTGGGTAGTAAGGAACCACTCGAACCCTCCGAAAGAACTCAATTGGCTTGATGAACCTCAATGATAGCTTAAATCCTTGGATGAATCTCTACAATCCTCATCCTAGGGAGACTCTCACTAAAAACGTATCTACCTGGTTGAACTCTAAAGTTCTATATTGTGGATCTACATTATATTTTATCCAGATTCGGGTTTTTCTAATCTTCTCATGGAGAACCTATACCTTCTTCGTGGTCTATATCACCAAATCAGGACCCATAAGAGATGCCAAACTAATATCTATCTAGAATAAGGGTGACCTCTAAGGTCTCTCATATAGGTCTTATAGAGGTGACATGCCATTAGAAGAGTGGTATCTATTGGTGTACCCAAGATCTAACAAGGTCAAGTTATCCTCCCAGCTCATCCCAAATTCTAAATTGTTGTCCCTCAACATATACTCTAACACCTGGATAGTGTGTTCAGTCTACAAATATTTTTTGGGGTGAAAATGGTGTACTCATCATCATCTGGGTACCAAATTCCTTCAACTAGACTCTCCAAAACCACAACGTGAACTATGTGTCATAATCAAAGGAAATAGTATAGGGAACCCCAGGGAGGAGAATAGTCTCAGGTACATACATCTTCCCTGAACTCTCCATATAACTCTTCTCCCTGGTGGAATGGAAGTGTTCTAATGTCGTGAGTCGGTCAAAACCCACCAAGATGGATTTGTGGCCATTTTCTTTCGGTGGATGTTCTATCGTGAATTCCATGGATAATCTCTCCAATTTTCACCAAGGTATCTCAATGGGATGTAACAAACCAATTGAAACATGGTACTCAACCTTCAATAATTCACAATTGAGGCACAATCATAAAAAATATTCCACACCCAATCTCATGACATTACACCATAACATCTATAAAAAAGTATCCTTATGTATTCTAGACAATGGGATGTACATCTAAAACATATGTGTAGAACTCTCGCATCATCTTCTCTCACATCTTGACTGAGCCCACCGTCTATCCCTATAATAGGATGACATGATTCTGCCCATTACAAAAACCATAGGCTGAATCTATTGAGCATATATGGTAATGTAAATCATCATAGTCGATGTATCCAATCTTGAGACCTATCACACGCTGATGGAGCGAAGGCTTTAGAACCATTATCTGATGAAAAGATACACCCAGCTTCCTATCCATTGTCTATTTCATTGAAACCATCCTCTTAGAAGACTTCTTATCCCACCAATCCTGGGACTTCCTACTAAAAAACTCTACTAATACATTCCCCATCCCTAGAAAATATACTATCAAAATGTTATAGTTCAATAGTAACTCAAAACAACACCATTAACATAGGATCAAGTCTCTATATGTAAATAACTACATTAGACTCTGATAATCTTGGTAATCCATGAATCGTTCTTCTAGAAGATAGTTCATCTATATCCTTAGGGTGAAGACTGTTGATGTTGCCTTTTTTTCATGAGTCCCATAGTTCTTATCTTGGGGTCTCAACATACTCAATCCATATGTGATAATTTCATGTCTCAATTACATCATATTACTTATCCAAACACCTGAATCCTCACAATACAATACACACTCCAATCCTACATTTGCTAGTCTCAAAATAGGATCACTTGTTTTCCTCAGCCTCAACACCATGAAGGCCCTTTGGAACTACTCATTTAAGGTAAACTACATCAATTTATACCTTAGGGTGGTCAATTGGGATACCATCATTGACATTTCTTCAACACAACTCTTTTATTACCCCACAAATCCAATAAAATTATTCTATTATGAAACACTCATGGGTGACCCTCCTGAATGAATTGCATCAATATTCACTAGGTATTGGGTTATTTAATCATTAGAAATGAAATACCCTGGGAACTGAACCTCATGAATCCATATCTGTAACTTCATGAAATTACCATAAATATATTTCTCTAGATGAAAATGTAGGAACATCCTTAGGTGATCTCCAAGATCCACTTCTAATGTAGAGTATATGAGTATGTCATCAATGAACACAAGCACAAACAATTCCATGTTCTACTGGATGATATTGTTCATCATTTTTATAAACATCTAGGGGGAATTCATCACACCAATGGGTATCCAAAAATATTCATGGTTTCCATAGAAACATCACAATTCATGCTCTTGAATATCAGACTCATATACCCTCAACATATGGCATTCTGACAAGAGATTGATCTTTAGGATCCACCTCATGTATCACAATTAGTCAAAGAGGATGTCAATCCTTGGAAAGGATTACTTGTCCTTTATCATGGGTGGGTCCAATAAATGTTAATATAATAAAGGTAACATGATCCCATTTAATTTTCTCACAAAAAAACAACGTAGATACCACGGGGGACCCACTAGGTCTAATAAATCCCTTCTATTAGAGGTCCTCTTACTACAATCCCATTTCCCAAAGCTTTGTAGAATCCTTAAAATATTCCCCAGAACATATCATATTGGTTTTGGGATGCATGTAGAAACAAAACATCATCTTCCTCCTTTTAGGTAGACGCAAAACATCCTTAAGAAATACATAAAAAAATTTCTCCAGGACTAATGTAATCAAGATTCATGAAGAACCTTCCACACAAAGGGCTCCACTCACCAAATGATGGGTGATGGGTTGTGGCCTCTTTATCATAACACCCTCTCACCATTCCATTAGATATCTATCACTAGTAAAGGATAATCTCATCCCCTTAGGGAGAAGGAATATATCACAACTACGGTGACAATAAATCTTGGATCAAGGCATGGATAACCAATACATACCCAATATAACGTAATATGGTTCCATCATGGTGAAAAAAAAACATGTATGGGACTCTCCAATCCAAGTGATATTTTATAATACGGATTGATAAAAGATATAGATGAAACATTCCCTATACAAACATCAAGAAAAAGCTGCTGTGTTAAAGCCTCTACTAGAATCTCAATCTCATGAACCTAGAGTACGGAGATGAAGGAAAGATTCTCACAGGTTTGTACTAATAATTAACCATGTGTATAATAAATATATATAATACTTCTAATCATCTAGTGTACTTCAGTGTTATAATCCTCCATAGCTTATTGCTGTCTGTATCCCTGATAGGCAACTCCCTGAGCCTGACTTGAGCAGTCTGTTTATGGTGGTGGAAGGATCTAATAATGTTGTTTGCCACTCATAGCTCCTCCTACTCCTCTACTAGATCTTCCTAAATAAATTCCTCCTTGACCTCTCGTGGGAGATCCTTTATAATATAGATGTGTTTCTCATGTTGTACCGTCATCTATCTTTCTTACCTCCTCATCATTTTTAGTCTGGAAATCACATTCTAGGTCGCCTCTCTCGTGACATGAATAGAACCAACCCTCTCTAGGATACCTTGGTCCTCTATGCTAACCATGTTCCACATAACCACTTACCTAACTCACATCATGGGTAGGTTTCCTACAAAAATTTGATCTATACGATGGGTTTATAGTTGATATAATTGACTCATAACTTTAACTCCAACTATTATCCCAAGCATCTTGTTTTCTTTATAAAATAATTCCATCCATCACCAATTCCTGATCCAACATCCCATCATAGGTTGGAATGCACTAGGTCACCACATTTGAGTGGATATTTCTATGGATTCAATTATCAAAATATTATACTTGTAATTAGCTATACCAAATCATGTAGAAGGAGTAACACACAATGTATGTTAACCTTCTAGAATACTCACCCAATACCATTCATCCTTATTGTAGCTCTGATGCTGCTAAATCTAAACCAATCTCAAACAAAATGGTTGGAAATCCTAATGTATCAACTATAGGATGTCAGCAGATGAGAGTGTCCACTCATCTTCTATCTAAGTAAAAATTCTCTTCCAGCACCCATCTGTTCTTTGGAAATAGATAGTTTCTAATGTAACCACATGGTCTATCAGTTTTTATATAAGACTAAGAATCTATACTAGGGACTCTTTCCACTCCTTTACTTCATCGGTATCTGGATCACCAAGGAACCTCAGCGACTAATGGAAGAAAAACATGGGGACTGAAATGAGTATGTTCACATCATCAACATTCCCTACATATATGATCTACTACTCAATACATGGGGGTGCAGCTACCTATCCACATGGAGGAAAAATATCATGGGAAAGACCCAAAACTTATACCTCATCACTCATCATATCATCATTGTGATCTAAAATTAGAAACCTGGTTAACTATAATTGAAGTGGAATCTATAATATTTAATCAAGGTGTACCATGGCCTGATCAAAATATATTAAAATAATGTAGAGCTAAATAATGAAGGGTTATTTAATACTAAATGTTATGTAATGCATGTACATTGATCATTTCAACCATTTTATGGGTTTTCCAAGCCGATAAGCGGGATGTTAAGGACCTAGTGAATGTATTTTTCGATTGTCAAAAAAAACATGGGTTCCCTGGCCGGAGAGCCACACAAAAGAAACATTAATATGATTTCCATAAATCCTAATTGTATCCTCATTATGGGACTACTTCAAAAAACATCCCAATGTTTGAAACAACTATGATACTAATCTATAATGACCTGACCAAGCGGGGATCATGTAATACCCCAAGATTTTATGAGATAGATTCTTTTTCAATTTATTTGATGACTTGTGTTGTACGCTACACCAAAATTATTTTTTAGTATATGGAACACAATATTATCTTACAGTATATGCAACACTATTGTTGGATTGTGTTGCTCACAATTTCATGTTCTTTTGATAGAATTAATTTCACACAACATCGAGTATAGATTTTGTTCAATGTATAAATGAACTATGTTGGGAATATATAATACGAAACACCAAAAGAAGCATTCAATATACGAAACACTTACATGGCTTGTGTTGCACTCAAGAGCGACCTTCCTCGATATCTGGCGTGGTACGCAATACCATATTTCACTAAACAACAATATATTATTAAAATTTTATTATTTAATGGGATATAAAATAGCCTTTATGAATCGTATTAACAAAAATTTTAATTTTACAACATTCTTATTCATCTTACACAATTTATATTTTATGGTATGAGAAAAAAAAAATTTCCAGATAAATGAAGTATTTTTAAAAAAGTGCATTTTTAACGCCTTTTGATGGTGCACCCATTTTAAATCTAGTTTATGACACTTTTATAAGTTCAATTTGACAAAATAATCTTCTTTATTGGAATCGAGAAATAATTTTTACTTTTGATGAATGTTTGGAATTTTTTTGATAAAATTCAAATTTTAATGAAATGTAAAAAAATAGAGCATTTTAATCCAAAACTGCCTTTTCATATAATGTATTTACATAGATAGATAATTTTTTTAAATTGGGTTTAAATTGTAGTTGGATTATAATTTTACGATTTAATCCAATGTTTTTCATTTGAATTGATTTCACTCTTTTACTGGACATAAACACTTGTCAATATTTTAGTAGTTTTTACTTCATTAAAACACACTTTTTGGTTTTGACAAAGGGAATTAATTTTAAATTAATTTCTGCCAATTATTTGTTTTGAATTTGAAAAAAAGGGATTACATATTTCGAATCAGGATGTCCAAATTTTATAAATAGGTATCTTTTATATTTAGACATTATGAATAGTAACTTCAGTAAACATTTTATTTACACTAGTTAAAGGGTAAATATGGTAAATAAGGGTAAAAAATAATATTATAATTACCCGAACACATTTATTAACCCTATTTTGTGATATATTTATGTCCTAGTGCCTTTTTGGGACGATTGTGGGACACCATAGAGCCAATTTTAAGTTAATGTGACATTTAATTACATTTAATTTAATGTTAAGGAAAATATAACCAAAACATATAAATTTTACTAAAACAATTTTAATATGGGGTTATATAAGTGATATATTCGACAAAAATAGTTATTAGAAATATAAAAACAAATCTATATCATTATATTTTATTTTTAATTTTTGGACATTAAATAAATAACTTTAATTATGACACAACGATGATGTGGTGACTGCTTTAGTAATAATGGATTCAAATAAAAGAATTTATAAATATTAAAAAATAATAATTTTGTTATTATGATGTCTTACACGAATTTTTTGGAAGATATTGACATATTATATTTTATTAAATTCCTTTTTTTAGAAATAATATGGTTTTTATGAATTTATAAAAAGTCAAGTATGAATAGTGTCCAAAATTGACACAATTCTTAACTTAAAACATACAAAAGTATATTAAATGATATTAAATTACTAAAAATATATTATTCGTAATAATGGTTAATATATGTCCAAATATTTCATTAATTTCTTTTTTTTAGTTCTTATGACATGATATGTTTATTACATTAACCCATAATGGGTAAATAACATGATATAACGATAAGATTAAAAAAGGTAAAATAAGGGTAATGCCAAAAAGATAAGGATTAATAAATATTCAAAAGTTTTAAAAAAATTATTGGATGATTGGTATAAGAACAAATTTCATCTTATAATAAAATTAAAAATGTTTTGGAAAATTTTATGTCAAAATTCTATTTATAAAAAATTAATATTTTTAAACATTCCAAAGGTTTTCCTCTCCTCTCTTATAAAAGGGAACCTCCTCCCTTTCCTCTTCAATCCATTTTAAGCCTCCAATATCAGAAACTATCTACCCATTTCCCTTATAAACATTACTAATTACTTTATATATGTTCTTGTCTTCTCATATGTCCAACTATAGTGCCCAAAGAAGAATTTTAAAGGAAGCACATTGAGGAAGAGGTAATCTGTTCTACCAATTATTTGAAATTTATTTCTTCTTATACAACTTCTTATCATGTTATTTCATTATAAAGTAATAACATAAGGATAAATAATATACCTATATGTTATTATATATATTATCCGACCCTATTTCACCTTCTATCCATCCTTTTAAAAATGAAATCACCGCATGTGCGTACGTACGGATTACTGTTTCCACGTCGTGGTGTAACCTGTTTTTTCACCACCACCTTACTTAGATGGATATAATCGTGGAAATAATAACTATATATTATTATAATAGCATGATTCTAATTATTAGATATTCTACACCATCCACTTCAATACCATTCAATAATTATGAGAACGATATCATCGCTCATGCGCGCGTACGGTTTACTGTCTCCACAACGCGATGAGATTCATTCACCATGTTAACCATTCAAGAATGATTATAATGTATACATAACAAATAATCATGAAATATATGAAATAAAAATTATAATATATTTATTTATATATATATAATTTACATACTTCCATTCAATTTAATAAGGAATCAAAAACAACGTTCATGTGTACGTACGACCTACCGTCTCCGTGAATGGTGTATTCTATTTCCTTTATCTATCTATTATATATATATATAATGAATATATATGATATAAAAATCATGATTTACATTCTTGAAGTAATTAAATCATGATATAAGTAATAATATCAAGAACAACAAGTCCAAACACATACGATAAATGAAACAATTATTACCCAAAACGTTTCATTAACATGGAATTGACAAATGAACAGGTAATATAATGTCCTAAGTAAATAATACATGATATGATAAATATTATTAGTGTTCTATTACGAGTTAATAATATGTTTAATCCCACTATACAGTAGTTTGGGACACATACAGAATAAATCGGACCAAAGGTAAGGGGTAACTTTTCAAATCTCATATTATCTGAAATTGTTTGTTTGTAAGTTTATACTAGGGATATGTTTTCATCCCTGTCTAGGTTTTCTAAAATATTCTCATAAAATATGTACTATTATTATATGTATTTGTAATTTTATTTTTACTCTTTTTGACATTTACTACATGGTATGGAAGGAATATTTCTTTTGCTTACCTTATGAGGTACATTTTGATTTTTTTGGGAAACGTATGAGGAGAATGGTTTTTTAAATTATACGGGATACATGGATTTTTAAACTTTTATCAAGCACTATTTACATGAATATTAATTTAAAATTTTCATGTTTATATTAAATTAACTTTTTTTCTTTTAAAATGTCACATCATTTTGATAAAAGAAACGTTTTTGAAGAAGAAAGAATATTTTCCTCAAGAACTATGTTCAAGTGTTTCATAAAATTAATTCTCTATCTAAGATTGTGATTTTAAATAGGGTTATGTTATTATCCCTATTATTACTATTATTTTATTGTGTTAATGATGTATTGATCTTTTATATAGATTATGATATGATGGAATGATATTTAAGAAACTCATTTTACATATTGGATTATGTTAGGGTGAATGATTTATGTTTGGTGGTACATGTAAGAACGATTTCCTTATGAGTTAGGTGGGACCAATATCTCCCTCCAATTCATTGAGTAAATATTTATATCTCATGATATTGACATGGCTAGAATGGTAAGTAAATTTGGTATAGTAATATAGGAATGGAACAGAATGTAAACTCGGTTCAGTAACAGACTTCTTCCACTATGACGGTCTTCGTAGCAATGCCTTGGCTACGATGAAAGTCATATTTTTGTGCTTAGTTGTATGCCACAATTACATGTTTTATTCCAATTCTATTCTAAAATGGTTATTGTTCCTTTATGATCTATGTGTTATGTACTTCCATGTTTTTTGTCATGTCTCAAGATTTTGATGTTTAATATTTATGTTCATGTTTTTACATTAAAATATTTATGGTTTGTTTTATGTTCTCTAAGTTTAACCTTACCAAGAAGTTGAGCTCACACTTTTTATGTTTTCATTTCCCTAGGATATAAAGAATGGTTTTAGGTAGGAAAAAGGGGATGATATTTATAAGAGATGTTGAAGATCGTTCACCATGATTAGAAGATTATGTTCCATGTTTCCAAATACACTAAACTAATACAATCATTGGGTGTTTGTTTGTGTCATATATTAAGTATTCTACAAAAGAAATGTAATATCCAATTACGTCAAGCTTGGTTATCTAGATATCAAGCCGTGAAAACCCCATGACTTCATCCACAGTCTAGGGTTTTTCAAATTGTGTCAAATGTCATATAAAATATGTGGAGGGATTTAAATAATGTACCTATATATATATATATACACACACACACCCAAACATATAAGTGTAGAAGTGTAGAGGAATAAGACTAGAATGGTGAAATATTGGGAATATATCCTTGAATATGAATCCCTCTAGGGTGTACAAGAGTACATCAGTGAAAACTAAAAGTAATGGGGAGAATACACACTAAAAGAGAAAGATGACACAACCAGGCCAGACTGGAATGTAAAATTTCTAAGAGACCCTTTATGCTAATCTCCAAATCTGACCACTATGTGAATCCCAATGTAGAATGTATCCCTCATATCCTATTTTGACACTGTTAAAATGTTCATTATCTGAATAAGATAGGATGTATATGGGAAAATCAAATTCATTGGTGAGTATATAAACATAGTAGGACACCATGAAAGGTAAATAATGGAGTATTAGGACACATGATAGGAATAGATAGATACACTTATGAACTCAAAGGAGAATATTACAATATCCTGAAACATAGATACATTAATTTATATTAATGTGTATATTATCTCAATCCAAAGTATCTAAAATTAGAGATAAGGGGATCTCCATCTCCCAATTGAGTATATGAAAAGTTTTTTATAAATTATAGAAGTCCATCAATGATTCTAAACATCTCAAAAATAATTCCAAATACATAACTGATTGAAGGTCCCCTGCCTCGCCCCTATGACATGTAGTTGGAGGGGAAAAATGTACATGTAGAGGAAATATATCCTCATCATTAAGGGGATCCACTAAAAATGGGGGTATCAGGACCCTATCTGCTTATTGGGGAAAAAATTGGTAGGTAAAAGAATGGTGACCAAATTCCGTTGGGGGTACTATTTGCTAGATAGAGGAACCAAAAAATAATTCCATATATGGATACCACATAGTATATAGAGGACATGTATTCTAGTTTCAATGTGGTTTACCACTAAGTGGATTGAGAACCCTCCCATTAATGTCGTAGGGGGTACCACTCGATGCATAGGGGATAAACAACCTAATTCTATATGGGGATACAAGTTATTGTAATGAAGACCCACACCATACATGATATGGGGTACTAATCCATTGATAGAGGACATGTGCCCTAATCTCTCAGGGGGGGGTACCCCGCTAATGATCCTACCAAATAATATTTTTCACCAAGAACCACATAAATTAGATTTATTCTCTAAAAATATATCATAATATCTAAAAATAGCCCATTGAGGACATTATATCATTCTATATGAAAAAAAATCCATATAGGATTCTCAAGGGAGAGAATATGTGTCCAAATGAAGGAGAAATGGAAAGATTATCTTTCTTGAGATGGAAAGAAGGGGTACACAAAATGTAAGGGGACCCAAAATACATTTGGTCCTGATCCATCTTCTATTCATGTACTTATGGGTACACAGATCACTGCCCACGTATTGATACATGGTGTGTAGTGGGTATACATGGCATGTTTGAGCCACCTGGGATAATGCTCATTCTCCCTATACATGTCCGTCTATCCAACATGTGTCTTTTTACCACACTACACAATGTGTGTCTAGCCATTACCATATATTTGTACTCCTAGAGTACAATGATATTTCACACCAAAAGTTTAAATGAAATGTGATAGTCTCACACAATGGGTGATACATATAATTGTGTGACACTTTAGCCGTCTAAGCTAAGGACCTACACACAGTGTGGTCATAAGACTACACAACATGCATTAATATTTCTCATAGAATATTAGATACATTTAATGGATCCTAGATCTAAGGAGATTTAATAAGATCTCTCCTCTATTCTACCATAAATTTATGTAAAATCCATAAATTCTTCATTTCCTTCCATCCATCAACTAGAAATTGGATTCTAATTTGTCATATTGGTTTATCATATGCATTGTGGACCTCACATCACACCTCCATCATATTAGATCATATATCCATGAATGTAATCAACCATTATAATAGAATTCTTCCAAAAATACATTATTTAACACTAATCCATCCATCACATATGTGATTTTTGTTAATTTGGGGGAATGATCGGGAACGGTCCCAGTTGGTTATGTTGAGTCAAAGCCTTATGGTTCAACGCTGACTAAAAAACTAATTATCAAATAAATTCATAAAAAACAAGATTTTTTAATTCATATTCAATCTTTCTATGCCAATGACATGAAAATGGATATTTGGGGTAAGAAACAAAAGTATATTATATTAATTAGATACACGAGTGCATGTAGAGTTTTTTAATTAGCATAAATCAATGAAAGATATGATATTGATCCAAAAAACTAATCAAATTAGGTAGAATAATAAAATGATGATTTATACCTAGTTTTGGATCATTATTCATCAAATAAAATGTCTGCCAATGAATGGATACATCACCTAAGTCTGCCTAGGCTTTAAGGTTCATCATCATCTGAATCTGATTCAAAAATGGAAGGGGGAAGAAGGAACTATCCATGGTACAAGGGTTATGATGAAAACCATGGGAAAATACTAAAAATTAAGTATTTAAAAGAAAATTTATTAGGATAATTTATTTAAAATAAATATATTTATTAATATTTTAAACTAAACACAACCTATAATTGTCACGATATCCGAATTCCCCATACTAATCAAATTTACATCAATGCTAGGGGAACTTTAACCCTCCACACTCAACCCTAGTCTCATGTTTATGATATGATATTCCATTTAAGTGTTATATAATTTTTTTTATGATTTTTTTTCATGTAATATAATATATAATTATTATATTAATGTAATGAATTTGAGAAACACATGGACATGGAATCGCACATCATCTTAGTGCATTACTATGAAAATATATATAGAAATATTTTAAAGTGTTACATGGAACTAAAAGAGTCCCTACATTATAAATAGTATCCATGTTAAAATTAATCACCTTGGTAAAGGTTAAAATGAGAAAATAAAGATAAAATCATCTCAAAAGAATTAATACTAAATCTAACACTTTAATTAATTTAATTTTATTACTCAATTTTTCTATAATCATTCATAATTAAATATATTACATTTTTATTCATTTTGGAAATTATTTTGACATTTATATTACATTATATAAATAAATTTGAAAAAATTCATTGTCCTTGTTTTTTGTATATATATTTTTCAAATAGGATTCACAATAGAGTATAATAATTTATAAGTATAAATTAGAAAGATATATGAAATGTTTTTTAAGGATAATTTATTTCTAATTGTTTTTGTGATGAAATAATTAACTTAAATTCTTATATAATAGTGACTTAATATTAAATTAATTTATAGAATAAATAAAAAAACGATTTTAAAAATATTTAATGTAATATAATATGAAGGAATTTTTGTTAAACATGAATTGTAAATACACACATATATTACATGTTATAGTTTATTAGAAGTACATATTAATATTCAATATTTTTCTTCATGAATTCAAAGCCATATTAATTGAACAATGTCACAAATTATATTATTAATAATTTATGAAAAATAATATATTATTTCATTATTTTTAAATACTAGACATATTTTAATAGTATATGTATGCTCTTATATGGTATAAAATTTTGTCATTTTTTATTTATAAAGATAATTTTTTCTTGATAGAATCATTTTAAGCCTTTATGATTAAAAAATTAGTTACTATGGTAATGGTTTAAAATTTTTACAAAGTGGTTAAATGAAAATATACAGTTTAAAATACCTCATTAACCTAACCAAATTTTTTGTGTTGATTATAAAAAAATTATATACAATTTAAAATTATAAATTTTTTCCTTATTTTTCCACTTTCACATGAAAATTAATTTGTTGTATTTAAATATTTTTATTAATAGCTTGTGTGTAGTTTTGTTCACTAAAAATGGCACCACATATCCTCTATTTTATACATCACCTAAAGTATATTATTTTAGGAAACCCCACCAAAAAATCTTCTCAAAATACTTATATAGTTTCTGTAGGTTTTGGTCATCCTAAAAGTCAAACCATTTTTTTCATTAGAGAATATTTAGTAGATCTCTTTCGAATAAGAGGAAATCGTCTATACAAAATACTTGGAAATTATTTCATCATAAATTTTTTCTATATATTTTATAAATAATTGAAAATAATAACTATACTATATTAAATAGATAGATATTTTTTATTATTATAGTAAACACCTTTTCCATCTCTTTTCTGCCCTATGAGTATCAATAAATCTCTTAGGCATTTGTACAGCTTTCCGTCACACATGGCTATGTAATTCAATTTTAATCACCACTTCACATTGATGTCCATGAAGATATAAATAATGATTATAAATTTATATAAGACATAAAAATTTCTTTTTAATAATAAAATGTTTTTATCATCTTAAATTATAGTCATTTGGAAAATGATGATGTCGCTCTTGTATACCTGTGGACTACCCCCAATGTAAAGTGGTGTGACCTATTTTTTGTTTCAACATTAAATGGTTTTTAATAAAAATAGATTGAATTGAAAAACATGAAATTAATATCATTATTAAAATTATTTATATTATTAGAATATACTGAAAGTATAAGGATCGTAAATTCGTGAAAAACATTCATGACCAAATAAACAATTAACTCATGAACAAATGATAATAATGAAATATTATTAATAAAAGGGTGATGATATTTTATAATTGGATATTATATGATATTATAAATAGTAATATGGTTATAAAATTAATTAATAAAATCATTAAAACCATTATACAAGAGGTTACATCATTTCTAACTAAAAGAAATCGTGAGGAATTCGATTTCATATAAATTTGTACGTAATAGAGATTTGTTTTGAATTACACACATGTTTTACTTTATGAGGTTTATATAGTTAAAAATTGAGTTATTTAGAATTAATATATATTTATTGGTTATGATTAATAATTAAATTTATTCTATTCTTTCAAGTGGAGTGATAAAAATAAAAATAATTACTATTTATATTTTGATTAGATATGTTTCTCTTTCATATAAATATCATTAAAAATAATTTTATAATAGACCATTTTATTTAATGAAAATATTTTATCAGGAAATTTTATGTTATTATTTTCTTTTTATATATTCCTTAGTAAATTATAGGAAGGATTCTAAAAGGGTCATTTTAAAATTTTTTACAAAATTGAAAAAAAATCTATCTCTTTAATGTATAATGATTTAACTGAATTTCCCTTTACAATAACTACCTCACACTATTTAGCTTATTCTAGTTGATTCCCATATTTTTACAAAGATAAATAGTTAATGTAATATTATTATTGTATTTAACTTCAATTTTAAAACTAAACTTATTCTACTATGAAACATATATTTATAATGATTTCAATGTCATATTCAATAAATTTTGTTGATTTTAACATTCTCTTGAAATAATAAATTTGTTTTGATCATTATAAATTTAAATTCACTTAAATATAAATATTATTTGTGTCATGGATATGGTTATTTAAAAAACCGTATATCTTTTCTATATACAGTATTTTTCATTAAAATTTATTTTATGGAATGGTTAAATATTAATGTTCCATATTCTATACTCAACATGGATAGTTATTGATAATGAATATTGATCAGAAATTATATTTTTAATTCCATTTATATGGAATTAATTATAGATATTTTGATATGTGGGGCCTTTAATTATATATATATCCTCTCAATGATTTGATAGGTCTCATGTGACAAATCATTTCTCTATAATTAAATAGATTTTTAGTGTATGAAAATCATTAGTTTAAAATTTATCAGAACAAGGACATGTTGATACATATAGAATGATTTCTAAGATCATTACATATACCATTTTCTGTTTCCATCCTTGTGAATTTAGTTATTATTATCCATGAGATTACATCAATGATGGTATCCATTAATAAAATTTTTTCATGTTATTTACTATAAATCATGTGTTTTAAATTATATAGATATCCAAATTAATTAAATGTTATTAACTCCAGATAGATTTATTGGTAATTAACCCTTAATATTTATTTTAGTTCACCCTCACTTTTTTTGTTCCCTTGGATTGGGAGAAGAAATCATTATGAGAGTTTAACGGTCGAAAAAAACTATTTTTGTATATTCTATTCCAAAATTATAATGTGTATAAAATATTTATACGGTTCTCCAATACTACTATACTAACCATTACATCCAGATAAGATAAATTATATATTATTCCATTAGAATAAAATAACCACTATATTTGGGCTACCAGATTTTAGGTTGTTACAAAGATAATATTTTACCATTACATTAAATAGATAAATATACCAAATTATAGAAACGAAATTTTTATATTGGATATTTATTTTATATCTTTTGAATTAATTTAATATTTTTAATAACCATTATAATAATTAATTGAGTTGCAAAATGTTTTTTTCTTAATCTGAGTTTTTTTTCTATTACTAAATATTAACAATTTACATATTCCTATATATATTCATGATCTAATGATTTTTTCTAATTATCTCTTATATGATATTCATTTTTAATTATATATAGAATATGGTTAAATATTAATTTTATAATTTGTAAATCAAGACTCATAAGGATAATCATGATTTTATAGAATTACAGGATTACTAAAATGATCAATTATTTCTCATGACATCAATTGAATATTATTTCAAAATAATAAAATTACCACTTGATCTAGGTTATAAGAGATGGAGTTGATATAAAGACTATCATTAAACCATTATATAAAATAATGTAATGAACCCAATTA
The DNA here is from genome assembly GCA_963277665.1 of Viscum album. Classification (NCBI taxonomy): domain Eukaryota; kingdom Viridiplantae; phylum Streptophyta; class Magnoliopsida; order Santalales; family Viscaceae; genus Viscum; species Viscum album. The sequence continues at coordinate 182,019,611 of OY728146.1, read as the reverse complement.
TATAAATATAATTTTCCAACTAACTATTATATTTATATATTTTTAAGTTATGTAATATTATTAATTATCATTATATCAATTTAATGCGGAGAAATATTTTTTTATCTAGGTTTGTTATTAATAAAAGCCAAAATCAATACACATATTATCATATATATTCATGTTATAAGGGAATTTTTTCATAAAATGTATTATATGATATAAATTTGTTATTATATTCTCAATATGGTTTAATATTAATTCCATAGTCTGTAAATAATGTGTCAGAAAGAAAATGAGTTTTTTTAATAATTACAAGACTCATCATCGATCTCACCCTGACTATAATGTTGTAATTCTTCTCTTTTACCAACATCATTCATTTTTTTGTATGATAAAATGTGAGTTTATGAATACACTAAACTCTATATTTAATCATCTATGAATGATTTTGTATGATATTATTTATCCCCCTATATAAAAAGTATATTATTTTAAACAAAAAAAATTCTCTAATTCGTTATTATATTCCATAAATATTATAATGGAATATCATGTTGACATTTTATTTATCTCTAGATTATACTTGAAAGTGTTAAAATGATTGTTTCTAAACTAATTATATAAGAATTTTGTATTTATTACATTTAATATAAAAATCTATTTGGTCATATTACCTTATAATAAATCATGTAAAATAACTATGAGTCTTATCTCATAAAATATTAAATAAACTATTTTTATATGCTTGAATTTTTTTTTCTTATTTTACCTGATCATGGATTATCTATCTACAATCATTTATTTTATTTTATTTATAATTAATTTTAATAACTAGTAAAATATATATGACATATATTATTCAGGTTCAATTAAACATTTTATTACTTATATTATGTATAAAAACAATTCTTTCAAACATGAAACAAATATCATTTTGTCTATAAATAACTAAGATAATGTTTCTAATAACAAAAAATACACTATAATGGTTTTAGAAAACATGAATAATTAAACATAGTAATAAAAAATATGGATATTCTATCAATTATGAAAGAATAAAGTTCCATCAGTAAGAAAAAGAAAAACCTTAACACTATTAATTATATTAAAATTATTGATTCAAATTACTTTTTCCAAAAAATTAGGTTTACATTTTTCAATGATAACCATGATATGATTCTCAAATAAGTAATATGGGCTTATTCGAAGAAAACGGAGTCTCCCACATGACGATGCAATTATTAATGGAATCAACATGTGACACATAATATCTCACACACTAAGGGGTAGAGATACTTCAAAAATGTCTCTATGCTTTGTGATGTGGTTCTAAGAACATCATAGTAGGATGCAGTCGTGAATATCGTCCATTATTTGAAGAAAATACTACACTAATATTTAAATTATTTTTTAAATCCTCTAATAAATTTTTTTTATAGAAAAAACATTTATGGGTTGTTACAATTAATAGTGGGGAAAACAAGTCTATTATGATTAGTTTGATAAATCATGGACCCAATAAGACACTCAACTCACAATTTATAGAAAGTTTATATGAAGGAGTGTTGTAAAATCATAGATTTCTTACAAAAATGATCATTTTGAGTGACTTATATAATTAGGCCCAGGTTTTTTCCTTTATTAAATGACTTTCCAAACCATCTTAATATATAAATTTCACACACATCCTATTACCTGGCTTCGAGTTCATGTATTGAAATATGATGGGATCCATGATTCATACACTTCCCCCATGCACCCCTGTACTAAGCCAATGAACTAATTCCTTTATAACACCATTTGAATCTAATACTAATGTAATGTGAATTCCCTTATGTTACTGCACACTATTGAAATCCCACTAAGGATCCAATATCAATTACATTGGATCCCAAACCTATATTGTTTCGTTTGGCTCGTGTGGGTTCCATTTTCCTGCAAAGGATTGAGACTTATGAAAGGAGTGAATTTGAATGTAGAATTTAAAAACTGGATAATGAAGCATGAGTAGAATAACCAATTCTTGGAATTATAAAATAACCTTTGTTGTATGAAAAAATGATGAGTCTATAAGGTGAAAGTGTAGTGACACAAAGGACGTTTAAAATATTCAATTTTGATGTTATATACGATGTTATCATTTTTTGAAGGTTTTGTTAATTTCTTTTATAGAAGGCTATATTAGTAAATATTTGAAATCATTATTCACATATTATTATCTAAAAATGTTAGTTGAGGTTGTGGCACTATGTTTTTAGTCAATCATTGATGACTAATTTTGTGTATAATTTAATTAGAAGTGGAAGAGGTTTCAATAGTTAGGTCCAAATATATATAGTGAAGAAGGATCATGTTAGTAACTATTTTACAATTTAATCTACGTATTATTATTTATTAAAAAATTTATAATGTTACCCTTATTTTGAAAGACTAATTTTGAACCGTAAAAATCATTCTATTATTGTTTTCTTTGTTCTTTCTATCATTATCACTGTAACATTAATTTATTTTGTATAGTGGTATTATGGTGTCTCTATGAAAATAATGTTACATCCTAGACCTAACCATTTGGTAATAAAATACCTTAAAGGAAATACATCATAACATATACTCTCACAACCTATTATGATAATAATTTATTAGAATTTTGGAAAAAACTTACTAAAAACACTCGTATTCATTGTATAAAGAAAATCATTTTTCTATTATATAATAAACAAGATAATAGAAAATTAGTATATCGAGTAAACCAAAAAACATCCAAAAAAGATATCTTGTTATACATATAATGTGTAATACATTTAATCATAACATGAGTAAATAGAAACATAATAACTAATGATATTATATTCTTAGTAAGTTCTAACATAAGTTATAACATTCAATGTTAAAAGTGATAACATGATAAACATATGTGTATGATAATATATGTAAGGTGAGTGAAAAGATATATATAATTCATACCAAATAGAAAGGATGATCTTATTCATGAAAACATGACATAACTAAATGATATCATAAGATAATTAAATCATGTAATATGCGGAAAAAACATATGATATAACCTCAAAAGAATAATTATAGGCTCACTAAAAAGACTATCATAATATATATAGTCCCATAGTGAATTATGTTAACTCCCAATTCACATAAACATAATGGATAACTATCATAGTGGTTTAGTATCACTCTATAGTCCCAAACATAACAACTTATGAGATATAAATAATTACCCAATGCATTGGAGGTCTATTTAATTCTAGTCCCACAAATCACATAATTATAATATATACATTCATATATGTTTCACATTTGAAAAAAACTATACATAACCAAAAATAATGACAAAACCCATGATAAAGAAGAAGGATTCATAATATTTTCACAATGACTAACTAATTTATATATCAAAATGTTTCCCCATAGATTAATTAATAAAATAATTTTATAATGTTAATATTTTAATAATGAAACATTGTTTCAGAAAATGGTGTCCCACTATAGGGGAATTCATGAGAATGATCATGGAATTGTAAAAAAAAAATCATAGGTGAATCTTTCTAAAATTTTCATAGGATATTTTAATCAAAGGAATATCATGTTATTTCAATTTATACTATAATTAAACATGGAAGAGTTTTCATATTAAATGAGGGGTTTTAAAACATATTCACAATGAAACATTTTATGGAGGTGAAACTTTTCATTAAATATGACAAACATATGTATCAATTTTATTTTTTTGAAAACAACTTTATTAATATAAAACATCATAATATTGATAACAAAACATTTATTTTAATAGAGGAGATTTTATATAGAAAGGTAACATGGTATAACCCATAATTAGGTTTCCACAAAAAAGATAACATTAGATGGAAGGGAAATTGTGGATGAGGTTGGGGAACTGTCATTTATGATGATGGGAATTAATGTTACCTTTTTTCAAATTTAGGAAAGAAGATAGACCATAATTAAGTGATATTTTTAACTAAATTTTTCTTCTTTGATAAAAATATGTTATACCCTATTAAATGAAAGATGATGCTGACAGAGAAACATTATAACTCTAGAAACTGGATTGAGTAATGAAAACCTTATATGTTAGGGAAGATATAAATTTTACCGCAAAAAATGAAGATAATGAATTAAGTGAAGTATATATGTTAAAAAAATAAATATCCAAATTAATGGGTGAAGTATTTTCACTATACTAATGAATCATTGTGCATTATATCATTCAATGGATCAGTGGAGAGTGATTGAGATGGAAGCTCGTACCTTTTGTAGTGATTTAAATAGAAATTCACTAACCTACTATATAATAAAAACAACTATATTAATGAAATATTTAATAACCTTACTCATATGTATATAAATTTATATATCTCATTAATACTTGTTATATTAATATTTTTCACATATTTTCAAAATTAAGTGTTAGTAATGTTGATCGTTATGAACATGTTTTTTAATAGATGTTTTATTCAATATAGTCATCCAATGTTACTCATTCCTAGAATTTAAAATTTATTTAAATTGATGATTTATAAATATTTATATGGTTATAATTTATTCCAATGGTGTTTCAGCTATGATCTATGATGTTTAATTTGGTGATGATCATGTTTCAGGAACTATTAATAAATCATCAGTGGTATCCTAATTAATGAGTTTCATTTCAATGTTATAATTAAAAAACACATAATTGTTTTATAATTTTTACAATATATTATCAGTGTAAATGTTTTCACAGTCATCCATAACATTATCTTATAATATTGTTTATATGGGTGGTAAAACCGACCTCAAAACATTCAATAATTTAATTGATGGTTATGATGTTGTTATTTTTAAATATCACTACAAAAAACAATAGTAATCCTACGTAGTGTTTATAATTTTGATATATTAAATTTCAAATAATTTTTTGGATAATTCAATTTATATGAAAACATTATGTATTATAAATTTAATGTTTTCCTCTTAGTGCACTTTTATTAAGACAAATAATTTTACAATGATTTTTTCACATTTATATAATTAAATAGTTATTAAATATTTTATACCATAACCATAATTAGTAAATATAAACCATATTATAATTTAATCAAATTCATTTATATGGACCGAAAATTTAGTAATGAAAAATGGAACACATCATTCCTTAGAAAAAATAATCTACACATACACACTGATGATGATTTCATTTTCCTTTTAACAGGAGAGAGGAGTAATGTAGTTTTTCATTTTATAATCCCAAATAAGTTATATATATTATAATTATATGTTAAATTGAATTTTTTGAACCATTCAGTTTATAAAAATGAGGTAAAACAATCATGTTACATCATGGATATGGTAGCATGCACATATGAACGATTCACGTTTTCATTTTTCATAATGGAAAATATAAAAGGGTTTTTTATTTATCCTTAATTATAATAAAATAAGAGTATAATAATCATATATATGTTATATTTTTATGATGGTGAAATTTATTTTTTAGAAGAATAAGTCAGCATAATGAAATTGAAATGAGCAAGGAGTGGTTAGAATTTTACACCTCACTTCTTGGATCATCTCATTAAAAAATCGACTAATCCCTCTAGGGATAGTAAAATGAGAGAACCAAAACTTCAATATGGTTTCTATACATGTATATGAGAGTTTATAAGTGATTTTGGTAAAATTTAGGGATGTTTGTGGTTTTAGTAGCATTGAGGAAAAGAGTTCCCCTTTTGTAAGTAAAAATGTATTTCATGTTTGTAAAAACAAAAAAAATAGTAATGAGAAGTGACTATAGATTAATGTATTTCCAAAATTAATTAATTATTGAGCGGATAATAGATATGGTTGACGCAATCATTAATCATGAATTAACATACATGTATTAAACATTTTATCATCTCATTACAATTTGAATTTTATATTTTACTATTTTATATTTTGCAGTGTAAAAATATTTTCTATTAACATAACATATCCATTATGCCCAAAAAATAAAACGAACCATATTGATCAATTTAGACATAATTTTTAAATATTTAAATCCATCTAATTTTGGTAAATTTATAAAATTAAAAATATTTAGTTTTCAAATAATAAGTTTATAATGTATTATAAATAGTTTTTTGAAAAATATTACTAATGTTATAAAATTACATATTTGGGGTTTTAAATTTAAAAAATAAAAAAAAATTATAATATAACCTATAAAATAAATTTTTTATATTATAAGACAGTTTTAATGGTTTTTAATTCATTCATAAATATCAATAATGTCAATAATGTCATGTGATTTTTAGAAATGGTATTTCAACCTTTCACATAAAATTATTCCTCTTAGAGAAATATCAAAAATTTATCTTATTGTAATATTGAAATTCAAAAGTAAAAAATTAATTTAAATTTTTAAGAATAAACTTTTAAAATTTTCTATTTTAACATTAAAAAAATATCATAAGCCAGAGTGATTAAATATTTTTATTTCAAATTGAACTGATAAAAATAATAGTTCCGATTATTCAGAATTTTAAAAAAACTCTAAAAATATTTAATTAATAAATTAGTATATTATTTTATTAAGAAAATTACTTAAAAATAAATTCATTAGATTTCCCTAATAAAAATTACAATTCACAAAAAGTTATATCATTAAAAACTATAATGAACTAAATAAATTTTTATATAATAATAATTAAATAAATTAATATATTTTTTAATTTTCTTATTCTAATATGAACTTCAAAAATAAAAGGCTACGATTTTAAAGTTATATCATATCATAGTTTATTTTTATTTATGTGATTCATATACATGTGGATATTAAACAGTTTTAGTTAATTACAAGAAAAGATAAATTAAAGTATCTGGTTATTACATTCATCCATTTAAATAAATTTTATCCTTTGATATTTAAAACATATGTAATGGATGTAATTTCAATAGGGAGATCCTAATTAACTATAAATTATTTTTTATCATAGTTTTATTTTATATATTATATGATGTTTCTGTATATGTAATTTCAAATGAACCCTTTGTAAAAAATATTATCCATTCACAAAAAATCATATTAATATTAATCATCCAGAAAATATGATAAATATCATATTATTGTTAATATAATAATAATAATTCCTACTTTTAATATTTATAAATAAATATATAATCGTTTAATACATACATGATAGAATATATATGAAAATATATAGTAAAAATCACATTATACTTTTATAGTAGTCATTTTGTAGGATTTTCCATTTTCCCATGGCCAAACTGGTTATTGGTTACTATTTTACACATTAACAATTTTAATAGGGAATTTATTTTCATAATGTCCAATTTAATTACAATTTATGTAATATATTTTAATATAATATCTCTTTGCCTCATATTTTTTTATTTGGTGGACTTCATCTCCATGATTGTTGCATCTACCCATAAATTTAGTGAAATGTTCCCATGCTTCTTTAAATATATTGGATATTTAGTGAATTGAATATAAATTACTTCAATAATATTATCTCATTAACTTTGATGAGACTCTATCATTCTCTTTTTTTGGTGATTGGTGGTTTGAATATTTCAACATTTATAATCATATTAAATAATATCATGTTTGAAATAATAATAAGGACATTCACTCTAACTCCAATTATGATGTTATGTTCTTTGATAGATTCGTTGCATTATCCCTTCAAACAATTTATTACTCAGTTCATCAAAGTTGTTACCATTACTAAAATCTGTATAGTTAACATTAGTGATGATACCATTACAATATGAGAGAATTATCATAATCATATAATGAATGTAACCATAAAAAACCAGTTATATCAAATTTTCAACATGGTATATAATTCCTTTAGGTCAACCTATATCATTATTTTCTCCATCATTCCATTCCGCATTCATCCTAGATTACTTAATGATTATTTTTCTAATGATTCATAACAAAATCCAAAAAATAGATTTTGGGAATCAATACTTTAGGGTGGATTATAATGAGAATATGGTTAACCAAATTAAATCACATTGGACTATATAATTAGGTTTATAGAAAGGAACCCTTTTCATGCACCAAGATACAATAGAGTTAATACCCATTCCACCCTTTTAGGGTTATTACCCCTTTGTAGATATGTTATGTGGACTACATCCACTTGTAGAATCCAAATAGGGATTTCATTTCTTGGAAAACCATATAACCAAAACATGCCACAATTTTAGGAAAATATACAATATATAGGCTTACAGGTTGGGTTTTTTGCTAATTGATTATCATCATAATCCCCAAAATATTCAATATTAACTCAAATATCCTAATGAATTTTCTATAATTTTGAAACAGTGATCAATCCTAGATTATTGACCCTATAAATATCTTCAATTAACACCTTCATCTCTATTCCTATTGAAACCCTAATATCTTAACAAATAGGAAAAACTAAACCAACCCATATTTAATTAAGTAATAGTAATAAAAGACACCGTTATAAAAAAAATTCAAAAATGTTTTATAATTATAGTTTTCTAGAAATAAGAAAAAATAATATCAAATAAAATCTATTTTAATTATATCCCAAATATATTTTATATAGTATAAGATAAACTACCTATTCATTAATAAGTCATCAATATCACCCAAAAAATCAATAGATGGGATATATTTTTTGAAATATAATTTGTTATAAATTTATTATATTTTGGTTAAGGGAAACATAAGATGTTCTCAGATCAAACACTTAGTATGATTAAACATAACTGATAAAAATCATTTCCCATACATTGGAAGAAAAATAAACATAGGGGTTTGATCATGTATGTAATGAATTAGAACATAAAATATAGAATTCATACAGAATTAATAAAATAATCACAATCCTAAAAATATAACATTAGGAAATGATATCATAAGATATTTAAATCATGGAATATGTAACACCAACATAAGACATGACATCATAAGACTATGAAAATTATCACTTCTAATATTATCATAGTTGATAGATTCTTATGGTAGAATGAGTTGACTTTCTATTCAAATAAACATATTGGAACAGCCTTATTATGGATTAGGTTCTTAAACTAATCCCATGAATAACATAAAAGGTGATATAAATATTTACATAATGACTTAATGGGAAATATTATATTAGGACCCCCATCACCAAATCATAATTTTTATATATGTTTGTGTGTCACATGAGGAAGAAGAAACCCTACATAAATCATAAGCATGATGAAACATATAAGAAATAAGTATAATTCAAAATATGACCTCAAAATATAAATAAAGACTATAACATAAAGATTTTTAATGGATGAATGAATTAAATCATTTCAGAATTTTTATATTTTTATAATGATTCATATGTCCTAATCATTGAGTTACAATGTATGAAACTTCAAGATAAGGATCAAGTGTAAGTAAAAAATAACCACATGCGAGATGAATTTTTAAATAATCAATTCTTATTTTCAGGAAGGAAATATAATATTTTTTACCTTTATACCATAATTAAATTGGGATTAATTATGGAAAAAATTATTGTTTTTGAAAATCTATTCGTGCGGAAAAATATTTTATAGAGGTGACGCTTATCACATAATAAGAAATTCCAAGGAAACTTATTTATGTTTTAATAAAAATTATCGAAGTCCCACACAATCAAAATAATAGTAAAACAATATTTTTTAAAAAGTATAAGATAAAAATGAATGTCATATGAGATAAAATATAATTAGGCTCCCAATTAAAAATTATAACATTAACAAGATCTTGAATTATGTACAAGGATATGCAACCATCATTTAAGTAGATGTGAATTGTTATCAACATAATGTAATTTTTTAGGAGGATTAGAATAGTTCTATAGGGAGTATTTTAATCAAAAATTTATCTCCCAAGAAACTAATATTTTATACCAAATTAAATTGAAGGAAACTCTCAAGGGGATACAATTTTACTTCAGAAAGAAGATTTAGTTAAGAAAACTCATATATTTTAGGGAAGATATCAATCATAGATCACAAAAATTAGTAGGATGAATGAAATTATTCATTAAATGTTCAAATATAGTTTATTATATTATAAATAAATGGTTTATTATTTAAACAAGACAAATAAATATTGATTCATAATATCAAAGCAGACATCAATGAAGGGTGATTGACATGAAAACCATTGTCTTTTATAAATATTTCCGCAAACTAACTACAACATGATTTATAAAAAAATATCTTAATTAACGTTATTAGAAACATATTCTTAATGTTTTCTATTTGTATCCTTAATTTTTATATTCTCTTTACAACTATATTTGATGTTTTTACTTATTTTCAAATTTTCCTATGAATAATCCTATTTTTTTGAACTAGTTGTGTAATATCAGTTTCATTATTCATTTATTTCACACATTTCATAATCAAATTTCCATTAATGGTAATGTTATTAAATTATAATTAAAAATTAAAAATTTATAATTTAATTGCATTAGTGTTATGGCTAAGACAATTGAAGTTGAAATTGTCGGTGAACAAGTTTCAATGATTTTGAACAAACATTTTTATTTTAATTAGTGATTTTAATATAAAAATAAATTTTATTAAACCAAAAGATTCATCATTTTTGAATTAAATTCAAATACAATTAGTATAATTGTTTTCAAATTAATCCATGACATTATTTTATATTATTATTTAAGAGGGAGGTAAAACTGGCAAAAACAAAAAACATACCCTAATTTAAGGGATGGATATGAAGTGTTAAAGTTGTAATATAACTATTTTATAAGTTTTTTAATTTTTTATATTGTTTATATATTTTATATATATAATTTTTAAATAAATTTTATGTATACAATAATGTATATAAATCCATTACAAATAATAAAAATAATTTTTTCCTCTTAATGTTCTTCTTCAGTGATGGTTAGTTTTTAAATAATTTTTCATTATTCATACCATTAATAGATTATAAAATTTCTCTTACAAAAATACTAATAATTTCATCAAAATCATATTTATCCCATAAATATATTTCCAATAGCATCCATGAATTTTGATAATGATAAAGGGAACACAACATTTCATTGAGGTAGTAATTCACGCATACGCTGGGATAATGCTTTAATATTCCTTTTAATGCGATATATATATAATATCTTTTTTCATTTAAAATTTAAAAATAAATTATATTTTTCAAAATTATATATTAAATTCCATTTTAAAACATTCATGTTAGGAGGTGATGGTAAAAGAATATGTTACATTACAAAGGCAACATTCTGCATGATCAAACGATTGACATTATATTTTTTCAAATTGGAAAATTGAATAACTGTTAATTAATTAAACAAAAGTATTAGAACATTATATTTTACTAATTATACTCATTTTATCATTATTAAAATTTGTAAGGGAATTTTTTGAAGAATAATTCCACTTAAAAATAGAAATAGGGATTGATTAAATTGAATTTTATTACACACTTTTTTGATTATCCCATTTGATAATGGGATAGTCCTTTTTTGGATTGTATTTTGAGAAGACCAATACCTATTAAGGGTCTCTATGAAATATTTTGAGAGGTTGGGGTAGATTTTAGAACTACACATGGTGTTTTTGTTTGATGGAATATTAGAAAAGTGGTGTTTCCTTTTATAAGTGAAAAAGAATGATATTTTGTAAGTACCTAAAACATTTTAATACTATTAGCCAAATTAATGGATAATGACTCAAGATCTTAAAATTAATATATAAGGGAAGGTGCATGCTCGATCTATGGCTGAACCACTGACTAAGACACATGTTTTAGACGTATTGTCAACTCATTGACATTGTATTATTCACTTTTACCATTTTAGATTATATTATGGTAACTAGTATTTAACTAATTTAATTTATCCTTTATAAAAATATATATTGTCCCACATTAAAAAAATTTACCTAGTAATTAAAAATTTTAAATACATTTTTTTGATTAAATTTACAACTTATAAAATATTAATTTTATAATACTAAACGTATAATGTATTAAAAAATTTGGACAAATATATAGCTTATGTTGAAAAATTTAATATATGGGTTTTTATATTAGTAAAATAGTCTTAGTGTTATAAATTAATATATAAAATATATATTTAGTCTTAGAAATATTATTTTTTTATTTAAAATTCATATTTATATGCTAATGATTTAATAAAAATTATTTTAAAAAATTGGAATTTTAAACTATTCACCTAATAATAAGTATTATAACAAAAATCGAAAAAATTAATCTCAAACTGACATTAGAATTATAAATCCAAAAATGTAGTTTTTTCCAAATAAAATTTCTAATGTTTCCCATTTTAACATTTAAATAATATCATGAAATTTAATGAGAAACTATTTTTATATAAAAATAACTCCTTAATGTAGTAGTTGTTATTTTTCATAATATATATAAATGACTAAGATAGCTAGTATTAATGATTCAGAATTTTTTCATTTAAATAATAATTTAAAAATAATATACTAATTTTTACGTTAAAAAAAATTAGTATAAAAATATAGATTTATAAACATGTTAATGAATTAAGTAAATTTTTTATTCAATACCCTTTATATATTAAAATATTTGTTAATAAAATTTGTAATTCATTTAATCATATTCATACCAAATAATTTAAAGTCTAGGTTTTAACTACATAAACATATGATGGTATTTTTTTGTCTTTTATAGCATGTGGTTAATTCTATTGAAAATTTTTGATGTAATTTTAGAAACTAATGTAGTAAACTTTGCATTCCTTAAATGTATTATCCTCTGAGTTTTAGATACATTTTGTTTGATGCTTCATTTTAATTTAGATGTTCCAAATCATTTTTCAATGTTTAGAAGCTTCTCAAGGGTTCTTAAATTTAAGAGGCTTTGGACCCAATAAGGTTGATCAGAGGTCAGTTTTAGTGTTTAGAAATACCAATTCCATGAAATTTATTTTCAGATCTATGTTCATCAGAATAATTCCACTATAGTCTTTATAGGATAATTTATGAAATAATTTATTATTCTATATTACATTATTTAAGATTCTATAGGATTTTATTGATTCCCAATGTACGGAATTTTCATAGGGTAATGTATAGTTTATGAATATTGATGGTGGTAAATTTATTATTTAGAAGTTACAGATAGAGGAATGTCTAATACATAATTATATTGATATATTGTTTGTTTAAATAAAATTAGAACTGTGGAAATGGAATAATGGTAAATTCAAAAATTCAAATCTAGAAGTATGATCCAATTTTTATTTTTCCATAACATGTCATACAACATCCACAAAGTGAAGATAGATTCCTAATTTATGAATACTCCTTAAAATATGTTTGGGTATACCGTCATAATAAAATAACAAAATTTTCTAATGTAGAGGCTACATTATAAGATAATTTTAAAGGTGAAGCTAATGGTTGGATATATAAAGGACATTAATATAAATCAAAAGCATTTTGAATTGGGTAAGGTAATGTTTGTATATACAGAGTAGGTTTTTTACGTATATCATTAATATATTAATGGGATTAAATAGTTTAAATGGTGAGAAATATAAGTGTGGGAATATATAAAATGGGTGATTTTCAGAATCTAATTTTTATTTAAGAGATTTAGTAGAATGAGATCTAATACTCTATAAATATACCTGTAGTGATAAAAGTGGTGGTATTAATCTTCATATAAATGTTATAATAATGATAATGGATAAATATTTATATGAAAAGTGGCATTTAGAAAAACAGATGCCTCATATAATTTCATAATGGTATAAAAGATTGATTAATCCATAAATATTTAAATTTTAATTCAAGATTTTGTGGTATTTTCATATTTATTTTCATTTAATTTTGAATAAACATTTTAAAACCATGAAAATAATCCAATATATAATTAAATAGTAACATTATTAATATTCAGGTTTTTTTATTTAAACAAGTATCCATAATGTGAAGCAATTGTTCATTGATTTCTATGTTTATTATAACATCCATATGATTTATGAAGGATATATTAGTAGAAGGAGTTTTACTTTTAAAAAGAAACATATCTTTGATATCATAATCCAAGTCATTTTAAAAAGTTGGATGAAAATTTGAAAAAAAGTGAAATTTTTTAAAGATCATGTTGATTTCATATGACTTGTTTCAACCCGGATGATAAGAAATATAAAAATATTAACAACATCAGACTATTTGAGTAGTGTGTAAGGCTTCCTCTTCATACACATAATGATTCTTCTGATAATTAGGAGTAATGAATTTGGATTTTCCCCATTTTGTAGGAATATTCTAAACTCATAAGGAATCAATCAAATTCATAAGACTTACTCAACTCAATTACAAATAATATAGGGAACTACACTAACACAAAAGTAATTTTCCTACTATGAAATAATTTCTATGAGTTCAGGTTATAAATTATCTGTTCTTTTAAATTTTTTAATCGTATAATAATTTTCCTAGTACATAATTCCTATGTTACATTTCATTAGAGATCCCAATAACATAATACATTGGAATTTCCCACCTTCATTGAGTAGGGATATTGAAACTAAAATTTCCCTAATTGGTTTAGTAATCAACATTAAATCATATTAGATACCTCTAGTCTAACCAAATCAGGTAAATTGTTCTAAATATCCCATCCTAAATCGATGTAAAAATTTATGAATATAAAAATCATAAGAATTTACTCTTTGCATGGGAGATTTTATAAATTCTCAATTGGGGATTAATCACCTGTCAAGGAGTACCCTAATAATCAATTTAAGAATATAAGGACCTTAGTAAGGAGTTGTATGAGGATTATGATGATATTAAAGGAGAACAATAATTATAGTAGGAATATGGAGTGATTTTTCCACACATATGGGAGATTGAGCTTACACGGAGTGCATGGAGATAAAATAAATCTTGGTAAGATATCCTAGAATTTTATTCATTCATTATAAAATGGAGAGAGACTCAATAGAAAAAATTTTAGATACATCTAATTATTGAACGTGGTTTATATTTTATTGTTTAATATGACTAAACTCAATAATTATATCCTTAAAAATTAAATCATTTTTTATGAATATTAAAAAAACATCATAATTATATATAACAAAAAAATAGAAATGGTTTAATTCCTTTTGATACTATATATATAAAAAAACTAATTTCATGAAATAACATTAAAATATCCTATAAAAATATTTTTTCATTTTACTATTCATAAATAGTCTTTAATTAAAACATCTCTTCATAATCTGGGGAATGAAAAACCATAAATGGGTGAGCCCAAATACTTAGTAATGGAAACTATAGGAGATAAAAATTGATGTTTATAAACAAGTTTATTTAAATCATAAGTGTTTGAGAACAAGTCCATAAATTACAATAACAATACTCAATCAGTTAAATATCATTAATCATAAATAATTTAATATTGAATTGTCATAAAAAAGGGAATCAGTCATAAGATTGTGTAATCATAATTAATCATCCATAAACCATGAGAATATATCATTGGAATGTGAATATATTCTCTGACATAATCTTAATCATAGAAGATCACATCCTTAGTCAAGGTTCACTTGTGTGGCTATCATTCATGAAAAGAACCATAATGGAAATATAAGCTAAGTTATTTCCATCATTATCTTGTGAGTAACTTTAAACATGTTAACATAATATTCTTTGAGGAGTTAAATAGCTATATCCTCTATTCTCAGTTTACTATATCTATGGTCTCTTAGAGGTTTCTCAACTAATTCATCTTTTTGAATTGTATTAAATCCTTAATATATATGTATCTTATTAACTCTGTCAACTACTATGAGTTTCACAAATTCTACCTGAATACCTAATTCATTGGATGGGTATAATGGACGCACCGATCATTAATAGTTGAATTGGGATCAACCATTGAAAAAAAAAATCCATATATATTAATTTCAAAAGGTAAAAAAATCCATAATTTATGAAATCTAAATCCAAGATAGTAAAATTTGTTTCAAAAACATTTCAATATTTCCTAATAGCATGACTCTAGAAAATAATGGGTATCAGAGAGATTTTAATGTAACAGAATTAACTTTTGGCTAGGAAATGGGATAAATGGAATCTTCTTTATGTTATCATCATCATAAGAAAACTTGAAAAAGAAATTATATTATATCATAACATAATATTCCATTTCTGCCACAAAAATAATAAAAGAATGCTCCTATAAAAATCTTCAACATTTTTTTCAAATCATGAGAAACTATCCTTTTTTAGATTATCTTTTATCATGAAATTTCTAGAATACTTGGAAAATAAATTTCTATGAAAAACCCATAGAAACCTATATTAGAGGCCGAAAACTATATTATGGTAATGACAGTGGGGAAATATATTCATAATGTATATGTTAAAAAGTATATTATTTTAAATTTTTTGAAAATAGATCATAATTTATTTTATGGAAAAGGTTTATATAAAAAGAATCATTTTAAAACATTTAAATTAAATTAAATTGTAATTAAAATTATATTTTGAAACGAACTTATGAATAGGTAATAATTTCCATAAAATAAATGTGAAGATCATGGACATGGAAAAACATTATTGAAGATAAAAAGTTAAATACTGCCAACTCTTGTGTAAAAACAATTTGTCAATCACTCTATGTACCAAAGAGATGAAAATAGTAATTATAGAAAAATTTCCAGAATAACCACATGAGAAAAAAAATATAGGGTTTAAATAATAATATTCATAAAATTTCGCTAAATTTAAATTTATAAAACATATCCTTGAAAATAAATCATTTTCCTGCATAAACCCTGGTCAGTTTAGAAACATTTGAATCTTAACTACCCTTAAATAACGATATCAAATAAAAAATTTAATAATGGAAATATAAAATGATTAATTATATAACATAACAAAGGTTTACTATATAAAACACATGTGGGAAATAATAAGTAAATATGAAAGTTTTCTGAGAGAAGCAAACTTGAGATGAGGAAGCCTTACTTGGATTCTCCCCTTACTTGTTACTAATAAAAACAACATGTATAAGAAATATTGATTTTAAATTCACTAATATTGAAAAAATAGAGATAATATAATATAATATAATATTTGTTATATCTTATCACCTATTAATTAATAATTATTTATTAAAATCACTATTTGTGGTGACCATTATTTCATTTTTTATGGATGTTTGTATTTAGAATTTTGGTCCTTTTACAATGATCAATGTTTATATAATTTTCCATAGTTTTTTAAAAATATTTTCTTTCTAAAAAAATCATACTATATTATATTATATAGTATAATACAAATACATGACATAAAAAATTGACAATGCCATATTTCATTAATGAATACGATTATATTAGTAATCTAATAAACCTATGAAAATTAAAAACATTTTAATGTGGAATAAAATTTAAAAAAATAAAACATTAATGGGAAAATTCTGATCATTCAATTCTTCTATAATCACTTCCACTATAAATAGATACCCCCCTATTTTGAAGAAATTTTTAAATTTTCAATGTTACCATAAAAAATATTCTATCATGTCCTAGTAGTTTCTTAAAAAATCTATTTCCTAACAAAATTAATTATTTGAAATCAAGCACTAGAAAAATATCATAGACCTATGATTCTAATATTTAGTTATATCATTGTGGTTGATATTAGCCTCATCAGACATGCACTATCTCACACAGATACAACTTATTGAACACACCCATTATCTTTCCTATTATAGTTTCAAAATCCTCAAAATAACCATTTTTAGTTAACTCACCAAAAATAATATCAACCTCTATAAAACATTAATCCATATACTTACCATTGTTACTACATCATTAATAAATAATGATCTCTCACGTAATTCAAAAACTAAATGGGATAGATACTTTTTTATATAATTATCCTATAAAAATAATGGAAATATAATGTTACTCAACTAAGATATAAAACACCCTAATTTGGGTTCAGTTATAACAGTCTCTCCAATTGATCATTTATAACACTATTGGGATATATTATCCTACAAAATAGAAGTAATATCCAAAATCATACACATTGGAAATAGGTATGAAACAATTATATCTGATTAAATCCTCACTATGTTACATTCCAAAGGTATAGGAAGTCCAAAACAAATCAACCACATACAAAAAAACACGGATACTAACTATAAAATAACTTCTACAAACAATGAATTAGAGATAATGACATAGATGAAAATTGAATAACTATAAAAAAAAATATAATTACTACATTTAAATGTTATTCATACACCATAAATGAATTTTTACATTTTCAACATACTGAAATGAATTACTAATGAACCTTATTTTTATGTTAACCTAGATATCTCGAGTTAAAAAGAACTCCTTATGAACTATACACTCAAATATATATAACAATACATCCAGATACTCCAACAACCTAAAAGTTCTCATATATTAAGTCCTCAATGGGGACAAACACTATCTGCTTTTCCTTCCGACTTCACTATCCTCTAGAACCAACTCCATTATCTTAAATCTTCTTAGTACAGCAGAACATGTTTCATATACAAATCCTTTTTACGTGAGTTTCACATAAACAATGTGGTGGAATCCTTGTTCACTACACCTAGATATCCATGTTGATAATTCCACCCGTATCACATCTTCATGATTATCCCTCTACTTAGTTAATGTTTTCCCCCAACTCAACGTGTCCTTCTAGTAAAAATGCACAATTATAGAAACTTGAGGGGTTTTCAATTGTATATCACTCTAGATAACCCTTATGTATCTCATCTGAATGTTGTGAAACCTTCAATAACATTATAGAAACATTTATGTCCATCATTTATGTAGTGAAAGTTTTCAATTATCTGATAAAAATTATTCTTGTATCCAAAACCTAATTTTTTTCATCCCAATAATTTTCCATTTATTGATGTCACTTTACCCTCAAGAATGTGTATTCTCCCAAAAATTATACATGAAGATAGTTATCCTTTCTTATTTTCATACCTGAACAACACTTATTCTATTTAAATTTCTATTTTTTTCTTATACTAAGATCATTCCTCTTAGATTCATCCATTAATATGATTCCATAAGTCAATAGTTATGTGATATAATATCTATTTAGTTCTTAGAAGTGTATATTTTGGGGATTTAGATTCTATAAATCCACTAACATAAACAAAAAATAGTTCCCAAACAAAAATCTAATAGTTTTAATTGATATGTGTATGGTGATGGTAGTTTAATTATTTTATTTCATTGTGTGGATGAGCTTCTTATTGACGTTTCAAAAGAAATAAATGAGATTATGGAATAAATATCCACATATTTGGAGATGAGGTATCTCGATACCATAAACTAAATTTTTGGTTTATTGATTATTAGGAACATAAATTATAGAACATTATTGTTCAATAATTCAAAATATATCTATAATGAGGTTCCACACATCCAAATAAGTAAAATTAAATTAGTTACAAGTACCCTGGATAAACACTTTATTCTATGTAAGTAGAAGTCACCTCAAATGTAATAAAATACTGAGTACAACAAAAGTGTCCCACTGACATAAGTATTAGGATGCTTTATATATTACTTCGTTTTTATATAACTAAATATTGACTATGTAGAGGTATTTATAGCATATTTCATGGATATTCTGGGAAGAGATAAATAAAATAAGGCTTAGTGGATACACTGGTTTCTAAAAGGTTTCATGAGTTTATATTAGTATTTTAGAATGAATGAACTTCTTTAATAGTTTTATAATTTCAACAATGTTATTGATGCGTAAACTATGTGGAGAACCACTGGTGATGTGTTCACATAGATTGAATGAGATTTGTGTTAGTTTTATATTCTTTTTGTAGTAAATTAAAAATCAGGAGAGTAATGTATGCTAAATTTATAGAAGTTAGAGTGGATTTGATTTGTTTGAAGGGGTGGTAATATTCACATGGAAGAATAAAGGATGTTTGTATGTTGTTTTTTATACTAATAATTTCATACATATTTCAAGATATTTTATGTCACACTAATTGATTATACATATTTATTTTATGTATCACATTATCCTTTTTTGAAAGAGATTAAATATATTGATCTTTGAAACATAAATTATGCTTTAATTTTGGTGGAAACAGTGAAAAAGGATTTAGTTTGGGAAAGTTTCAGCTTTTTTTTCTACCTCTTATAGAATGAGATATCTAAAATCATGTTTTCTGATATATATAGAAAAAACTTAATATTCATAGTGTAGTTATGTGTTTATTATGAATAATTTATTGGTGAAATTTCTTGAAAATTATTCCCATGTGATAGATTTTCATGTTCATCTGATGGGGAATTCATTTTCTAGCTAAGTGTTGAGTAAATTGAAATGATAAAATATATATGTCTAATTTAAGTAGTAGAAAATGATAGATGTGTGGAATTACCAAGATACATATTTTTAGAAGTGGTGCAATTGAAATAACTAATAATGACTTCCGATGTTGGAAATGTCAATTCTCTACGCACTTTTGTAATTATCAATTATTATGTAAATTGATAGTAATTTGTATTCATGGGGGTTAAAAAAAATTTAATCAAAAGTAAATGATAGGAAAACATAATGGTATTTTTTATTAATTCACTATTAATTAGGAAATAAAATTGAGGATGTGTTAGTCATTCAGTAGTCAAATATAGGTGGATGATCACTCATAATCATAAAAATTTGGTAGAACATGTTTAACTAGTTATGTTATATTATTAATAGTTATAAAGGGTGAATTTTCGTTGAAACATTTTGGAATTGTAAGAATCAATAAATTCATTAATAAATATTTTACACCATTCCCCTTATTGAGTTGGATTAATTCCAGAAATCATAAATTCATCTTTTTTCTATTCAATTTTTCCTTTCTATTATTTTATTAAATAAGTTTGTTTTGTCGTGTATATTGTAATGGCAGTGAATTGATAGGTTATATTTTCTTAACTGTTCTATATAAATAATTTATATGGGTTTATGTCATTTAAAAGACCCAAAAGATGGTTTTTTTGATTATTTTGGAGGCTATACAAATAATATAGGATATAGACTCAATATCCATTATTGATAAAAAATTCTATTAACCTCTTATTTTGAATATTCAATGAAAACTAAGATAGTTACCATGTAATATGAGTGAATAGATTAGAATATTAATAATATAAAACCACAAAAACTCTCCCTCTTGTTATAATTGAATCAAAACTAAGGATTGTTTATGGAAACATCATTTCAAAAAACCTTTTACCATGGATATAGTGAGACACCCTTATTAAGAACGTTCTCTAATAATGTGAAATAATGTAAAAGAATTTTTAGGTTTTCCCTATTTATAGAAATACCAAGACCTTGAAATGGAATTAGAGTAAAAATTTCAAAAGGTTATCCCTCTATATAACCACACCCAAGTTATATCTGTGTTGATCCATTCCAATTATATCCCAATAGGTAACCTATAAGACAAGGCCTATAATTTCTGATCACCTCCAAGGATATCAACCATAGAGCTAAATCCATACCCAATATAGATTCATGCCCACCCCTTAAGGGCTCAACTGGTTGAAAAATTATTTCCCCCATGATCCTTATATTTTAATTATTTCCAATCCCAAATTAAGTATTGCATAAAACTGGAGATGTTTCTTATCACCCTAATTCGATATTAGTTATGGACTATAATATCAATAATTATTTAAAAAATTATACTTTCATCATTAACCCCTATTAATGTTCATATATCATAACTTTTCATTGTTTGGCTAGGAAAAACCATATTCAAGTCACGATACCAAAAATCACAATCGTGATCCATAAAATTTGATAATTGGAGATGCTTGTATGGGTTCATTAGTAAATAATTAATCAATATCCCCAACTTTCTTTTAAAAAATTATTTGATTTGGGATTCTCATCTTGGATATCTATAACAATTTTATTTTAGAACTATTCATGTTTCCTAAATGCCTTGAGTCATAATCATTCGCATAGTGGGGAAAAAATCCCCCACCGCACTCAACAATCAGGATAAAATAGAATTGTAATCTCATTTTTAACTCTCCCTCCACACCATTTCAAGAAGCCTTCCTCCCATTAACCCACTTTTTATGACATTTATATTCCTGGAAACTATCAAAAATCCCTAAATATATACATTTCCCTAATTTTTATAAAAAAAACCATAAAAGGGACCTCTTTAGTCCATGTCACATGACCCAAAAATGAATGACACATATTATTATGTTTCACAAAGAATTATTTATTCTAATTACCTTTTTAGGGATACATAGAAAACAATTTTAATATGATAGATCTCAACTCAACAATACCTACTGCCTCTCTAGACATTGATAAATTTTAAACATTAAATCTGTATAACATTAAAATATAGTATAATCAATCAATGAGGGAAGATATATTTATACTCTCATACATGTAGTGTTTTAAAATTTTCATAGTTACAATTGACCAATTTTATGAAAAACATAAAAATTATTATTACATATTGTATTTTGGAAACATGTTTTCATTGTATAATGGATTCATGAATATTGAAATAGACATAAAATTGAGTTGATTCAACCCCCGTCCTATCATCAAAATGAATGTTCCATCCATGTTTCCCTATGTTATGGAGTTCGTGCTTTACATTTGGATATAATGTGTTGGAAATAACTGAATCTAACCCCCATTAATTGTAGAACGTGTAATAAATTCCAATATTTTGATAGAAATGTGTATGTCTCATTTCTTATGAGCCCTATGATCGAAAAAATCAAATATAATTTTTTTCCAATCAATATGATTCATCTTAACCATGAAATATATTTCTATGATTATTGGCATAGTATCATGATGTTTTCAATATAGTTAGAAACTATTATAAATTTTCTCTATAATAAATGTAATATATATATATAAGTAGTAACACTATAATGGTGAAAAAAATAATGTATAATTATATATAATCATGATAAAATTGATTAAATGTATAAGTCAAGTTAATAACAGGATTCACACAATCAAAATATAATATTTTTACGATAATGATAGAGTGTGTTGAAGGTGGTATTGTTTAGATCCTAGCTGTATTGGTTAGAATTGTGACACTAGATATACAGAAAAAAGACACATGGTAACATATATAATATTTAATTGAAATATAGTATAGAATTGTGTTCTATATCGTGGGAGAGACTTTTGTTTTTAGATATATTATGTGAATGTAACTTTACAATTTTTAGGTAGTTATGTGATTGATATTTCATTTATTGTTAAATGTTTTAAAATTGTTTATTTGAATATGATGAGGATCAAAGGTGTAGTTTATCAATTACCATAAATGAAATTGATGTTATGTTTATGTGATGTATAGTGTATGTGGGGTGATATGGAATGGGAAATATGGGTAGAGTGTTTCTCTAATATTTTCAGTATATTTGACTAGTTTGGAAGTAATGTAGATTATATAGCTTTAGAGGGAAGATAAGGATGTGATAGAAGAGTAATGAAATTCAACGAAAATTATCCTACTCTTATAACATAGTGTGATAAATAATGATGAATTAAAGAGTTTTAAAATGAAAAACAATTTATAAATATTGGAGTTCTTGTTTATGAAATTTAGTAGACATAAATCAAGAATAGTTTACAGAACATTGGTATTTAGATGGTGTATATTGAAAGGGGAGTGTATTAATAATTGAAATATTGAAATCATATGATTCCCTTACAATTTATGAGTGCTACCCAATTATAAATAAATTTTGGAATTCCATGTTTCGAATTAGGATATCTATTGATCAGTAGTTCCCTACTGAAATAACCATTGGTGAGGGCTTGTTGTTAGCCTTGAGAATTATAGAAAAAGTATATAAAAGGGTGGATAAAGATGGATACTTCTAGACTATATTTATGTATATAACCTAATAAATATAATGTCAAAATTATATTCTTCAAATAACTATGATAAAATGTTCAATTTTCTATTTAGTGTTCTTTTTTTGTGTAGTAAAATATAGTTTTTTGTTGAATAAAATCAGGCAGAAATTCATTCAAGTAGAATGAGACCATTATTCATAAAATGGTTGATTACAGGATTATCGAAACAAGGTGATTTCTAACATAAAATAATCATATAAAACATTATTTAAAGGTGTATATATGATTTCATATGTTATATTGGGGAAGTAGGGGTAAAAATGAGATTATCATGCCAATAAGTGGGTGTTGGGATCACCCATGGTCCATAAGACCAATTACTAGGGCATGTCTGTTAGAAGTTCTGAGTAATGATAATATTTTTCTTTTTTTATCAATAATTGAGGAACAAAAATATAAAATTATGACAGTGTTAGTATGGAAATCATAAGTTAAATCTATTGGGGGAATGTTCCCTATGTAACCGCTACTGTACAACTCATGTTGATATGTTGGATAAACTACTAATGGAATTTAGATTTAGTAGGTGATTTATAATAGAGGTATTTGATATATATTAGATGTTTTTTTTAATTATATATAGTTTTATAGGATTCAATAGATTAAATAACATACATGTGATACATATCATGGATTATTTCACTCTAACTACACATATAATATTTTTTAACATAATCTACGTAGGACTAGGGTTATAAGATATTTGTTCCTAGGACAATAATATAATGGAAAATGAATTTTTTATTTTCTTATAGTATACTGAATATCTTCAAAAATATTTATTATGTTTTTTATTTTGATTAGGTATATGTTATGTTACATGTATCTAGAAAAAACCAAACATGAGTCAACGAAGCTAATCAGGGTGGTTTAGCGCAGGTGAAGACTTGCTATAATGAATTTCATTGTAGTAAGATCAGTGTTTAGATAATGATTTATCATTAGATATAACTAAATTATGTGTTACAAGTATATATATTTATTAATTTAAATAAAAATATTATTTCATATGATCTGGAATTTTGAGCTGAATTTGGAGTTTAACATTTCATAAGAGGATGAAAAGTGAATCTAACGGAGTTAATTGTTATTGTAAAAAAACAAATTTTTCAATGATGAGGGGAATAGTGAGAGTATGTCATGTCTTGTGGGGAAAAATGATTGAGAATTATACCAGGGGTATTAGCATATTGAGTGGTCCCTACAAATTCTTTAGGATTCCTCTCAATAATGATAATATACATGGTGCGGATTTTATAATGCCCTATGTCATTATATGTTGGAAATATTAGAAAAAATACATGTATTGATGTATCATAATTTAGGTAATTTTGTAACATTAGTATAATAATCATAGGAGCATAGATTTAATCATGATTAAAATATTAATGATGTAGGTTTTTTTATTTTGGTCTGGATGGAAATTACTCGAAGTTGATTTTTGGTGTATTCAGCAAATGATAATAATTTGGACGGTGGTAACATGATCCACCGGGAACCAGATCAAGCACCATCAGGTACCTGATAAATGGACGATTGGTTCTACACTACAATATTTTTGTGGTGGGTCCATTTGGCACCTTATGGGGTACTATGTGGAGAATAGAGTTCAGGCCACCTCATGGATTCCGTGCCACCTAAAGGCCTTCAGGGCCACTTGATTTGTAGTTCCACAGACAGATTCTATAAGGAACAACTCTAGAAGAAAAAAGAGCATGGTGCATTCACCAGAGAAGGTATAAATGGACATAGGAAGAATGATAGGGTATCGAATTTTCCATTAGTATTGTGCCTATACACCTCTGAACATGGACATGCTTGCCGAACAGTCATGCAAAGGTGGAGAGATGATCTTGATACAGAAGCTGGGGTGGAGAAGTTTCAAGTATCCATAGTTTGTATGATTTCAATAAGATCTACGAGTCATGTAATGTCTCCAAGCATGTGTTCAATGTAATACCTAATGCCTCTGGGCCTTATAAGGGTTCGCCCTCATCCCTTGAAAGGGGGTTATAAGAAAATAAATCAAAATAAGGCATTAAGGTCATTCAGTAGTGGGTCATGGATCCTTCTTAAAAGGGGGAATAATGCTCATATATTTATATCCATTCTCCATCCCGTCTTCTTGTTTTTCATGGATCTTAGTAAAGGTTATTTCAAAAAGACTCTCCCCATATGTCCCCCAATTACTCCTTATGTTGATGTGAGATTTACTATAATGTACATTTTTTCAAAATCATGTTTCATTTCATCTTAATTCTTGATTATTTTTATTATAATTTCCCCAAACATTTATCTATTTCCTGTAGAATATTAAATTGGTTTCTGTATATAAGGAAAAATCATATTATGAAAAATTATAGTTCCTAATATGATATCAAAAATAATCTAAAAGAGTACGATAACACATCATTACTAAATATTGTAGTTTAGTTAAATTTTATAATAAGGCTTACTATGAAAGTCAATAATTTCACTCAAAATTAACACTTGGTTGGTTGTCAAATCGTAATTATATCAAGTTAGAGTTATAAACACATTAATAGATCATTTAATCATCAGTGGTTATGGTATCATATTCAATTAACCATGTGAATGCGTTTATTAGATTATGAAATTATGTTTAATTATGGGTTCAAAATATTTATTAATTATAACACATTTTATTTAATTAAAAATGGATTGCAATATGAGATATAAACATAATATCATAATCATAAATTTGGGGAGAGATAAAACTTTTAAAAAATGATTTTAGGGGTAATACTAAAATGAGATAGGTTTCCTTTTTAATATTATATAATACAGAAGATGAACTTATGTATGATTTGATTCCATGCATGGGGGTTTGGATTTGGGATGATTTAAAAGGGGTATATAGGTTTTAAATTGTGTGTTTGGATAGATATATTATAATTTGACAAAAAGGAGTCATATACTTCATGATTAGTGGTGAAATAACTAGGGAATATGTTTCCATGGGTTATAGGTACTAGTTTTATACATGTGTTCTAGTAGGGGTCTCTGTACATGGGATAAATTGTTATGTATTACCCATAAAATTTATTGGATAGTTAGGATTGTTTTAATATGGGTTTTTATTTTAATTATTATTATAGATATGTGTCGACCTAGTTAATTACATGGTCGTAGAGGGGTAGTAGTTTTTTAACATCTCATCCCATCTCAACATGAAAATGTTTGCTCGACCAGTAGGTCACAGGGCGTCAAGCCTTCTTCCCCATATGCTAGAGGCCCCTGACTAGTAGTGAGTGTCTCAAGAGGTGATAGTCGGGATACAATACCATCCTTTTAGGGTAGAAAAATAGTTTAATTGAATGTAAATAATAGCAAATAGAGGAACCAGTAATAAAAGAAAAAAAAGATCATTGAAACATTTATATAAAATGAATGATAAATATGTCCAACAATAATATAAAATAGATGCATTCATTTCATTATGGTGATAAAAAATATAAAAACTAGACCAAAAAATGTCAATAAAATATTAAAGTCATAAATTATCAAATGGAATAAAATATCAATGGAAATTATCCTGGTGAATCCTAAGGACCAGCTCGTTCATGTGCTCCTAAGTCCCAAGTACAAGTAAAACTGCACAAGCAATCATCCATGGTCCTATAAACATATGGTCAACTCTAGTACCCTAGTTAAATGGTTTCATGATCTTTGTGTGAGATATAAATAGTAGTAGTATACCACTCATGGTGTCTATTACGAAATCTTTTTATAAAAATACACGAATCATTTCACATGTAATTTAAATGAATAATTTAATTGAATAATATAAATTACTTAATAAATAAATAAACAACCCCATCATCATAGGTTCCAATAGGACACCTAGATGACTCTTCCTACTTCGTCCCATGACTATAAATAATATCTAATTAGTATATATATATAATGTAATGATTTATATATAGTATATTTATTTATTGAATCCACTATATGAACCCAGTATGTGAGGACATATGTGGCCATATACCAGGAATAATTGTTGCGAGCTAGACCATGGTCTAACTAAGTAATATATAAGAATTCTAGACGAGCCTATATTCTCAGAAAATATTGTACATGACCTATGTCCCAATATATTTTGAGACTTCATGCATGACACTTGGGATGGTGAATGAGCCATCATGTTATCACTATAAATTTGGAGTGTCGCACCTCAGCCCAAGGTCCCATAGAGTATCAATTGTTCAAGAAATCATGCGCTCAACACTATATGTAAGGGAGCATGATTTTACTCCATGATAAATAGATACCTTACCATATTATACAATGTATTTTTGAGAAATAATCATACAGTAATAATAATTACAATCATGATAAAATACCTCTCATACTTTATATTTAGTGATCTTGTTATATAATCATAGTCATTACATTTAACAATATCATATAAAAATTATGATATTATGGGGGTGTCCTTACACCCTTTATAATTTATTTCCTTTAAATAGAACCTGATAATATATTCAAGTAATGAAAGTCATAAAAAACTATCCAAGTTATAAACTACCTTTAAAATAATTTAAGGAAGAAAAGACATTGTGTCAAGACGATCCATTTATTTCATTCTATTTAATTAAAAATTACATGGAAATTCATTTTACTATATATGAATGACATTTAGAGGTTTCCTTCAATAATTGATCATTTTCCTACATGGGAGATATAATTTTTAATCTAGACCAATCCCTCATGATATTCTTATTTCAATTAAGCAATTTTTGAGTGTGGGGTCAATTCCATTTAAGGTAATCAAAGAGTCCCTAGACCAGCATGCCACATATCAAGCACTAACATAAAGGCTTAAAAAACTTCTAAACCATAAAAAAACATGAAATAGAAAATAAATCACAACCTTTTAATTCAATAGACAGTGAACCTTGTCCGAGGGGTATTATTATGAAAACAAGATATTTTTATCGGACAATTAATTTATCATAATCAATAATCACATTAAATCTCTATAAATCTTATCTCATTAAGATAAAAATTATAAATGAAGAAACAAAACGTATAAAATAATAAAATATTTCACATGGAACCTTAGATGTTATGTTGTCAATTGGGCATCCAATTACTATATATATTTTTTTAAATCTCATATGAACTCTTATATTTCATTATGGACATTTTAGAAAATTATTTATCAAGATGAATTATAGGCTATCACACTCATGGGGTTTCTCAAATTGAGGTTAAAAACTTCAAAAAACTAAACAAAAATCAATAGGTGTTGTATAAGGTGAAGAGAGAAATAAAATATGTAGAATGAAATTATAGAGTAGTTTGTGGAAATGTTCTTTGTGGAAAAAAATGAAAATATTCATAAAATTATGGAAAAATAAGAAAACTTTTACAGAACCACTAACTTGTACATAGGATAATCTACTCATCCAGTATAGAAGTGTTATTCATCCAAGTTATGATGAATTATAGGAAATGGGATTTCTCCTAAAAAAGTGTAAAATGATATCTCACTAAAAATAGTGCAATTGATGTATACAGAAAAATAAAAATGAATCAAGAGGACTTGAGATATTAATTATGTGGATCTATATAGACTGACGATGCTCAATTTGAATTGTTGATAAATGAGATACCTTGAAACCAAGATTTATCATTAGAGGAGGAACTCCATGATCAAGGTAGGATTCTTGTGACTGGAGGAATATGAAATATATACGAAAAAAATTAAAAAATAATTAAGTGTATTTTTGTAATATCATCCTCAAACATGAGTCTCACAGTGAGGATGTATGGTTTTTCTACATTGTGCACCAACCATGTGGTACACAATGAATAATAAATTCACCACACATTGTTTTCCTAGACAATTTTCCAAACTATGAAACTACCAAGAAATGAATAGTGCATAGGTACTAACTATGTGGCACTGACAACGAGATCTAGGTGCACAGTTTATAAAAACTATGTGTAGCCCATTCACTACTCATCTGTACCTATAAAACAAGACATATGGTTTTCTATTGGGGCTCTCATGGATTTTGACAAACCGTACACCCAATACATACCACCCAAACCTTGATTATTGAGGGATGATGCTACCAAAACTCAATGAGACATTCATCTGACCTCTTAGTCCTTTTCTAAAATCCAAACATCAAGACATTGAATTATTCCAACTATTTAAATTATATTTCTAATTATCACCTATTAAAATGACCCATTAAGTAAACACAAAAATTCCAATTCCATTGTAATTTTACCTAGTCTCAAAACATGGGTCATTACATCCTCACCACCTTTGAAAATCTCATCCCCAAGAAGCCTTTGGGAACAATGAAATCAAAACCTAATATATTGGGGTCATGAAATCTCTTTCGAATGGCCATGATATGTTTCCAAACATCCCCTACACCTCTAAGAATTACATAAGAACATGACACTGAAGCCATCAAACTAGATCTAATGATTGATTTATAACTGATGATTTGAGAAGGAACTTACCCAAGCATATTTAGTTAGAGTCACAATTGTGTTCTTGTCTCTTTAAACATCTGAGTAATGGTTCTCACCACCATCAGTGTTAGAATTAAATCGAAAATTCCAAAACATGTGTCTCCACCATTGGATTTTCCTTAAAAGTCACTCCCTAAGTGTTATAGAGATGCACTTAGTACTATCTTGAAATGATCAAGTGTTAGATTCCCCAATGAGCTTATTTATCTAGGTCGATTCGACATCTCATTAAAATCCCATTATGACATGAACAATAGTCATCTCAACCTGATGAAATCTAAAAATTAATCATTCACATACTTTATACCATAATAAAGAAGGATAACCATTAAAAACACCTACATCTATCCATTTTATAATTCTCCTAGCTTTTTCAGATAGTACATCCCATACTAAGCCACTATGGCTTCTTCTAATGAATTTTAAATTTGTCACGAACATGTCCTCTGTAGCCCATACCTAATTTCCGATGTCATGTCATGGTTAAACCATGACCTGACCATTTAAATTATCGTACCACCACATGAACAAGGGAGTAACCTAGATCCAATACATTTTTATTTGTCACCCCATTTTGAATCACCTCCGAGCCTGAGTACAAGTCTGGGATAACCTCATAATCACCCACTAGAGTCCAAGTAACTAACCAAAGGTAGTCTATAAACATGTGTACAAGTATGTCATTAGAAAAAATACACGATGACCACCTCATAAAATTGACTTCTCCTAGAGAGACATCCACCTAGAGGACATGTCAAGGGAAACAATTCATGTCCATAAGACCATAGAAGGCATTCCTACATGGAAACACAATTTTTACTCACAACTAATAGATCCTCATTTAAAACCATGGGTTAGCATGCAAATAAGATAGAACCCACCTCCCAATCCCCATAACATAATATTTTTTTTTCATAAGATTGAAACTCCATTAATGAATCATAGATGATGTCATTATAGGGTACATGCTCATCACTAAGAATAATACACTAATATGGGAAACCATGAAATAAAAAATAACAACAATCGTATTTTCACATGTTGATATCTTGGAAAGACCTTTTCTTCACCTACCGAAAAACATTATTAATTAATGACATGATTTCACCCCATGAGTCATCGCACAATAATTCAAAATTAACTATGTAAGACATCCATGACCAATGGTGTATATCAAGGATTTAATACCATAACTACCTCATCAATATTGTGTGGTCGAGAAAGAACAAACATGAAAACACAAGAGCCAACATGATTCTACACACCTTGAGACAATCCTAGTCCTTATGAAGAGATTTATAATAGTAATTCATAGGCTTGTTAGATCAAAACCACCTTAAATGTATGTGTGTTGTTCCTCGGAATCCTGACCACAACCTCACAACATTTGGAATGAAAACAAAACCAACCAGACTGGCATGTCAAAATCAACATATTTTTATAGAAATTCATTCTAAATATTAGGATGAATTAACTACTTTAACACATAGGTCACCCTACTATGGAAATGTCCTAATATTGTACTCAATAACATAATGCTCAAGAATTCAACTGAACTCAACTGAATTTTTAAACAATTTAACATCTCATTGTGTACCGCGCATACCAATGAAAACAACCCTAAGACTACAAGAGAAGCCAACAAATATTAAACATTTCACATTTTCTATTCTACCTTTGTATTCATGTATCATATAGATTATTCAGAAAACGTCACAAAATCACATTATCTTATGCAACCATAATCAAATTGATGAACTCCTGAGTATCCTACAAAAAGAGGAAATGGTCACAAGAACTTCGTAGCGGATGACCATTCCCTAGGAATGTCTAACTTGCTGAAACTGAGTATCACTAATTCTTATTCCCTTATCAATGGTCATAGAAAACACCCAAACCACCCATTAAAACAAGAGTATCATTAAAATCTAAGAATCTGGCAAGGGAAAACAGAACCTGAACGACCCCAAGTATTAAAGAAAATATTGTATTAATAAATACATTTTAGCTCTAAGGGTAATACCTACCATGTGATATCCCTATATAGAATCATAAGTGTCGATCCTATCACTAGTTCCTGAAAATATAAACTCATTAGGCTAGAGAGACTGTTATTCAATATATTTTTGAAAATTAGAACACCTATAGAAAATGATCATGCTTCTATTCCAAGGATACAAAAATGAAAGCTTTAACTACCCTTGAATGAGGATTGAAACAAAGGAAACCACCAATGGATCCATTTTAAATCCATTATATTAACTCATATATAAACATTAAACATTTAATATATTTTAACACAAGATCATGTACCAAATATAGAACAATAGAATTTCATACCATATTTAACTAACACCTTAAAGAGAAATTGAAAAGTATTATTGAACTCAAATTTTATTTATTTTATAATTATTAAAATCCAGTTTAAATTATGAATTCAATAAAATAAATTCCATTAAGTCTTAACAGATAAAGTGACCTATGAGGGTCCTGTTAAACCAAATTGGGTTCATCAAAATGCTACCCAATAGCATTTGTTTAATTATTTAAAGTTATAAACACCCATAGTAGGTTATCTCATAAAAACCAGTCCCCAATGACCTACATGGGTTCAACTATTCATTTTAAAATGTTAAACATACGGGTGAATCTACTCGATCACTGGAGGTAAAGTCCTTAATAATGAAGCCAATTAATTTCTCATTAAAATTTTAGCAACTTCTACCATTATAACTATATTAAAATATAACATGGTCATATATATATATATATATATATTTCTATATACCAGACCATAAAGCGACAATACAATATACAAGTTGTAATTTGGATCTCATTTAAGTATAACTAATTTAAATTATCAGTTGAACATAAAAACCATTTTATTTTAACAATGGTCTAGATTTATATTCAATCTCAAAAGAAGGATTTAATACATGTGTTACCCTTTACCAAATACAAGGTATCCATATACCTTACAAATTAAAACCAATTCATGTTTAACCACAACGAATGAATTCTACTCATTCTACTAATTTACAAAAACCAAGACAAAAACTTATCATTTTTCTATGAGAAGTAAACATTGAGAAACATGCAATATGAAAAAAATGAAACAATGGATGAAAATTATATGTAGATAGGAAGACTATAGTATTTTTGGAAAATCATGTTACATAAAGATGAATTCTAATGAAAAAAATTGAATTTCATAACACTCTAGGCACATTATCCAAATCAGAAAGAGGAATATAAATTCAATTACCTGGCCTGGAGTATTCATGGAATGTGAATAACTATGTTCCCATTATGATTCATGTAATGCTATATTATTTCCAATCAAGGAAAAGTAAAAAATACAATATACATTATAAATCAATAACCATGGAATGTACATCAATAACTCTTTGTAAAATGAAAAAAAACAATAATATGAAGAACCATGAACAAAAATTCCAACCCTAGACACCTTGTCATTTCCCTATAGGAGGGGTGACCAGTAATAGGTATGTCTCCTTACCAAGAACCAAGACATTTATAGTATCCTGTTTACAAGCCCAAACCCTTAAGACTATGTAAAAAAAGAAATTCTCTGATACCACGTGGAAAAATCTTGGCCTAAATTGCCAATAAAATTGTGTTCCAACCAGTAAGTCATATGGACTCAAACATGATTCCCCGTACACTAGAGGCATATTTCTAGCTTTGAGGGTCTCATGAGGTTATACCGGGGAAACAATAACATCATATAAGAGAATATAAACTGCTTAACTGAAATTAAATAAATGAAAATTGTTATAACTAAAACAAACACAATAGCAGAAGAATAAAATAAACAAAATGTAATATTTTGACAATGAAAAAAATTAAAAAATTTAATTTATTTCCTAATGATGATACATAACTAAACCAGTATATAAACATTAAGAATCGATACATATTACAATACATGAATAAAGAAATTAAATAATACAATCAAGGGAGATCTCTACAAGAAACCTAATCTCCAACTCTGTCATATTCATCTAACTCTCAGGTAATCGAAAAACAACACAATAAATGTTCATCGGCCCTACAAAAAAAATTTATACTCAAGTACCATTGTGCAATGGTGTCCTGACCAGTGTGTGGGATATAAATCCTAGTAGGTTACCACCAAGGGGTTCTATGACTAAATATATTCCATAAATATAAATGGTTTGGTTTAATGGTAATACGAATAAATAAACAAACTAAATAAGAAATAGAAATAAATAAATAAATAAAGATTCCCATCAACTGAGGTACTAATAAGACACCTGGCCTACTCTACCTTCATATTCCAATGAATGGAAAAATTATCTAATCAGTATATATATATATATATATATATTTATTAATGATTTATTTATATTGTATAGTTATTTATTGAATCCACCTCTATGAACTAATTATGTATTGATAGATGTTTCCATTTACCTAAAATACTCTGTCATTGATGTACTGAGGTATTTCTTAGTCATATATAACCTATATAAATGAGTCTATAAGCTCATGAAGTTGGGTACAGATGATACATACGCGTATATTATGATACTCCATGAATGACACTAATGATGGTGAGTGATGAATCATTTCATCACTCTAAAATAAGAGTGTAGCACCTCATTCCAACATCCTATATAGTTTAAATGTTACGAGATGTCATAAACTCAACACATGATGTAAGGGAGCTTTATTTTCATCTATGATCAATAGATCCCTTACCATTAACAACATCCCATTTATGAGGCATAATCATATATCAGTAATAATATTATATATATGAAAATAACTATCATTCATTACATTTACTATGCTCATTATTTAATCAAGAATATTAAATTTAAAAGTTGAATCTACAAGGAAAGATTTAAAAAATAGGTTTTTCCACCCTTTATACCTATTTTCCTTTCAATTAAAAATTTTAATCCATTCCAAAAAATAGTTCCATCATAAAAATTCTAATCACATTAAAAAATCCCATTTAGATAATTTTATTAATGAAATATATCATGCCGATCCATTCAATTTATTTCACACCACTAAATTAAACATGACATGGAAAATAAATTTTCTATATAGAGAATAATTTTAGGGGATACTATCAATAATTTAGTGTTTTACTATAAGGTTAATTTCATTTCTATGATGGAAGGAGGTAGTGGGTGGTTCTTGGTTTAGTTAAAAAGTAAATAAAATGGGGAAATTCCATTAAAGAGAATCAATTAATCCATGAAAAATCATGCCACATATCATGAACTAACATAATGTATTAACGAAAAAACATATCCATAAATAAGTCATGAAATGGATTAATAAATCACCCATTAATAATTATTAAGACAAAACACCTCATCTGAGAGGTTTTATTATAAAAGAGGACATTGTTTATCAAATAATTCATTTATTTTAAACAATATTCAAAATCAATCATCATAACCCAAATCACATTACAAAAACATCTAGAAAATAAGATACTAAATATGAAAAAAAAACAATTAAATGTCTCCCATTAAACCTATGTTGTTCTTATAAAAATTGTTCTTGAAATTAAGAGGGTTAATTACCTTAAAATCTAATTTTATCACTTAGGATGAGATCTGTGACTTTTAATCAATTATTTATCAAGGGGAAACAATGGTTGGGACACCCATGTGTTTTCGATGATTGAGGTTAACAAACTCAAACTACAAAACAATTCTCAATAGTAATAATTCAATGATTAATGATAAATTTAATATGATGTAACCAATTATAAAATAATGTGTGGAAATAGGCACCATGCTCTACAGTAGTGTAATTCATAAAATAAAGGAAAATGAAGGAAAAAGTTGTTGACCCCTACCTCATACTTAAGATGATCTAATAATTCAATATCAATTTTTAATTTTTCTCGGTTTAGAAGAATCAGAATAAATTGACATCCACCTTGAATATAGGGTGAATAAGATTGCACGAAAATAACACAATAGCGTTGAAGGTAAAATTACAAATATTAAAATTGACTCAAGATCATACCCATGAAGATCCATAATGGTGAATGATGTTTGATTCAAAAAAATAACGAAGGCGATATATGGAAGAATATATTAGGCATTATAGGAGGAGCACATGGATCTTGAAGTGCCTCACGTTGTTAGAGAAAGAATAGTGAATGATGAAAATGAAACTTAAAACTCATTAAAATTATTTTGGTAATTTCACAATCAATCCAATGGTGCACAATTTTTCCACGTTGTTTATCCAAACAGTGTGCCAACTGTGTGGCACCCACTACCAATGAAATCTACCTCACATGTTTGTTTCTTATATTTTTCCTAACTATGCACCAAATGTGTAATGAATAGTTCATATGTACTACCTAAGCGTATATAATCATGTAGGGTAGATGCAATGTGTGGAGAAAATGTGATCAGCCCATGCATTTCACATCTACAACTTTAAAATATGATACATGGTTTTATGTTTGGGGCCACACAGTTTCATAACAACTATGGTCCCTATTTGTACCATCCAAACAACGATTCTCATGGCCCCATTCTCCCAAAACACAATGAGGCCTCTGAGGGACCACTTTATCCTTTAACCAAGTCCAAAATAAAGAGGTCGAAGTGTCTCAAATCATGAAATTACGTTCCATAGCATGGTTGGGGAAATGATCCATCTAATAAATTCAAAAATTAAATTTCCCCTGGAATTTTATCTTTTCTCAAACCATGGGCCGTTATTGTTTTTCGACTATAGAACTCCAAAGAAGGGGGTGAATTGATGATAGATTAAGTGGTGGGAATAAAGAATATAAATGTATTCCTAGTGTGTAATATTTAGAGTATATAATAGAGTGGTTTGATGGGTGGATCCCTATTTATATATATATATTGGCACTAAGTAGTAGAATTTAGGTACATGATATTCCATAGTTAATCATGTAATATTTGTGATAGGATTCAAGGGTTTTTAATGCATGGGCCTACTATAAGAAGCCATGGAAAACTTGGATTGTTCGAAAATTGTATTTTATATAAACAGTCTGTGCACAATGGTATGTTTTGTTTTCTACATTTTCATACAATGAGTAATTTTTTGGAAGAAGCTTACTAGATTTTGAATCAATATAGGGTTGTTTTATTATGATTTAGGATTTAAGAGTATATATCTGGTATATTTCTAAGAGACTTATATGAGTCTCCATTGAGAGACTATTATATATGATTGGTTTCTATGATATGTTTATTATTTCATTGGATGTGTGTAGGTCATAGCCTAAAGGAATCAGGGTTGTTATGGGATAATGATTTGGATAATGATCCTTATTTGGGAAGATTGAGTCAGTTGAGGTGAGACAAGATTTCGTTTCATTAGATGTTAACTTCTAGTTGATATCTAGGCCGGGGTTTTTAAAATATTGAATTATAATGTATGGGGAATATCTATTATGTATTGTTATAAGCCATACTTATTAGATTATACATATCATGATTTTAGGTGGAATTATTTTGGGTTTTTGTTTTTGTTTTTAAATATAATTGTGGGCTGTAATACAAACTCTACTCACATTATAGAGACCCAATTTTCATGGAGATTATTTCGTGGTGTGATTCACATACCTATATTCTTTTTATCCAAGAATGAAAATTTTATATCTTTTCTATATGTATTTACTATTTACATTACGTTATCAATGTTATAAATGATACATTTCCTATATTCATAAAAATATTAATGTTGAATCTTTTATTTAATATGGTTTCAATATCTATGGGTCTTTAAATGTCAATATATTTTAAGAATATTGTTTCTATTTGAGAAAATATATCTGATAAGTTTCATCATAATATCTTCTATGGAAAAAATCTATATGATCTTTTGGCATTTTCTAGTGATGGTAGGGATATATGTTCTAATTTCTGGGTTATCTCACAACAAGCAAGCATAGTTTCATTCATAATTTGTGATAATATAATATTTACTTCCTCAAAGATAAATTCATTTTATTTTTTGTGTAATATATTAGAGGCCATGTTGGTTTTGTTATTTTGAGTTATTTTTTCACACAATACATGTTCACCATCTTGGATATTTTGACATCATGAATATAAATAGGAATATACACATGTTGTATATATAATCAATATGTATTATCTTATTGTTTTGTACAGACCAAACCAAGGAGAGACCCAAGATTTTACCTTATGCACATTCTATTAGAAATTTATTATTTCCCTTTGTACATGATCTTCTTAGTGGTTGGTACTTTTTGATATATGTATATATGTTCAACACATGATCTTCTTATAGGGTGATACTTTTTGATATATGTATATATGTTCAAAATAAGTTCATTTTGTAATATGTTGATACTGTCTATAAATTATTAATAGTTATATTATTGTTGTATTTATTTTTTATACTCAGATGTTATAGGTTGTTTCAATTATTTATATGGAATTATATGTTTTGTTATCAATAGTGTAGTCTCAATAGTAATTGACAGAGACTATCACCACTAATCGATAACATCTATATTATGGGGAGGCACACCTATTTTCATTTAACACCATAATACTTGATTGTTTTTTTAA
This sequence comes from Viscum album, assembly GCA_963277665.1. NCBI lineage: Eukaryota > Viridiplantae > Streptophyta > Magnoliopsida > Santalales > Viscaceae > Viscum > Viscum album. The sequence goes on along the minus strand of OY728146.1, from coordinate 181,980,471 downwards.
TATATGTTAGGGTGTTCAATCATTAATAAGATTAATAATCAATTAATAATCACTAAAATATCTAAAATGATTTAATAATGAAATTTTATCAAACATAACAGATAAGATACATTAGTACGTTAATTACAAAAAATTAAATGGTGGTTGACCAATCTTATGAACCATGACAGAGGAATAGGAAAAGCAATTAGATGTTTCATCAGCCAAGGGTTTCTTCATCTCTACTAATGGATCTTTTTTGATATGGTACATACTGACTGTGAAAAACTCTTGTTGATATAAATGTTGGTGGCCACTATAGTTCCAAAATATCTAATGGGTTATAAAATATATATGACATAATATCGAAGGAATTTTATATTATATTTTCATAGGAATAAGAGTTATAATGATTAAATATACAACCATAAATTATGTAGAATATCATATTATCAATCATAAAATGTAATTGAAATAATTAGTGACAAGTAAACATGTGAATAAAGAGTGAGGATATTACTATGGATTTTGAGGTAAGTGTGAATTTTTTTACAAGCACTTTGATATTTTAGCAAAAAAAATTCCATTTCAAGCAGAACATATCAATTACATGGGAATATATATATAAAAGTATTATATTGAGATGGGTCAATTTATTATCAAATATAATCCAAGTCAGGGAAGTAATTTTACCATAACTTTTATAGATACAAGGACCATTGATACAATATGACTTTATAATATAAAATCTCAATATCAATATGTCTGTCTAGGGACACACTCAAAAACGAATTATCTGTAAAAAATTGATTTTATCTCAATAGAAGATAAATGAATTGAAAATATTTTGGTCTAGCATTAAAAAATATATCCAGACAAGAAATGAGTGAATAAATAAGGAAAATAATTATACAAATATTGAAATACCAAATTTAAAATATATATGATAATTTTTATTTAATAATTGATGAGAATATCATTCAATAATATTTTTATTACCCAAGAAATTATTCACAATATGGAAGTTCAGGATGGATATATTAAAATATAACTTACTGTATATGAAAAATAAAAAACATAAATTACTACCAATATCGGCCCAAGGTAATGTGTAATGATAATCACTACTCACATTACTGAAGTAATGAAGTATAAAAATGAATAAAATCTATAAAATGGTGATGTGAAAGCTAAAAAAAGAAACTCACTATATAGAAAATAAAGATGATAAAAAGTAAGGGGTTCAGTGAGAACCTATTCAATCTATAACGTCTTGATATTTTTATGAAATATTTCCCATTATATGATTTCATTTTATTGATATATTGCATTACATTTAACACTATATTTAAATGAACCATGATATAATATTAAAATAGTATTATTTATCTTTCTAGTTACCGCCATTCCATTAGATTGGTGGGTAGGAATATAAATAATTAAACTATGAAAAATGTATATGTATATAAGTGTAAAATTATATCATTTTTTATCAACGTATTAAAAATGTAAATAAAACATAATTCAAATAAAAAGAAATATTTCTCTCAAAAACATTTCTTATGTGCAAAATGTGTTTTTAATGTAATTAATTAAACTAATCTATATTTTTAATGATTTAAATATAATTTTTATATCATTTAATTTATAAAATGTATTTAACATTCAAAAACCATTTTACTACTCATAGGATACGAATAAATCTCTGTGTATGCAAATTTTTTTAAAATAGATTTATCACTTTTCTCATAATTTTATTAAAATTAATTTATAAAATTTAAAGGTATTTAATCAGATAAAATGAATTATATATTTATTTTCATGGATTTAATGTTTTATAAATAGGCCCGTTTTATTTTTGGTCAATATGAATAGAACATATGGTAAAATTTATTACCTTCTTAATGGATAAAGGAAGTAAATCTTGACTAAAAATAATTTACAAGCATATTATTTTTCCACTTAATTGTTATTGGTTTAATATAATTCAACCCCCATTACCTTAGGATCAACATTTATTAGTATAATGGATACTTTTTCTATGAAGTTTATTTATATATTTTCTAAATCTATGAAAGTTAAAAAAATGTCACTCTCCTAGTTTAAAATATCATTTATGTGTTCACACAAGGAAAAAATCATTTTATTAATGATTCAAAATGTTAATATTGTTAGTAATTAAATTATATTCCAAGTGATAATGTATTTATATTTTTTAGGTCTTTTAAATTGACCATAAAATCTTACACAATGCGAAAATGTTATTTATTTGAATAACATGAAAAAATAAATGATATTAAAAATAATAAATTAGATATAATTTCAGTAATTTTCGTGTTTTCAGAAAAAATATATAGTTGAAATGAAATAATAGTGCTCTCTTAAAGGATTACATATAAATTTTAATTTTGTTGTTTATTTTATGTCAAATTAAATGAAAAATGTTAAAATTTACAATAATAATTTTTTATCAGAATAATGTTATTTAGGTTATTAAGCAATCATAAAAATATTGAAAATAGAAAATATGGATATGATATGGTATAAAATGTTATATATTGGCCATCTAATTTCCAATTTTCACCTTATAGGTAAAAAATAAAATCCTGTATTACTGAAAATTTTGTTTCCACATTAAAAATTTAAAAAATTTAAAAAATGGTTAATAAAGATGATTTTTTTTTAAATTACTACAAATATTTTCTAAATTATATTTTCAACATAATTAAAACCCCAAGAAACAAATTATTTGAATACATTGACTTTTAGAGACATTTTTCTTTATAATGAATTCATTATAGTTTAATCTTTTTAGAAATTCTTATTGTACCCCTCAATTCAGTTATAAAACGAACCTCTTTCCTAACATCATTATAGAAAATTAAGCCTTATATAAAAAACATATATCACCCAATTACTCATAAAAACACACCCAAGATAATTCTATTGGTTATATTTTAAAAAAAAATACCACTACTAGATCCCTATATTGTTGATCTAGAGGATTTGTTTCAAAGAAGAAGTAATTACCTTAACAGGACACTTTCATTTCTAGACTTATTCATATCATCTAAAAAATGTTATATATTTAAATATTTTATTAATAAACCTTGTTATTAATATATTTTATTAATTTATTTAAAACACCATTATATTTCTTCTTTCTAATCAAATGTCAAGCTAATATATCTTGCATGCTTATGTTTTTCTCACTGTCTCTAAATAGAAATACAAAATATTTTGCATCACCACCATTGAAGGATGTTTATTATTATTGGATTAATGTTTGTATATGATATTTATGACGTATTTATAATTATTAAATTATAATACCTCATCTACCTACATTCCATCAAATCCATTAGGAAACTATTACATTGATAATTGTTTATCAAGATTGATTATCACTATACCTATGATGATGAAATAATATGGAAAATATATCAAAAAACATATATATTTTATTCTCTTATGTTTGTATTTTTAATAAACATTTAATTTATATATTTTCCTTATATTATTTTCTCACAGGACCGAAAAATATGTTCTGAAGGAAAATTGACTATCTTTCTCTTATAGATCAAAAAACATTTTTATTCCATATAAAATATTCTCAAAATGTTTTTATGAATTTTATTTATATTATCCAAGGATTTTAAAAACAATTATCTCCAATTTTTATGTTTTATCAATATTTATTGAGATGAGTATATTTTTTTTATTTTCTAAATGGTTAATTTTTTATCTTTTCTAAAAAAGAAATTATGTAAGAAATGTTTGTTTATCTTTCATAGAAAGATATTTTTTTGAAAAAATCATTAATAATTATTAATATTAATCTTAATTAATATTTTTTCTTGTTTAGTTCATATAAAATTATTTCCTTTATAATTGACAATTTTTTTAAATATGTGATTTCAAAATTGGAAGGTTATTTTTCCCTTGAATGTTATTGTGATCACTAATTACTTTTTCTATCCATAAAACACAAGAACCCTTGCTTTCAGATATTTTGTACTAGGAATTTGATCAAAGGATACAATCCAGATTCCTTCTCAGGATGGATTTGGTTTATGTTATCATGGTGTTTATGAATCCAATTACTTTTCCATGTGTTATGATCACATGAATTTTTTTAAAAAACTAATTCTTTTCATGGGTTATAAATGATGAATCATTTATGATATCATCTAATATATGATCATGATTTTCATTATGTTAGGAGTAGGAAATATATCTATATTTAATTAATTTGGTAAATATTTTTTCTCATTATATAATATAGAACTACTATTGGGAGTGAACATAGCTCAGTAAGGAACTATGTCGACTGTGATACTCATGGGAGTGAACCCTGACTACTAACATGGCATTGGAAGACCCAATCAATAATGGTATATCCTTGGTTACAAACCAATAATACTAAGGAAATATTTATTATTATTATTTTATTCTAAAAATATAAGTCATTTTTCTATGTCTATATTTAATCGATCATGTTCGTTGATTCCCTTATGATTAATTTCTTTTGAACATCTAGGATTGATTCCATGACATAATATAATGATGTTTGCTTTATACGGTTTGGTTAAGAAACATTCTGATAATGTTCATATACACATTTTCTCATGTTATTCAGAATAGATCATTGAAAACTCCTTTGTTTTCAATTACCGCACATACCAACTCACCATTTTGTTGTGTATAATTTCCAAATGTTATGATAAAACAATATATATATAAATATAATATGTATAATAAGGGTGATATTTAACAACATATAAGTGGGATATGATGTAGATATTTTATAATCCATTTTTTATGCTTCCACATTTCTAATGATACTAGACCCAAACCATTCTTTCATGCATAAAAATTGAATTCAATGTATATTCATCTATTAAGAATTAATATATATGTATGAATAGTATGGGTCACTATAGTAGGTATTAGAGAATGATTTAGTTAAAATTCCAAAATTATGATTATAATAATTAAGTAATAACCATAATGTTAAGTCTAAGTATAGGAATAAATCCTACTATTTTGGTAATGATAATAAATGAACGAGACTGAACATGAGGTTTCATAGAAAAATGTTTTAGGATTTAGACATTGTACAAATTTTTTTTCATCATTATGTAGTTTCCCATTATGATTATTTTTCCGCCCATTATGGGTTTTCATTTTATCTAATGGTTGGAACTTGAATGAAAAGTTTTAATGTTGAATGTTATGGAAAATGAAATGATTTTCTTCCTGAGAAACCAAATTCTTTATGAGATAGGAAGTAAAATTATTTCCCATTGATCAAATTAATTTTCCACGAAATTAATCTTACTAATATTCCAAATTAAGAATAGATGGAACAAAATTTATTTTATTCCTTCATGAGAAAACTTCAAAAATGTATTAGTGCGACCAACTATCCAATAGTTTTTTATCAATTGAATAGTTTAAATAGAAATATATTACCAACTCATCACTATTTGGAACATGAGAATTTAACATTAGTATGTTTATCATTTTTAATGTATATTAAATCATTTGAGTAAACATATAATGAATACAATAAAACGATAAGAAATTTAATCTATAGGGTTGGATGATTTTAAAATCATATATTTCAAAAATTATTTTCCATGTATTATTCATTTAAAAATGGAGAGATATTACTTTTTTTAAAGAAGAAGGGTAATGATTATAATGGTAATTTTGATGAAAACATCAAAAAACATTCAAGGTATGCGTATTGTATTCTCATCCAACCTGATTGTAAGGTTGATCAATTTCTCAAAGGATTCAATTTGTTTTGCCAAATTTCATTATACATAGATGGCTTCAGTTTCTTTGATTGAAATTTTTAATGTGATATCATGGTGTATTTAAATTTTGTAGTTACCCATCTATCTTATGGTGTTGATAGTAAATGAAAAATTTAATTAAATTAATTTAAAAAAAATTATTTAGAGAAAAGTCAAGAATTAAATTATGCTTCATGTTTGGAAGGAAATATACAAGAAATTTTCTTTATGGACCTGTTAACAATTTTTTTTTAGAAAGGATGGTTATTTGGTAGTTTAATGATAATTTGATGATAAGAACTCATATAATGATGTGACTAGAGATGGGTCTATTGAATTAACCACAAACACAGTAGTCTTTTAAATTAAATGATTTTGGGGGTTATACTAACCAATTTTCATATTTGAATGTAAAAAATGGTGATCGACATAAAAAACATCTTAATACTAGATAAAAATATAAATCTCATTTGATTACAATTTATAATGAGGGGTACAAAAACAATGTGGTGAAATTACACTTACCACCCACTATAGAAAAACTAATTTCTTATTTGATTTCATATCTACACACTATTTTATGTTTAATTTGTTTTATATGTATATAGTAGTACTTTCTATAACATTTTATGATGTGATAGTAGTGAAAACCCTTATTTGTACATTGATCACATCCAATGTCTATGAAATTTCGCAGGATGAAGATGTAGAAAATTTGTTCCAGGAAAATATTTTCATTCATACTCTAGTTGAATTAAATTGTTTTTGGGATTGTATTTTCATTATTAACAAAAATACCACATCAATTTTAAGGGAAAGAATGTTAAATTTTTTTTCATACAATCATATGATCTCTTATCAGTGTGATGACAAAAATGAACATAATATGGATATTATATCCATCAACTGGGATATAATCCATATTCAAAATGGTTTTTTTATCATAGGTGGTTGTGGAGAAACAAAAAATTAATGATATTCCTATTTTTGGTAGTTTATTACTGATTTTATGGAATATTTTTCTATACGTCCATTGATTTATCATGTTTTATCATCAATATAACAGATACATGGTGCTAGAACTATCTCCAAGACTCTATATAGAATGGCCTTAATTGTTTTGAAATAATTGATGTAGCATCTCATGGAAAATATTGACCAGAGATTCATTCAGAAAACTGAATCACCTTGGGGTAAACCTATTTTATTTTTTATGAATAATAATGGATCAATGTGACATTGAATTTTTTATAGAGAACTGAACATGATCACTGTTTCGCACGGATTTCGGGGATGACCTCCTTGACGGGAGATTCAAACGTTCTGATCGGTTTCTAGCGGTTTTGTTCGTAGAACCGGAAACATCCAATGATTCCACATCTGTTTGGACCCACTTTCCAAAGGTAGGCGCTCATTAGCTTGTGGACTGATGAGGCTTAGGAATTTGCATTGGTCGAGAGGATGGGAGGTCGGACTCATCACACCTTTTTGAGGGGAGTTATTGTCTACTCCGGGACTCTCTTTATAAATTTAAGTTATGTTCGTGATTCCTTATTACATTACCAAGTATAAAATGTGCTTTCCTTTAGTTTTAATAATCAATGATTAAATATGCAAGAAATTTAGAGAATCTTTTATATGTATTCGAGGTTCTTCATCAATAGAGAATCATCTATATCTGTTTAGAGATTCTTGGTCAATGGTATCCTTCAAAACATTTATATAAAAGTCTCCTGGTCATTATGATGACTAGGCTGGTTTTAGAGCCACTCAGTGGGGCACTTGAAGTTTATCGTCATTCAGAAGGACAGGGATTATTTCAAAGTTGGGATCAAACCCATAAATGGGCAACCTACGTATCCTTTGTTTTGGAAAAGGAATCAGAAACCATGTAGTTCGAGTGATGGAGTATGATGTTTATGATTGATGGCTCAAAGAAGAATGTCATAATTACTTTTACACTCTAATCTCACGTGAGTCATGCTCGGTGTGAGAAACAAGAGGTATTGGTAAAAATTAGACAATTGTGCCATGAAAGATGCAATCATAAGAAATTGTTTGGGGCTTAGGTATGTATGACTGCCCAGATAGATGAAGGTTTAGGATTCACTTTTAAGGAGAAAATCCAGGAACAGGGTCCATAAAGGTATATGTGCTTTATGGAGATTTGAATACTCTAATCTTGGGGCTTACTCCTAAGGAGGATGCCCAAGTTAGGAGGGGACTTATGATTGGGTTTTAATTCTGAAAAGGAAACCCAAATCAAGGGTAAATTAGGACTGGTTAAGAGAAATTTAAGGGGGCTTGGGGTTTACTCCTGAAAAGGAAACCCAATATTATGACTGGGACTTACTCCTAAAAAAGGAGGCACAGGTTATGACTGAGTCTTATTCCTGAAAAGGAGACCCAGGTTAGGGGACTTGGGGCTTACTCCAAAGAAGGATACCCAAGATTATGACTGGGACTTACTCCTAAAAAAGGAGGCCCAGGTTATGACTGAGTCTTATTCCTGAAAAGGAGACCCAGGTTAGAAATTAAGGTTTGGGGCTTACTCCTGAGGAGGATGCCCAAGTTTGGGATCTTTAAGAATTTGGGGCTTAATCCTAAAGAAGGATGCCAAGATTTGAAATCGGGGCTTACTCCTGAGGAGGATGCCCAAGTTTGGGAACTTTAAGAATTTGGGGCTTACTCCTAAAGAAGGATGCCCAGATTTGAAATCGGGGCTTACTCCTGAGGAGGATGCCCAAGTTAAAGGATTATGATTGGGGCTTACTCCTGAGGAGGATGCCCAAGATTATGACTGAGTCTTATTCCTGAAAAGGAGACCCGGGTTAGGGATTAAGGTTTGGGGCTTACTCCTGAGGAGGATGCCCAAGTTTGGGAACTTTAAGAATTTGGGGCTTACTCCTAAAGAAGGATGCCCAGGTTAAAGGATTCTCTCATCTCAAAGGATGAGGTTGACTGAATGAAATCTCTATATTTAGTGACATAAGGATATTTAAATCACTATGTTTTGAGAGATATTCCACAGAATTCCTTTCAGATAAGGAAGTCAAATCAAGAAATCATGCCATAAATGGCTTTGAAGAGTGTCTTGAAGACTGAATCTTGAAAAGGAAAGGTGTAATGGCTTAAGAGGGGTAAAATGGGCAAGATGGGCATCCAAAAAGGTAGGGGCGCGCAAGTCTTGAAAGGAGCGCAAGTCTTCCGTGGGCGCGCAAGTTTTGGTCGCGCAGGTATACCTGCGCGACACATGGTGTACTTGCGCGATTTTCAACCAACATTGAAATATTTGAGCGACTCTTTTTTAAACCCCTTAGAATCCTCTTGAGGTTATTCCAGAAAAGGGACGCTCAAGTTATATTGAAGGAAATAAATCGGCGCGCAAGTGTTTGATATGTTTCAACACTTAGGCCTTCCGTCTTCTCTTTAGATCTTCTGTTCTAGGTAAGAAATTACCTTCGAAGTGTTCTGGTAGCTTTGAAAAGAGACTTGGGTGTCGGGAGCTTCAATTTGAGTTTCTGAAGAAAAAAAATCCTCTCGAATGGGGGCCCCACAGGGTCTATTTATAGGCAAAAGAAGACCTCGGGCGGTTACAGGGCGGTTACCACTTAGGTCGCGCAAGTCACCTGTGCGACTAAGGGTGTCGCGCAAGTGTACTTGCGTGACAGTCATAAAACTTGCGCGGTGCAGTTGTTGTCGATCCTTTGTTCATGCCTTTGTCGATTTTTGATGTTTTCTTCAAAGGATGAATCACTTTGAGCTGAGATATTCCCTTTTCCGATCTTTAGATTCTGTGACGAAAGGAGCGTCAACAAAAGTCCCCCCTCAGAGTTGGATCCCGAGAGAAATGAGGATTTGACTCTGAGGAAATATAATCCCTCCAAAGGAAAAGGGAGGCGCGCAAGTCTTCATTGCACAGAGTGTGGCGCGCAAGTTTCCGTCGTGCAGGCCTTAAGCGCTCTGGGTGCGGCACGCAGATAGGCTTTATGGCCTATAAATACACCGCTTTTGGCCGAGGATAACATCTGATCCCGGATTTCTCGAGCTCTCTCCGCGCAAGTCTTCCTCACCGCGCAAGTCTCTTTTTCCACTGTTTCCTCGCTGCCGCGCTACTCTCAAGGTAATAGGGCTTGCACGATAATACTTGCGCGACAAAAACTTGTGCGTCACTTGTATCACTTGTGCGACATCTCCATAATTGCGCGCCTTAATGCCTTAGCCATTTTTTTCAAATTCTTTCACAAATTTTATGAAAAAATAAACCCATTTAAGAGTTTAATTTATTCAACTCTTGTGAAGATTCAATGGCTCTTAGACCTGGATTAATTGATGAACTGGCTAGCAAGCGGATAGATGATATGATGGATATCATTGGCCCTGATTACTATACTGTCAAAGATAGTACTCTTCCAGATTTGGCTAAGTATCTGAAGAAATATCATCGCAACTTTCTTCACTGCACTTATCTACCTTTGTATGGCTCTGGTCATCTACAAGAAGTCATTATTCCAGAAGTAAAGAAATATCTTCCATTTTCGTGGTTTCAGAATTATACCAATTTTTCTTCAGCAAATATCTCAGGTGGAGGATCATTTCTAACAGCTGGAACAGTGGAGAAGGCTTAGGTGATGCATCATAGCCCTTGCACACCAGATCTGAAAGATCATACACCTAAGCTTCAACCACATTGTCATCCTTCAATCTTCCGAAATGCTCAGATGGATCAATCCAAAGGCTGGAAGAAAAGTTGGGATTTCCTTCCTGGGGGAGGTCTGAAGCCAACTTGGATGTGGGCATACTGGGTGCGACAGACTTGCGCAGAGTTTATTGAGGATCTGAAGAGAGCTGCAATATATGAGGCCGTTTGGGTTGGGAAAACATATGTTTACAGACATGATAACTTCGTGCCAGAGATACTCAGCCACTAGAGCCCAACGACTAATTCTTTCCATTTGACTCATGGAGAATTAGGTATCTGTTTGTGGGATGTCCACAAGATTTCAGGAGCTCCAATCTTGGGTGATATGTATGATGAATTCATTCCTCCCAAGGTGACTTGGAATGATTCAAGGAAGACTCCTGCTTTGGCTCGAGAATTATTTAAAATCTTTCACAGGCTCAAGAGTTCAGAGACCTCATTAACTCATTTTAGAAAAGATATTCATCCTGAAGAATGGATGAATGTGTTTCTTACTGAGAAGAAAGGGATGGGGCCAAATGAAAAAGGATCCAAGAAAAAGAAATCCAAGGATACCAGGCCCAGACGTCCTACCACTTGTCCAAAACCTGAGAAGAGAGGAGCTCCTGGCACATTCTGGCCAACTCTAGAAGCAGGAGAGTATGAAAAGTGGGGATATGAAGTGAATCAAAGAATTCCAAAGAAAACTCGTCTGGCGGGTTTCTTGGCAATGTGGTTCAGTGTTTATCTCTTGTCGGTCAAGGATTCGAAGGGAGGCGTTAGGCCAGGGACCTTCGTCATTGCAGCAAAGTTGGCTGAGGGAAAAATGGTTGGGTTAGCTACCCCCATTTTAGCAAAGATTCACAGGAGTTTACTTCACGTCTTCTAGGGTAAATCTCATTTAAGAATTGTGGGACCCTTCTAGGTTTTGTGGGGATGGATTGCCACTCACTTCAGGACTTACAATGTACAGAATGGATTACAAATTCCTGGAAGCTCTTTCAGACCGTCAGTGCAAGCATTCTCTGGAATTGCTCCATTAGATGTTAATGGTTATGACATGAAAGTAAGACTAAGCATGTTTAAGGAATTTAACTTATTTCCTTATGGAAGTCCGCCATCCGGGCGGTTTGTTTATGATGGGACAGCCCATTTGGATTTTAGGGCATACATGCTAGCTTGCAGGGATGGCGTGTTAGTAGTCAGGATTGATGGAGAAATCATATGTGAGGCCTATGCTCTATATAGATTTGCACGCCAATTCAAATGTTTGCAACAGATTGTTGTATCCCCTCCAGTACATGTCAAGTTAGAGCAACATCCGATGGTTGCTTGACAACTATGGTTGCTGACATCAAGAGAAAAGACTGGGGCAGTATTTGATCTACCAGTTGAAAAAGCGGCACATAATCTGACTACATTTTATGCCGAACACTGGATAGCATCATACTCCAAAGGGATATTGAATCACCCATTATATCAAGTGGGAAAGTGGAAGAGGACTGTAGATCAAGAAACCCTTCCTCATGAAGGTGACGCTTCTCAACCTGAAATAGATTCAACAGACTCCTCTTCTAGAACTGATTCATCGGATTATCACGATGGGGATGATGAGGCACAACCAGCAGCAAAGCGGTTTCGTGCCCGATATAATCCTCCAGCCAGAATTAAAAGACCCACACCATCAACTCCTGGTGAGTTATTTCATTGTAGTAATTTCAATCACTGCTACTTTATAAAGTAATAAGTCTTAAATTATTATTCTCTATCTGTAGTTGCAGGAGTTGGGAAGAAATTAAAATCAAAAATTGTAGGACCTTCCTCACAGCCTTTATATCTAAGACTAGAGGCTGTTCAGCTATGGCAGAGCTTATACTGTGATACTGAGACCGCCTGGCTAGATTTGTGTGAGGGCCTACAACTTCCTGGAATAGGATATCTTCTAGCTTCTAAAAACCTTCAATATGGAGATAACCCCAATGAAGTGTGAGCTTACATCAGAGAGCTGGAAATGCTCATATATGCAACTGATGATTCGGTTCCTATCACCAGGCGGGTGAAGGAAATGATTAATCGTGGCGCCACTGAGGGGGATGGTGGTTCTGGAGAAGAGGAATGGCAAGAGTACGTGTCTCCTGAAGATGTAAGTTTTCTTTCCTTATTTTCTTTGAAACTTGATTTCAGTTGAAGCTTTGTTATTTAAGGAATTATTTTCTTCATCTTGCAGCTTGCAAATAAAGGAATCGGGGTTCCATTGCCTCAATATAGCCCTGGTGGTACTGCTATCGGGGCTGCTTCTGATTCTCCTCGTGAACCAGGCGAGATATCTCCAGGCCAGCAGGCCATGAATGAGGCGTTGGACATAGCCTTCCATTCGCCAATCCAAGTTCCAATAAGGGAGACTACTGATACTCCGAAAAAAAAGAAGCCAAGGCAACGAAGGAGGAAATCCATAGCTAAACGTTTAATTAGCAGTGGTAAGTCCTTCGAACAATCATGAGTTTATACCCATAATCATATGGTTACTCATATTTCTGAGGATTGCAGGGGCTTCTTCAATTTCCCCCTTGAGGGAAGGGACTGACCCTCCTTCAAAGGTCGTGTAGGGTGCTGTAGAACAATCACAGACCCAGGATGACTTGGTTGCTCCTGGAGAAGAGCTACCATCCATTCCCAGTATCCCTCCTACTACTAAAGATGTTGTCCAGGGCCAGGGGTTGCAGGACATAAGTCGGCAAGAAGATGTAGCAAATGCTCCCACTGGTGAGACTAATCAAGATTCTGAAGTATCATTGGATGAAATGATGAATCATGGAATGACTTTTGAAGAATTTTATGATCATGCTAAGTTGTCATATGATTTAGAAGACCTTGGGCGTGAGTGCTATCCTTCGCCCAAATTTTTTTTAAAAAAATATACTTCTAATCATGACGGAAAACAATATGCAGTTTCTTCCGTAGAAGCCGCTGAACTGCCAATGCCTGAAGATGGTGTGGACATTGATGTCAATCCTACCATTTCAGAAACATTAGCTCGAGTAGAGATAAACCCAATAAACTCTCCAGAGACCCATCTTAAAAATCCTGTTGAAACCGGGAAAGATGGGGAGATGTCTTCTCAGGTTGTTGAGCCACCCTTGGGTAAAGGATAACAATATTTGTGATTATACTTTATTCGCAAGACAATCTATTATTTTGTTATCCTTTCAAGCTGACTAAACCTTTCAATTAATCATGCAGGACCATCAACTGCAATGACTAGATCCGTAGATGAGGCCTCAGCCTCTGCCCCAACGGGAATTGAATGTGAAGAAGCACAAGTCAGGGGGGAAAGAGCAGGACAAGGCACTTCCCTAAGCGCGCTAATTCCAGATTACATACCCCCTTCTGACGATGATATTGAATCAGATCCAGAGATGCTTAAAGCATTCAGCTTTTCACGACGTAAGGCATGGAACAACATATGGAACATCATATCTGGGGTGCCTTTAGAAGAGTTACCATCAAAAATTTCTCGATTGTCATCCCAATCTGTTATAATGGGACTTGGTGGTTTTGGGTATGAAAAGATCCATGATGCGGTGAAATAGATCATTTTCAGGAGGGAGCAAGTGCAGACAAGTCGCGAAGATTTGACCAGAGTGAAATTGTCAGTCAACATAGGCGAATTTCAGGCTGCGATATCCCAAGCTGAAGCTGATTATGTTGCCAAGATGAAGGATCTGAAGCAAAAAATCAAAGAAAAGGTCATCAAGCAGGTGCAACACCAGCAACAGTTAGATTCTGTTACTGGGGAACTTGATCAGCTTAATAAATCATTGGATGAAACTCATATGAATGGTATGAAAGCCATCGCAGATGCTAAGAAGGCACTTCAGCAAGCGGAAAAGAGTGAAGCTGGTCAAGTGCACGAGCTTCAAGTAACTGCTGATAAGGCTCAGGATGCTATACATCAAATGAGGACTTATGTTGAAAATCTTATGTAATTCTTGAAAAAAAGAAGAGACTCCAGTCTGTGGATGTCTTTCTATCTCCTGTGTATCAATGAAAAACACTTTCGTCTTCAATCATTTGTACCTGCATTCTTTCATTACCTACATCAAATTTACTTAAGCCAATGGGCCTAGTAAGCATAGTTTGATTTTTATACTAGGATTATTACAAATAATCCTACAAACATTGAACATTTTAATTGCTCAATATTACCTAAATTACACATAAATGTGTATTTAGTGAGCTGGAACTTGACTTTTATTCAGAGTTCCTTTGTCTTTTGTGGGCAGTTTAAAGTCATGCATTCCAGACATAAAGGGGCTAATGTTTAAGGTCGGAATAGCTTTGACCCAAAAAAAATAGATTAAAATTGATTCAATTCCTTGACAATTTATCTGAAAACATATTACCATACTCAAGTATGAGAGAAAAAAATGTAAACTATGGATTAAGAATATTTGAATATGATGAATTATATGAAAAAGAGCTAAAAGGCATTAGAAGAAGTAGTTTCCAAGAATGAAGTTACTATTATTTAACAAAACCCGTTAGGGGGTTGAAATATGCAGGGCCACCTATGGGCATTGGCTGCATGGTCAAATAAATATCATTTTTGGCTGACAAGTCTGTTATGTGGACTGTTTATGCAAGGCCACCTATGGGCATGTGCTGCATAGTCAGGCAAAATAACTCCCAGAAATTTACTTTCCTAGTGCTAAAAGCCAGTGAACGTTTATGGAGATTCAAATTTTCTAAAGTATAGAGTTTGTTGTATGGAAATAGGTACTTGAATATGGATAAGATATTTCCAAACAAGAATATCGAAGAACTGGATGAATATCACTCCTACGAAGGTCTGACCCAAACGTAGGGAAGAATAATAAACCATAGACTTGAATACTTTCAGATCATGAAAAAGGATATGGGACAAATATGTTAAGGATTGCTATTTTTTTTTTGAGGATCCCTACATACTGTCGTTTAAGACAAATAAGGAAAAAATAGGCATTCTTCCCAAGAATGAAGTTACCATTATTTAACAAACCCGTTAGGGGGTTGAAATATGCTGGGCCACCTATGGGCATTGGCTGCATGGTCAAATAAATAGTATCTTTCGGCTAACAATTCTTTTATGTGGACTGTTTATGCAAGGCCACCTATGGGCACCTGCTGCATAGTCAGGAAAAAAGAATTCTCAGAAGTTTGAAATTTTTGTGACTAGAAGTCATGAAAAGGGTTATGAAGATCTGAAAATATTTTAAGGTTAGGATTATAACACATAAATATGGGTATCGTCCAATGTATATAGAGATACATAGGTCAATGAAAACCATAATCATGTTGTGGCTAGGACCTGAATTGAAATTTTGGACTTCACTACGTATCTCATAAGAATGAGAATCCATCCATACGTAGTTCTTGAAATGCAGTTTAACGTCGTGCAGGACGAAAGTATGAGTGATCTTAGTTTAGGGTCATAGAATTCGGACCATAATAATGAATACACAGTGTGTGTTTTCATGAGGACTTTTCAGCCAAGGGATTGAAAGTGAAATTTGGGGTTAGGCCCAAAAGACTTGGGACTGGATTTGTGGGACACTCGAATGTTCCTACGTATCCCATAAGGATGGGAATCAAGTCCACGTAGTTCTAGGATTACCCTTTGTACAAATTTGGTTCGTACATGTGAAGGGTGAAAGGGGACTTTAGTGCAATGATGGTTTAACCTGAGATAAAAAGTTTAGGCATTACCATGTATGCACGTAGTCTTTTGAAAATGAAACATGATTTCAAAAATCAATGTCAATAATGGTTCCTTCTCAAATGAGGAAATCAAAGAATATTGTAGTTTATTGTCGTACCAGACAAAAGTGTTGCGTAGTTTAACGTCATATAACAAGGATGAAATTGAATCAATGTAAAGATATTGATTCCAGGGGCGGTTTCACGAATCAAAATCATATGAGATGGTGGTGAACCGATGTGAAGAGATTGTTTTTGGGCTTGAACCCTGGGAGGTTGCCTACATACCCAGCCTGGAGGGCAAGGATCAAAGTCCGTGTAGTTCAATAAATGAATGAATTAATGATCAAGTTGTTCTTGTGGACAATGATATAAATAAAAAATGTTGTTGGGAATTATACATGGTTAGGGGCCCAAAGTGAGTGTTATGGTTGATGTTCGCTCTAAGCTCACGTGAGTCATACTTGGTGTGAGAAACAAGAGGTAATAACAACCTTAACGATGCACAGTTTAATGTCAGGTAGGATATAAAAAAGGGACTATGCAGTTTAAAGTCTTGCAGTTAGGACTATTGGTGCTGCACAGTTTAGTGTCATGTAGCAGGGACAAAATAACAGTTTAATGTCATGTAGGACATATCAAGGACTTTCTGTACAGTTTAGCGTCATGTAGTTAGGACGATGGGGACAATACAGTTTAACGTCATATTGGACGAAAGGGGGATTGTGCAGTTTAATGTCATGGAGTAAGGACAAAATAACACACCATTTATGTCATGTTTGACGAAAGTGCGAATAGTTTAAGGTCATATGCATGGACCGTGAATGGTGCAGTTTAATGTCATACTGGACTTTTGAGATTATATAGTTTAACGTCTTTCCGGACGCCAGGGACTTTTATACAGTTTAGTGTCATGTAGTTAGGACGTCACAATTTAACGTCTTGCTGGACGTAAGGGATTTTCAAATAGTTTATGGTCATATACATGGACCAGGGATGATGCATTTTAAGGTCATGCTGGACGGTTCATGGAACTTTTTCACAGTTTAATGTCATGTGGGATGAAAGTTGCAGTTTAATGTCATATTGGACCATTTCTGTATAGTTTAACGTCATATAGCATGGACGAACTGGTGCTGTACAGTTTAAAGTCATGTAGCTAGGACTAAGGTGAACCAATATGAGGATATCAGTTCTGGGGACTTTTTACAGTTTATCGTCATGCTGGACGTTGGAAGTGCCACATAGTTTAATGTCATGTTGCTAGGACACAATACAGTTTAATGTCATCTCGGACAAAATATGGAACTTCTGTACAGTTTAATGTCATGTAGATAGGACATAATACAGTTTAGTGTCATGTAGGACAAAATATAGGGACTATGCAGTTTAAAGTCTTGCAGTTAGGACTATTGGTGTGGCACAGTTTAGTGTCATGTAGCAGGGACAAAATAACAGTTTAATGTCATGTAGGACATATCATAGGGACTATGCAGTTTAAAGTCTTGCAGTTAGGACTATTGGTGCTGCACAGTTTAGTGTCATGTAGCAGGGACAAAATAACAGTTTAATGTCATGTAGGACATATCATAGGGACTATGTAGTTTAAAGTCTTGCAGTTAGGACTATTGGTGCTGCACAGTTTAGTGTCATGTAGCAGGGACAAAATAACAGTTTAATGTCATGTAGGACATATCATAGGGACTATGCAGTTTAAAGTCTTGCATTTAGGACTATTGGTGCTGCACAGTTTAGTGTCATGTAGTAGGGACAAAATAACAGTTTAATGTCATGTAGTACATATCATAGGGACTATGCAGTTTAATGTCTTGCAGTTAGGACTATTGGTGCTGCACTGTTTAGTGTCATGTAGTAGGGAAAAAATTACAGTTTAATGTCATGTAGGACATATCATAGGGACAATGCAGTTTAATGTCTTGCAGTTAGGACTATTGGTGCTGCACAGTTTAGTGTCATGTAGCAGGGACAAAATAACATGAACCAATGTGATTGTTTTGGATCTGGGAACAATATTTTGTGTTTATAAAAAATACTTCTTCAGAAATCTGGCATTAGTTGGAGTCGTAATGTGTTCTCCATCCATTGAGATTAGAGAATATTCTCCATTGGAGTAGACCTTATGTATTGAATAAGGTCCTTCCCATTTTGGTTCAAGCTTGGGAGGCTTATTTCCTGGTATCATTGGTGCTCTGAGAACCAATACCAATTCTCCCTGAATGAATGAACGAAGACGAAATTTTTTGTTAAAAGCTCGTGCTATTCGGTTCTGATAGATCTCCAAGTGGTGCAAGGTGCACAATCTTTTCTCATCTAACTGTTCCAATTCATTCAACCGCTTTTGGGATTGCTCATCTATAGATAACTGATCACAAATGGCTATTCTGAGTGAGGGAAATTGAACTTCAATTGGCAAGACTGCTTCTGTTCCATATACCAATGAATATGGAGTTGACCGCGTTGCATTGCAAGTGGTATTCCGATAAGCCCATAAAGCATGAAAGAGTTTATCAGGCCATGACCTCTTATCTTTATCCACCATCTTTTGCAGTATATTTGAAAGAGTCTTGTTGAAGGCCTCTATCTGGCCATTAGCCGCTGCATGATATCGAGATGAATGGTTGGACTTAATGTTGTATTCTTGATACAATTTCTTTACCTCAGAAGAACAGAAGTTGGTGCCGTTGTCCGTCAATATGGTATGAGGGACACCAAATCTAGTAATGATGTTAGACTTGATGAAGTTAACAATGCATTTAGAACTGACTTCTTTGAGAGGTACTGCCTCTGCCCATTTGGAAAAGAAATCAGTAGCAGTAAGAATGTACTTAAACTGCTTGGTCGTAGCTGAAGGGTAAGGTCCCACCACATCCATTCCCCATGTGGAAAATGGCCATGAGTATTTAGTTGTATGAAGCAACTCTAGATGTTTATGAATGAAGTTGGAATATACTTGGCATGAATGACACTTCTTTGTGAAATTAACACAATCTTTTATCATTGAAGGCCAAAAGTATCCAAGCCTTCGAATTTGATCAGACAGTCTATGTCCAGACTGGTGGGCACCACAGACTCCTGCATGCACTTCTTTTATGACAGCCATTGTCTCTTCACCATCAATACATCTGAAGAGAACTCCATCAAAACCACGTTTGTAGAGAATTTTCTCGAGGTGGTTTGGGCTATCATAAAGAGTAAAATTGACCACACGTCGCCGAATTTGTTCTTTCTCAGCTCTATTAGGTGGAAGTGTTCCATTTTGAAGGTATTCCCTGATAGGTGACATCCATCCTGTAGTATGACCATATGGTTCAGGAATGGGACTAATTTCATTAATTTCCTCTGTTCTGACTTGAACATAAGGTGAAATTGCATGACGGTGAGCAATATATATGGTTGTCTCATCCCGATTTGGATCTGCTAAAGCTGTGGCTATATTAGCCAGTGCATCAGCTTGAGCATTTTGTGATCTTGGGACAAAATAAAATGTCGGTTCTGAAGGGAATTCCGACATTAACTCTCTGACGTAATCATACAAAGGGATTAATTCTTCTTTTCTGATGGCATAATCCCCATTGACTTGTTTGATTACCAGGTCTGAATCACCTTTCATCTTTAAGTGATTCACTTGTGCTTGAAGTGCTAAATCCAAGCCTGTAATGAGAGCTTGGTATTCAGCTTCATTATTGGTACCACCTTCCCACAACAAAAAGGAATAAGGTAACGCTGCCTTATCTGGAGAAATGAGCACAATTCCTAAACCAACTTTGTTGAATTTAGGATTTTCCATTTTCTTCCCTATTAGACTTCTAGAAGCACCATCAAAATACATTTCCCATGTTTGAGGACTCTCTTGAATAGAGAAAACTTCCTCATCAGGGAGTTCGATATTTGAATACGTGTCTTCCACTGAATGATGTTCAGCCAGGAAATCAGCCAGAGCTTGGCCCTTAATTGCCTTTTGAGAGACATACTAAATGTCGAACTGCTGTAGAATAACCGCCCACCTTGCTAGACTTCCTGTAAGCATTGGACGACTAAGGATGAATTTGAGCGGATTATTACGAGATACCAATTGGAACTCATGATGTGGCAGGTAGTGTCTCAGTTTCTGAACTGCAAATATTAATGCTAGGCAGCACTTTTCAATACTTGAATACCGGGTTTCTGCTTCAAGCATAGTTCTACTGAGATAGTAGAGACTATTTTCATTCCCAGCATCATTCTTTTGAGTGAGAAAGGCACCCAATGATCGCTCTAAAGCTCTCACATCGAGGATAAGAGGTCTACCCTCAACAGTTGGCATGAGTACTGGTGGACTCAAGAGGTATTTCTTGAGGACATCAAATGCTTCTTGACATTCTTCATTCCACTTGTAAGTGACTCCTTTCTTCAATAATTTGGTAAAGGGTAAAATTTTTCCTGCCAAATTGGCGATGAAACGCCGAATATAGGCTAAGTGTCCTTGAAGTCCTCTTAATTCTTTCAAATTCTGAGGAGGTGACATACCAAGGATTGATTTGGTCTTCTCAAGATCGACTTCAATACCACGATGGAGTACAACAAAGCCGAGTAATTTTCCTGAGGTTACCCCAAAAGCACATTTTAAGGGGTTCATCTTCAAATTATGTTGTCTAAGATTGTGGAATATGACTTCCAAATCAGCCATGTGATTAGAACGTTGTTTGGATTTAACCACCAAATCATCTACATAGCATTCAAAAAACATCCCTAAAATAGATTTGAAGATACGATGCATGGCGCATTGATATGTTGCACCTGCATTCTTTAAACCAAAGGGCATCACTCGGTAACAAAACACACCTTGAGGAGCTCTGAAGGCTGTATATTCCTCATCTTCTGGGGCCATTCGGATCTGATTATATCCATAATATCCATCCATGAAAGAAAGTACTTTATAGCGAGCCGTCACATCAATTAAGAGTTCTGTAATCGGAACTGGGAAATCATCTTTAGGACAATACCGATTAAGATCTCTGAAATCGATGCAAACCCTAATTTGTCCGTTCTTCTTCTTTACAGGGACAATATTAGACAACAACTTGGGATATTGAACTTCTCTGACGAAGTTAGCTTTGATCAGCTTATCCACTTCAGCTTCAATTTTGGAAGCATAGGTTGGGTGTGTTCTTCTCGCGGCTTGCTTGAATCCTCGATGTTCTTTTGGAAAACCCAAATGATGGGTGGCAACATCAGGATCAAGGCCAGGCATTTCTGTATAATTCCAAGCAAAAATATCTTTATTTTGCTTTAGAAAAGATATATACATCTCTTGCTCTTCAAGGCTCATGGCCGCACTAATTAAAGTTGGGCATGGATCTTTCTCTGTACCCAGATTTACTTCTCTGTGTTCATCCACAGTGGTAGAGATACCCTCTTCAAATGTTGGAGGATCATCTCTAAGATCTTCCTCTTCTTCTTCATCATGTGTTATTTCTTCCGTTTCTACTTGCAAAGTAGATGAAAAAAACGAAATTCTCATGATCATAAGAGATGTCAAAATTTTCACATTTTGAAGAAGAAGCTTCCATTTCCGACCCTATTGATGATAAAGGGTCTTCTTTGGGAAATAAAGAGAGGATGATGGATTGAGAATCGTCATCATTATTCACCTCTGGTGTTGATATAACTTCTTCTGTCCTGATTAGCGAAGTATAGACTTGTTGGATTTCAGCAGATGAAATGAAAACGTCACCACTTATGCTTTCATCACTGCTTGGTAAGTTACCAATTTCTCCTATGTTGTCTGGATCGATTGCCGTAATTGACATTATGGATCTTTCCATAAGAGTATTTTGATTTGGGCCTAATTTGTCAATTTGACTGATAGGTAATACATAATCTGTACTCACATGTGAAAATGGATTTATTGTAATTTTCTCCAAACCATATGGAGCATTAACTTTGGTAATTTCCTTCATTGTAGATTTTTCTCTTCCCTTCATGTGATAAAATTCCGCCTCAATGTATTGAGACTCACATGTCTTGAACGGGGCCTTATCACCATACAATGTTCCAACTTGACCATCGAAACAGTATTTGAGAAATTGATGGTATGATGAAGGAATAGCTGCATGCTGATGTAGCCAGGGTCTTCCAAGCAAGATATTGAAAGCTGAGTCCTGATCAACAATCATGAAATCCGAATTGGAAACAAGATCTCCAAACTGAGTTCTGAGTGTAACTTCTGCCAGTGGTTCTTGTTCATTTTTATCATATCCTTGCAACATCATGGTAGAAGGAGATAAATCAGATTCCGTGAGGCCCAATCGACGATGTTTACAAATGGGCATGAGGTGGACTCCTGAACCATTGTCAATGAAAGCTCTTCGAACATCTATACCATTGACTTTTCCAGATAAGTACAGAGGTTTTATGTGCCCATACACAACATCATCTTCATCTTTATCAGTAAAAGATATCACTCCATGGCATTCTGCAGGATTATTCTCTATGTGATAGATTTCAGCTGCAGCAATTTTAGCTTCAAACTCCTGAGGACTTGACAAAGATTCGATGAGTGCTTCCCAAAGATCTTTTGACAGATTCAAATTATCCAAAATTGATAACTTGGATTGTACTTGGGCCAAGTGTTTCAATATATCATACTTTTGATCTAGGGGTCTGCATTTCCCAATAGGAATATGCGGTTTAGCAGGTACCTTGGAAGCAGATGCTTTGTAAGCTGATGCATCTTGTATTGAAGCAGGAAACATCCTTGGTTTTGGCAGATTAGACTGATTAGATCCATTTACTTGCTGATATATATAAGATGGAACTTTTAATCGGTCTTCCAAAATAACTGTGCCAAAACTGAATTGTCCATTGGCAGAAGAACTTGCTTGTTCTTTTTGAGCTCGCTGAAGGGCTCTACCACGAGTTTCTGCTGCATATACAGTGCTAGCAGGGGTAAAACTAGAGTAGTGGCTTTGGAAAGATCCACGTCTTCCCCTATATCCTGAACCTCTAGAACCTCTTCGGATTCCCTTATTTGATACAGGGAATTCAGGCTCATCAAGACTGGAATATGAATCTGTTAATTGAATCATATTAACAGAACCAAAGATTAACTCTTCGTCTGATAAAGACTCTGCCTGGTTAGCCTGTTTAGGCTGTGCCGTTTGGTGGGACGGTGCTCGTGGCTTTGAAGTAGATGGCATGAAATCTGCCAGAGTCAAAGACAATTTAGGCTTTGATACATACTCATCTTCTCATGATTCCTCTTTCTTCTTTGAATTGCGCTGCCCTTTTGAAGATTTATCTTTTGATGGAGGCTTTACTACAGCTTTTGTAGGAGACACAATTGGCTTCTTCAATTGTGTTCTCAAAATGGAATGGGTCCGATTGATTGTCTTTCTGACCATCCAATCATCATATTTTTTCACAGTTTTGCTTTTGACTTCCTGCCACTCGCCTCCTTCCTCTGGATCTGTAGCGGTAATACACGCTACATGAGCTGAAGAACCCTTCAATTTGACTTGTCCCAAGTCGACCATCTTTTGCAAGAGGTCTTTAAAGACAAAACACTCCTGGATGGGATGCCCCAACATTTGATGAAAGGGACAATAATTGGGACGGTCTTCATCTCCTTCTTTGTTTGGCCTCTTCGGCACTGGTAATTGAACCAAATTATTTTCCAGAGCTAAAATGAAGTAACCAGGAACTTGCTCATTTCGGAAAGAGTAAGTTTTACTCTTCATATCCTAAAATTGTTTTCGTTGTTGATCTTTTTGATCATTTGGACGAAACAACCTTTGATGTTGGCGTTCAGGAGGTGGAGCCCTTCGAGAAGATGAAGGTTTTGAAGTAGAAATAGGTACAGGTGCTTGTTTAAGCATAACTGTAGCAGTTTCTGCTTTACCCATTCTTCTTCCTGGAGCTGATGGAATTACACAAGATTTAACCTTAGCCTGTATAAGGGAATCTTCAATCTGCTGAGCGATTGAAGTAAGGTTTCGAAACCCTCTTGTGTATTTCACAGGGATCAATGGCGTGCGTAATTCGTCACGTAAATTTGACACATGGATTGGCAACAATTCCTCCTGAGGGAGTGCTAAACTCAAGGAATACGTTAATCCCTTCCAACGAGCAATGAAATCAGAGACTCTTTCATTCTCCCTTTTCTTGCAGTTTGTATGATCAAAAACTGTCGTTTTTGGCAAAGTTGAGCTAAACTGAAGAAGGATTTTTTGACGAAGATCCTCCCATCCGATGACTGACCGGGATTGCAAGCTTGTATACCAGACAAAAGCTGGTCCTTGCAAGGTTCGCACGAAGCATCTGAGTTTCACTGCTTCTTGCTGCTCTGGAGTTCCCATCATAGGATCACAACAAGACACGTAATGCGTCAAATGTTGTTGAGGGTCGCCTGATCCATTGAATGTAGGGAAAACATGGTTTCCAAAACTGGATGGAGGAGAAATTGAATCTACCCATTCAGGGTAAACTTTCTTTTCAGGTTGAACTTGCACCCGTTTCCCTTCCATAGTTTCTAACCGAGCTGTTAATGACTCAATAGTAGTAATTAACTTTTGATAAACATCAGGTTGAACTTGGTTTTGGGTAGGTGCAATGAATGGAGCTTGGACAGACGTGGTGGTTGGTGCTGCAACTGATGGTAGTGCTGCCAACCGTTGTTGTGTTTGACCCGTAGGATTAGACCTCTGAGGGTGTACTGATAAAGGAGGATATTCCTGATCCATCTCAGTAGTTACAACAAGTTCCTTCGGCTGTCGGATTTCAGCATTCTTAAGAAGAAGACTACTTTGAAATAGTTCTGCATTCAACCTTCTTATTTCTTTCATTTCTTCCTCCTGTTGTGCAAACCTTTGCTCTAATGAGAGCGATTGACCTCCTTCAGAGGAAGGGTGAGAAGTAACCTAATTCTTTCCATTCCCCTTATTGGATCCTTTTCGGAGAGGGGGAAGTGGGTTACTTGAAGGAATACCCAGATTTTGGGTAAGCCTTTGATTACGTGTGCGCACACCTTCTTCATTTAGGTCTGTGTGCGCAACTTCTTGAGTAGGAACCTCTTCGTCTGATCCCTCTGATTGAGCCTCATCTGGTGAATCAGCAGCAACGGCATTGATGAAATTAATGGATGCATATTGCATGGAATCCTTTCTATCATCATTTCTGTGATATTGTCTTCTTCTATGTACATGATGAGACATGGCATTCCGTTGACTTGATCCCTCATGAACTTCTTGGAGAACCGTCACTTGGAGAGAATCTCCTGATAGCTTGGCTCTTCGTTCCTCTTGAGGCTTATTCCCTAATCGAGAGAATACTGACTTTCTCTGAGGGAGGGATTGAGGATTTGAAAAAGTCCCCAGTCCGGTGGACTGGGGATGTTCCTGCTGCTTCCGCTCAACTCCTCGAATCCCATTTTTTGACTCTAAGGGTTGGGTTAGAGAAGTCCCCAGTCTGGAAAGCTGGGGTGTCTCTTGACATGCTATGTCTGAGATCTTCTTAAAATCTCTCTTGATCTTGCGAATCTTAGTTCGGAAATTAGCTGGATGCATTAACCTGTATCCACTTTTATCTCCTGGTTCAACAGACCGTTGGATGATTTCCGAAACTTCTATCATTCGATGACGTGTTTGCTCCAGACGAGAGGCTTGTGCAATATTCTCACCTGCTTGATGTAAGAGCAATTCAACAACTTGTTCTCTATATACTTGATTTTGAGGGGAACTAGTTGAAGCTTGTTCTTGAGCAAGCTTTTGATTATGAACAAAGCCCGTTGACTGTGGCCGGCCATGGGCAATAGCATTTCATGAGACCATTTTCGGCGGGCTTTGCTGACTGGAAAGCACTGTGAAATGTAGTTCTCCGTGAACACCCCATCCTCTGATATGAACATCAGATGAAGCATTGGCAATTAACTGACACAATCTTCTTAGTGCACCAAGGCATGAACGTTGAAGGGTTCTCTGTTGCTTTTTAGCCTTCGGATACCGAGAGACTGATAGATATGCCAAATCAATCTGACGTTGTAACCCTTATATTATCTTAAGATGATTTTCATATTCATCGTAAGATAATACCTTCTTCTTTAATTGACAAAGATTTTTCCATATGTTGAGACGAATATCATGGATTCCATCATCCGTCAACATCTTTGGAATGTCGTACTGGGAGTCAGCCAAAAGCCAAAACATGACTGGTACTTCACCTTTTTCCAGTTTTTTCCTCATGTTCAACATTTCCTCTTAATCAGTAAATGAAGATTCTTCTACCTGTTTTGACCAGAGTTGGTGTTTCCTTGTTGCTTCATCGGATTCAACAAGATTGGTAGAGAGATCACTATTCATGATGGAAGATGAATGACCCCGGGATGGTTCGGAGAATAACCTAAACCCCAGGCTATATTCTGATGGAGAAAGAGTTTCACCTGCCGATAGTGAAGCATCAGACATGACTGGTTTTATGTTTGCAAGTGCCTCGAGATAGGAGGGCTTTCTCGTCACTACATTGCCTTCTGAAGAATTTTCGAGACAACGTGAATCACTACTGCGGATAGGACTTTCGCAGCGAAGTTCATCACCATGAGGAGGACCGTCATGTTGGGTTACAACAAAAGATAAAATCTCTTTCTCTTTGGTCTTCTGACCACACAGAGGGTTCCTGTGGCTCTCATCTGAAGAAGAAACTTCAAGATTGACCGAATTTTCATGAAGCAAGTCTTCATGAGGAAGTGTCTGTTGAAGACCTTCAGAATTAATGTTCCTATTATTGGGAACTGAGGGAGTAGAATCTTGAATTCCGATAGATAAATGTATGAGGGCTTCAAGAACTCCAGCATCGAGCAAGGCTTGGTTACAGATTGGCCTTTGATCTCTTGACTGTGCTGGGCGGATCTTTTTCCTAGATGCCTTTTTACTCGCTTTAGAAACCACTTGATGATGAAAGTGATTGCTCTGAGCAGGTGTATGTGCCTAATCAGGAAAGATGGTCAGGTTAGGCTGACGATCTCCACTCAAATCAGGTGTATGTGCCTGACTTGGTTGTCCGTTTGATATGGGGGAGTATTCCCCATAACCCTCTTGGACTGGAACAGATGTGTGTGTCTGTTCCGGAGTGAATCGTTGATATGTCACTCCATTGCTAGGGATAGATTTATGTGTCTGTCCCTGTGATGATGCTGAAGCTGTTATGATATCCTGGCAAGCATCCAGAATATGAGCAGGAATTTGCTTCTGCTCTTTCACCATTGACAAAATATGTTTGGTGACTTCAGCCGCCGGAACGGGGATATACGTCCATTCCGGGCTTGGAGTAGGTGTATGTGCCTGCTCCTGTCCTCCTTTTCCTGTCAGTGAATCCTGACAGTACTCATGTGTGGTGGCAGAGAGTTGAGTCTGCCTATTGTTTGTCGTCGGGACTTTCCTACTGACTTCTCCGTGCGCTACCAAGCGAGACTGTTGGTAGGCTTGATTAGTATTAGAAGGTGTATGTGCCTGCTGATTACACTTCGCCAAACGCGGTTGACGAGATCCATCATATGTAGTCAGACGATCCTGCTGACTAACTGGTGATGTATAAGTAGGTGTATGTTCCTTCCTACAGTACTCCACCGGAATTGCCTGGCGGGATCGGCTTGATGCTGCCAGACGAGTCTGCTGGAAAGCGGAATTAAAATGGGCAGGTGATTGTGCCTGCTCGTTATTTGCCACCAAGTTAGGTTGGTGGACTTCTCCGGAGATGGCAGGGATGACAACCTGCCTATTGTTAACCGGATTCCATCTCTGGCGGTTCATCTTGCCTGCTCGGGTTCGACGAACCTGAGCTGAATGCCTGGAGTCGGTACCCTCATCATGTTGAGGGCGCACTACCGCACGAGTCTGGCGGCGATTTTTGATGGGATCCCTTGAGAAGGAATCCTGTATTTTTGAATTAAGGTCCTGCGGGACCTGCTCATTCACTTCCTGAGAGTACGGGAGTGAATGGAAATTACGTTCCGGGGATAACGACCCGAAACAGTTGGAGATGGTAGTCAGCACCGCCTGCTTCTTGATCGCTGGCCACCATTGTCCGGATGACCAGGTAGAGTTGTTAACTTGGAGGGCTTGACGAGCGGCCTCCAGAGTTGGGATAGTATCGTTGTGACGATACTCCTTAACCAGTGCATTAGAAACCCAGCGTTGAAGAGGCTGAGTTGGTGATTTCATCCTCAGAGCGGACGACGTTCTAGCAGGAGTAGTAGCATTGGTTTTTCCAGCAGCAGACCTCATAGTAGAGGTGTTCACAGCAGCAGTATTCACAGGGGTGAATTTAAGGAAATCCATTTTGCAGAAGATCTTGAGAAAAGAGTGCCTGTTCCATATAATAGACATAATCAAGATGAATCCGGCCACTGCATCTTTTGGATGAGCACATGTCAATGATTTCTTTGTTGGCCTAAGGGGCCTAACAAATAAGAAGAACATCACTTTAACTTGGTTAAGGATTCACGTCGGGTTCACCATTTTTGTTTCGCATGGATTTCGGGGATGACCTCCTTGACGGGAGATTCAAACGTTCCGATCGGTTTCTAGCGGGTTTGTTCGTAGAACCGGAAACATACAATGATTCCACATCCGTTTGGACCCACTTTCCCAAGGTAGGCGCTCATTAGCTTGTGGACTAATGAGGCTTAGGAATTTGCATTCGTCGAGAGGATGGGAGGTCGGACTCATCACACCTTTTTGAGGGGAATTATTGTCTACTCCGGGACTCTCTTTATAGATTTAAGTTATGTTCGTGAATCCTTATTACATTACCAAGTATAAAATGTGCTTTCCTTTAGTTTTAACAATCAATGATTAAATATGCAAGAAATTTAGAGAATCTTTTATATGTATTCGAGGTTCTTCATCAATAGAGAATCATCTATATCTGTTTAGAGATTCTTGGTCAATGGTATCCTTCAAAACATTTATATAAAAGACTCTTGGTCATTATGATGACCAGGCTGGTTTTAAAGCCACTCAGTGGGGCACTTGAAGTTTATCATCATTCAGAAGGACATGGATTATTTCAATGTTGGGATCGAACCCATAAATGGGTTACCTGCGTATCCTTTGTTTTGGAAAAGGAATCCGAAACCACGTAGTTCGAGTGATGGAGTATGATGTTTATGATTGATGGCTCAAAGAAGAATGTCATAATTACTTTTACACTCTAAGCTCACGTGAGTCATGCTCGGTGTGAGAAACAAGAGGTATTGGTAAAAATTAGACAATTGTGCCATGAAAGATGCAATCATAAGAAATTGTTTGGGGCTTAGGTATGTATGACTGCCCGGATAGATGATGGTTTAGGATTCACTTTTAGGGAGAAAATCTAGGAACAGGGTCCATAAAGGTATATGTGCTTTATGGAGATTTGAATACTCTAATCATGGGGCTTACTCCTAAGGAGGATTCCCAAGTTAAGATGGGACTTATGATTGGGTTTTACACCTGAAAAGGAATCCCAAATCAAGGGTAAATTAGGACTGGTTAAGAGAAATTTAAGGGGGCTTGGGGTTTACTCCTGAAAAGGAAACCCAAGATTATGACTGGGACTTACTTCTAAAAAAGGTGGCCCAGGTTATGACTGATTCTTTTTCCTGAAAAGGAGACCCAGGTTAGGGGACTTGGGGATTACTCCTAAGAAGGATACCCAAGATTATGACTGGGACTTACTCCTAAAAAAGGAGGCCCAGGTTATGACTGAGTCTTATTCCTTAAAAGGAGACCCAGGTTAGGAATTAAGGTTTGGGGCTTACTCCTGAGGAGGATGCCCAAGATTGGGAACTTTAAGAATTTGGGGCTTACTCCTAAAGAAGGATGCCCAGATTTTAAATTGGGGCTTACTCCTGAGGAGGATGCCCAAGTTAAAGGATTATGATTGGGGCTTACTCCTGAGAAGGATGCCCAAGATTATGACTGAGTCTTATTCCTGAAAAGGATACCCAGGTTAGGGATTAAGATTTGGGGCTTACTCCTGAGGAGGATGCCCAAGTTTGGGAACTTTAAGAATTTGGGGCTTACTCCTAAAGAAGGATTCCCAGGTTAAAGGATTATGATTGGGGCTTACTCCTGAGGAGGATGCCCAGGTTAAAGGATTCTCTCATATTAAAGGATGAGGTTGAATGAATGAACTCTCTATATTTAGTGACATAAGGATATTTAAATCACTAGGTTTTGAGAGATATTCCACAGAATTCCTTTCAGATAAGGAAGTCAAATCAAGAAATCATGCCATAAATGGCTTTGAAGAGAGTCTTGAAGACTGAATCTTGAAAAGGAAAGGTGTAATGGCTTAAGAGGGGTAAAATGGGCAAGATGGGCATCCAAAAAGGTAGGGGCGCGCAATTCTTGAAAGGCGCGCAAGTCTTCCGTGGGCGCGCATGTTTTGGTCGCGTAGGTATACCTACGCGACACATGGTGTACTTGCGCGATTTTCAACCAGCATTGAAATATTTGAGCGACTCCTTTTTAAACACTTTAGAATCCTCTTGAGGTTCTTCCAGAAAAGGGACGCGCAAGATATATTGAAGGAAATAAATCGGCGCGCAAGTGTTTGATAAGTTTCAACACTTAGGCCTTCCTTCTTCTCTTTAGATCTTCCGTTCTATGTATGAAATTACCTTAGAAGTGTTCCGGAAGCTTTGAAAAGAGACTTGGGCGTCGGGAGCTTCAATCCGAGTTTCTGGAAAAAAAATCCTCTCGAATTGGGGGCCCTACAGGGTCTATTTATAGGCAAAAGAAGACCCCGGGCGGTTACAGGGCAGTTACCACTTAGGTCGCGCAAGTCACCTGCGCGACTAAGGGTGTCGCGCAAGTGTACTTGCACGACAGTGATAAAACATGCGCGGTGCAGTTTCTGTCGATCCTTTGTTCATGCCTTTGTCGATTTTTGATGTTTTCTTCAAAGGATGAATCACTTTTATCTCAGATATTCCCTTTTCCGATCTCTAGATTTTGTGACGAAAGGAGCGTCAACAGTCACTATCAAGAAAAAGCACCCTATAATATATATATATATATATATATATATGACTTGTTTGAATACTATGTAGAGATAAATACCTTTCCAGGATTTTCATTCATTATATATATCACCAATTTAGTATCAATAAGAGGGTATAACCATGACAACAATCCAAAAAGGGCATGGAAAATATAACTTTTTCATGGTTTAATTTGGTATTACTAATAACCCCATTATTTTAATGCTTTTAACTAATTAATTCCTCTTAAATTACATTGATTAGTTTATGGTTTTATTTTTAGATGAAATTATTATTTATTTAAATACAAAGTAATAGGATTAATATCTTTTAAGATTGTGATAAAGACCCTAAGAATGAAGAAAAGTTATGAAACATTTACCATGTATGAATTTTTTAAATGGAATGATTCATTCTTGGGTCATGTCATTTGAAGTGAGGGTACACTATATATATATATTAATGCACAATATAGATTATTTTTCATATCAATAAAATATCCTCATTATTTTAAATAGGATGGTATCCAAGTTAATTTAAATAGATGACTCTTGGAAAAGATTAATGGAACTAAATAGATGAAGGGTTAGCACACCTGTACTAAAATTTCCCAATAACAGTGAAGGGATTGTAATCTATTTTTATTAATAAATGAATGGAATTAGATGAATACCCTTGTAGAATCATATAGATATTGTTATTAACCCATGATAATTGACGTTCAATGATAAAAATTACCCAACTCATGATTTGGAGTTAGCTGTGGTATTTTTTTCATTACATATATTCAACAATTATCCCTATGGTGAAAGGTGTATCATATATAATGATAAAAAATGATTAATGTATATTTATATTAAAAAACATATGCACATAGTTTAATGAATATGGTTATATATGACAAATGATTATGACTTCTCACCATATTACAAACTTAAAAATGCGAATATAGTGGAAGATACTCTATGTTGAAGGTATCTTGATATCCTGTCTATCTGGAGAAAAAAAATAATTCATTATTTATAGAAATGGAATATATGGATCATGAAATATTGATAGATGGTGAGGAAACTTACCTTTATCAGATAAGTTTTCAACCATATATCAATGTAAAGATTAATAAGGGGTAGACAGAATATGTAGAACATTAAAAAAGGTGAGAAATGTTCTAAAGTTAGGCCTCAATTGTGATTGAATGATATGATTCCAGAACCATGTATGTGTTCCATCCAAAATTGTTTAGAAAATGTGGTTGGTGGATGATTCTCATAGTTCATAATTCTCTATTCATATTGGATGTATGATTATGTAATGATATGGAAATAATATTTCTTTTGTGATTGCCTGAAGTGAAATATTGTAGAGTATGTTTCTCAGTGATTTCTATATTAGATAATTAAAGGTTACAGATAAAATTCTATGTTGATGTTATAACTATTTCCCATAATAGAATGGAAATGGGAAAACATCACCATGTAATTTTTATTGGACTCCCTTAAACAAATAAATGGCATCATTCTATTTAAGTTATAGTCATCAGCTTGTGAAGTCATTACAATTTTATTAAGTTATATAATATTTCTCTCTTGATCAACATACTCAGTTATACATTAAGTTTGTGTTATGATTTCAAGTTGTATCACTATCAATTGATTCTGGTGGGAATCTATGTTTTTTCATGAAGTTTTGGAGAATTCTTCAGCTGGCTCAAGATACAAAGTTATGTTCCAGCACTATATATCAACCTTAAAATGATGGTATGTCTAAGGGGTACATTAAAACTATAGAATAAATTTTGAGATCATTCTATATGGAGAAAAAGGTGGTTGGGATCCACACCATCCACTGGTGGAATTTTCATACGATAATATATCTCACACTAGAATTCATATGTATCCTTATGAATTCCCCTATCTTAAGATATTCAGAACTACAAAATTTTGGAATGATGTTATAGAATGAATGATATTATAGCTAAGACTAGATGAAGAAAAGGAAGATAATGTTAAAGAAAATAAATAGAATCTAAGAGAATCTATGATTTGACGAAAACATTTATACTGAAACTCATAAAAAAGATCAATAGTTTGAATTTAGTGATAAGATATTACTTGAGACATATCCATGGGAAACGGGTGATGATATTTAGAAAGAATGGAAAGCTAAACACTTAATATATCTATTCTTTTAGAATTAAATTTTGTGTAAATATATTAGTTTAACGATTATAGCTTCCATCAAATCTCTCTCAGGGTCATTATGTATTTCATGAATCTAACCTAAAGAAGTACATGTGATATTCATAAAATTCACTAACTCATATGACGTATCACTGGAGGAATATATTTCTTATAATGAGAAACCGATATAATATCATGATTTTAGAGAGAAATTTATACGATGTAAGGCCACTCACATGGTCAATGTTTTGTGGTGAAACCACCAATTTGAAGAAGCTACATGGGAACCTGAGGATGTGATCAAAAATAAATATCCTCATATATCTGTACTAGAGTGAAAAAAATTTAAGGTGAATTCCATTTTAATAGTGATAGAATGTAATGCCATTATTGCTTATGAAATATTTCATTTTTAATAATTTTCATTCTTTTATAGATTGTGTTTCCTTTAACAATGAGTTTAAAAAACCACGACATACTTTTATAATATTTTTATTTAAAGTTATAGTTAACACCTAGCTATGTGATTTGGTGGGTTTGAATAAGAATAAACAAATTATAAAACATTTATTGTTATATAAGTATAAAATTTATTCATTTTTTATCAATTGATTATAAATGAAAATAAAAATCATTTGAATGAAAAAATAAATAATTTCCTAAAAATAGAATTTATGCAACCAATGATTTTATATATTAAAAAATTATATAAATAATTTTGGGATAATAATTTTAGTGAAATTAATATATTATTTACTTTTTCAAATGTTTTACAAATTCAAAAATACTTTTCTAGGAATAAGATAATAATATTTCCAATTTTATGCGTAAAAATATATTTTCCTTCTACAAACATCCTTTTGTCTTATTCCCCCAACGTAAATTAAAATTAATTAATTTATTTTGTATGTATTTTTTTAGATAAAATTAATCACATATTTTAAATAATGCGGTCTATAATTGGTCAATTGTATACTTTTTTGGTCAACATGAATAATAATCATGGTAATATTTATGACCTCTATAAATGGAAAATCAGGTTAAAATTGATTTAAAATAAGTGACATGGGAAAAAATTCTTTCTAAATATAATTGGATGAAAATAATTATACTATTATAACCTTAATGACGAAATTTATTATTTTAATGGAAAATTTTCCGTGAAAATTATTTTTATATTATTAATATCAAAGAAAGATACGTAAATCCACTCGAGACATTTTAAATATCCTTTGTGGGATCCAATAGGGAAAAATATTTTTTAATAATGAATTTCTATATTTATATTTTGGGTAATGACATTATATTTTTTATGGTAATTTAAATATAATGTGTAGGTATTATATATTTACCAAAAATGCTTAAACATTGATAATTTTTATCAATAAATGGGAAAATTAAATATATCATTCTAAAAATTGCAAAAATGATATAATTTGATATACTTATAGTGTTCCTCGAATTTTATAGTTGAATATAAAATATTAGTTCTTTTTTAAATATAGTTTTCAAATTCCAATATTATTATTTATGTCTTTCATGTAAAATTAAATGAATAATATCAAAATTGAAAATAATGATATTTAATCAAAATATTATATTATTAAATTATTCATAAATCATAAAAATATTAAAATAAGACAGTGTGATTATGATATGGTGTAAAGGTAATTAAATGTATAATTATGGGTGAATTTGAACCATATAATTCAAAATTACAATAATTTGATATTGAAATTTTTTTACCATAGTAAATATTAAAATTGATCAAGAAATGGTTAATAAAAATGATATGGATTATAATTAAACCTGTTTTCATAACCCGACCTGAACGGGTCTACGCCTCAAGTCCCTAAGCCCACCTCCAATAGGATATGAGAATGATACTATAGAAAAGTAGGCATATCACTAACATTGGAGGCATTTCCTATGCACCAGTATACATGCACACATCTCCAAGCTCACAAAATGATGAAATGTAAAAACTAGTAAGTAACCAATGCATGCATACCTCTATATCCCACTACCAAAGTATAATAAAAGTACTGAAAGCTAAATATGTGAAATGAAATTCCCATAGAAAACTATTAAAGTTTCCAACCTTATTTAGAAGAAGTGGATCATTGTAAACTGTCACTACTAGAAAGCTCCGCAGCCCATCTATGGTAAAAAACTCAGTCTATCAACCTCATTAAGATCTTCCTACCTTGGGTCCTCCATGGATTCCATGGAAAGTCATGTGGTGTTCAAAAGGCTAAAAACATGTGTGTAAAAATAATTTATAGGGGTGACTATAAATAAATATAGTAAGCACCCCCAAATCCCAAATGAAAAATGGAGTAGCTAAAAGGAAACAATCCGCTCATCCAAGCTAGTGGGAATCCACAATTGACAAGAAAATCCATCTCTAACCATCCTCGGTTGTACATGAGAATTCTACATGGACTACAATGGGTATCAACCCCGACATGTACAAAACTATAAGGAGTTCCGTAAATAACCTGAATATGCTCATTTCAGAATCTAAGTATAATGAGGATCCATCCTTATAGTAAACAACATGATTCTCTTTATAGGATTTAACCGTAACATAAAACTACAATTACACACTCCACGAGGTCCTCTATCCTAGATGGACATCGTATGAGAGATTAAATCCATCAGGAACAACATTACCATTCATAATTTTATATCCAAGAGAATGTGCTCCATCAAGAACATATTAATAGGTACATCACTAGTTCCCAAAACAAAATGTTCATTGTTCACCACCTTTCACCCAACACAAGCTAAATAAAACCAAATAAAGATGCATTCCCCTCACAACTGGTGACAGTTGAGGGATTACTTCTCTAGACTACGCAGTGCATGAATTCTCTCTAACTAGAGAGATTGGAAGGACCCGTGCCTCACCACTACCTCGTAGCTGAAGGATTAATTCTTCTAACAAACCCGTGAAACCTCTATTACTCCAATATGGAGTAGCCTGCACCCTATTCCATCAAGGGAGAACTAACTCTTATATAGTTATCATTTTTATCTAGTGTAGGGGCCTGATCCTTGTAACTATATCCAATAACTATGGGAGAAGAAAATGAAATGGAGGACCAAATCCCTACTGCTACATAGATACGGTGGAATTCTACTCTGTAAGTGAGGACCCATGCCCTGAAACTACAAGGGAGTACCACTTAGAGAATGTTGGATTGGCACCATGCTACAATAGGTGAGTTCTACTCATTTGATCGGGTACCCACACCCTAAACTTGTAGGGGAGTAAAACTTAGTTTCTAGAGGTCTAGAACACTCTAGGATAAATAAGTAACTAATCTACAAACACATTAACTTTTGGGGACCCAAAAATTGAAATTACAGTGGAGTAATGAACCCAGGATAGAGGACTCACTCCCTAGCATGGATAGGGAGTACCGATTATGCTAGGAAAAAGACTTATGCTAGATCGATTTGGGGAAATATAAGAGAGTAAAAACTCCTAGAATAAAGGACATGTGCACTAACATGGAAGGGGAGTAATAAATCAATTTAAACATCATCTATAGAGTACCCACATCCTAGTCCAATGGGGGAGTACCGACTCATCAGAGAGAGGACCTACACCCTATTCCAACAGGGGAGTACCTACACTACCTTACAATGAGTATGGAGGGCCAACACCCTAACAAGATATGCGAGCACTGTCCATCATTTCAAAAAACATAGGGAACCCACACCTTAGTCTATCAGGGGTCTAACAACCCCTGAGGAAACTAACCAATAGTAAAAATCCCTTTACCACGATGTGGGGAGTCCCACATCAACTTAAGAAGACTTGTACATGAATACCATGATCTAAATATATTTGGGAGTACCCATCCCACCAACTCTATTTGTGACCCACAATGATCACTAACATTGGATCAACCCAGATTTACAAGAATATTTCTTTATTTAATTCTATTCATATCTCATAAGCTTTAATAAAGGCCACCATCACGTTATATTTGGAAATCACCTAGGATATGCTTCTCACAAACTTGAATCCAAATCCTAGAGAAGATTATTCGGAAGATGGGAGATCACAATAGAATATCCTAGGATTAAACAGTGTGTATTAGGGAACACATGGATTGTGATCCCTCTAGGTTACCCATCCATGTAACCTATCTGCATATTTTATCAACCCATGAAGGGGTAAAAACATATAAAGGAGGTACATGCCGTGTCCCTCTTCACTTAGCCCCAAGCTGTGTAACCCTTCTACAAGAACCGGCCAACCGTGCCTCTTACACATAGTGTATCCCATATTACATGATGTGTTGAAGCTAAATGGACCCCTACCCATATAGTTAATCTATTTCCATATACCATACCCCATGTTCATTTAACTTGGTCTTGTGTTACTACATGACCATGTAGTTTCACATAGCTACACCTAGTAATGATCCATCATCACATGGCTTTGGGAATAACACCATGTGTAACTCTAGTAAACAACCTGTAGCCCCCAACGTGCATCTTCCCCAGATATCAAGGGTTACACATTGTGTTTCACTATCTATATGTTTTTTAAATAAAAATTATTGTCGTTAATTTTCTAAAAACCACCCTGATTTTCTCGTTCTTCCCCAAAACCGATTGATGTTCCTAGAAGGGATCAATATAAATTTTATTTTAGATATAGAACCATAAAAAAATTCATAAAGAAAGGGATCAAGAAAAAAAAATCCCCCTACCTAGTTGGTGAAAATATGATGCTATGGATGAAGAACAATACACAGATCATCCTGCTCCTAAATATGATGATGATCTACAATAGGAATAGAGATCGACAACACCTTTATTCATCAATTTTTCATCAGTTTATTTTTTAACAAATGGTATAAGATGAGAGGGAGGAGGAGATGTTTCCTACTTGGTTATTACCTCCAATGTGAGTGGTGGGGAATGATTTGATTTTATTATCAATTAATTTTTCATTTAATTTATTTAATACAAAACATAACACATCATCACCCAAAACTCCATAGTTTGAAACTCCCATTATGGAAAACTGTATGGAGCTCCGAGAGTAAAAATGTTTTTGTAGACTCATATATGGTATCATAAATCTGATCCATGACTCCGAACATGAGTTATATATATTTAAAAAAATGATGCGTATGTGAAAAAATATTTTTAATATTTTTAATACCACAGCATTGAGGCTCTTTGAGCCCTACCATCCAACGTCATCAAAACCCCCTGAATCCGGAAATATTATCAAAAATAATACATATTCATAAGTGTTAAAAATAAATTCATTATATTCTCCCCACTGAATGTATTTTTAACATTGAAAATAGAATTCCTATGTAGAAGGGAAGAAACTCAGCTTCCCACTGGACTCCCACACCAGCGATCTTACAATGGGTTCTCGTGCTTCTTACATGAACACAAATAGAGGAACCACCAATATAAATCTACTATAATGTCCATATTTTACCAGGCCAAAATTTTGTAACAAGAAAAAACATGACTCTTTAGCTATGAAAAGTGGGAAAGCCCCACATTCCATCTGCAGTCATGGGGTCTTGCGGTACACCATCTCGCAAATCTGACAAAGTTACTAACGCAATCCTGCAGTTCATATACACCATTTAATGGAATATATAATATAATACTCATTTTTATTATGTTAAAGGTTGATTCGGAACACATGAGGGTATTCATGTGTGAAACAGGGCTTCCCATGATTTAACACTTGGTCTTACCTAGCACTTCATTTACAAACCTCTAGTTGTAACACATGTCGCCCATACAGAAACACTGCCACAACCATTAGTGGAATCCCAGCTAAGTATGGATGGTATGAAACCAATACACAATATGGGATCATCGTTGGGTATAGCTCTAATGTAATGTAATTATTGAAAGAATGAAAATACCTATATAATGAAACTCTACTAAAGGGGTCGAGTAGAGATACTCTACGGGAATGGCTAAGACATACTCCGATACTCTAATGCACAACCTCTCTGTGAACATAAAATTCTATTGAACGCATCCACCACACCTCGATAGTGTCCACATTCGATTTCACTGACTCACCCTTATGGTTTTGGTTTCATAAATGAATGTGTCTTAGTGGGGAAAGAAACCCAATTGCTCATTAGTTAAAAGCTAAATCAAACTGCTGCACATCCTCCTTGGTCATGTTGTATACAAAGATAAATCCAAACCCATAAGTGTACTAATTAAAAATAATGGGTTGGAAAAAAACACACTGGGTACTACTGGGTCCTCTCTCACAAATACAAACATGGGTTTGTATAGACTCCCTGTACCACCATGGTTAATCCTAGTGTAAAAGCTGAAAAAATAGTACCCACAACATTGTCTATTAATTACTACTATAGAAAGTAAAAATGACACAAGGCATTCCACTATTAATCATCAGAGCTTCTAATTCAATGGTCAATATGGAATGTAGCTATCCTCAACCACGTCCTCTAGCTCTGTGAGCCTGTCATGGACCACATAGGGGTGATAGAGAAAACACCACAAACTATCATTAACCTCATGTTATTTTTCCAACCCCTCTACCTCATCCACAATTGTTTTGGAACTCCTTGATCCAAGTGTTTCCTTTTCCAAGGTGCCTCATCAGTTGGATCTTTATCAGTAACACATTAGGTTAGAAAAACATTATTAAGATATCCATGGCTGTCAAAATTATTACATCTCCTCTTCTACGGTTAACATGATCCTCAACACTTCTCATGTGTCACATTCCCATGTTCCCGAGTTTAGGCATTTGTAGGCCTACTGCACCTCGGTCTGGCCACATGTCGACTATTAGATCCTATAGGTGCCTCTTCCTTATGACCACTACTATGGTCACATCCACCTATTCCTCATCCATTAAACTCTCCACCACTAGTGCATTCTCAATCACTCCATCATTGGTGGGAATGTATAGTGATATCACATATTCTCATATTTCCTTGATCATGTCTCATAAAATGATGACAACAAACACATGAGGGTACTAACCAAAAATAAAAGGGTTATCCAAAAACACGCTGGGTCTTACTGGGACCTCTATTGTATCTACCAACACGAAGTTCTCTAGAGGCCTCGTGTGACCTTGGTTAAACCTCATTTAAATGATGAAATAAAAGATTACCCAAAATAGTGCCTAATAATTTCTACTATAGAAAGCATAAATTACATATGGTTTGCCTATATTCATTCTTAGAAGTTCAGGGTCAATGGCCTATATGGCATTCAGCTATCATCGACCACATCCTCTAGATCCCAAAGCCTTGTGTGGACTACTTGGGGTGGTAGTGGAAACACAACAAACTATATTCCACCTACTACAACTCATCTAACTCCTCCATCTCTTACACCACCTTGTGTAACTCCTTGATCCATGTATTGTATCTACCAAGGTGGCTCATCAGCTAGCTCCCACTCAATAGCACGTTAGGTTGAACAATCTCAAGCGTGAAGTTCCTAGTCGTCCCAAGTGTAACACCACCTCTCTTGTGGTAGACATGATCTTCTGTGATTATCATACACCATAGGAACAAGTGCCTGGGTCAAGGCATCAGTATGCCTCCTACGTCGTGGTTTGGTCACATGATGTCTTGTAGCATCTTTAGATGCAACATCCTTATGACTACTATTGGGGGTCACATCCACCTATTCCTCATCCTTGAAACTCTCAACCACCAAATCTTTCTCCATCACTCTAGTATAGGTAGGAACCCACAGGTCAGTCATAGTTTCCTTGATCTCCTAATTCAAGCCATTCTCAATGGTCTGTTCTCTAAAAAACAAATCCAAGACCATATTTAGTGAGTATTGTGACATGTATGTAAACCTCATCGAAAACTCTTCTGCTATCTTGCTACCATTTTTCAGATGCATAATCTCATGGAAAATAAATGATCACTACATGGATGGATAATGAAATTCCCTAAAGAGTCACTCTAACTCTACCCAACTGATCATCTCCTATTTAGAAGACTATTCCACCAAACTCCACCATATCCCTGTTGAAGCCTATCGAAGGAATGCCTACAGGACCACCATATGATTGAGTGGTGACCTCAATAATAAAAGAACTCACATGACTACCTCAAGAAAATAATATATTTCATACGGGTTTGGTTCACCATGGTACCTTAGAGGTCACTACCTTTGGAACTCTTGTAGCACACTCAGCCTGTTCACATCCTCAGCCTGAACA
This sequence comes from Viscum album, assembly GCA_963277665.1. NCBI lineage: Eukaryota > Viridiplantae > Streptophyta > Magnoliopsida > Santalales > Viscaceae > Viscum > Viscum album. The sequence goes on along the minus strand of OY728146.1, from coordinate 181,938,836 downwards.
TACAGTAAAACCTGATGCTCAATGGCTGGTAGCACTACTGGTGGATAACCCGTAGGCAATTCCATAGAATCAGTTCCTTTCACTGTAGCCTCATCATGGGGTGGATTGTTATCATACCCATTCTATAGAATCTTGTTTGGCTGTCATCATTGAGGAATTCGAAAATATAATCTAGATATACAACTATCAAATAGTGTTTATTGGGGATGACTAATAAAGTACATAAACCCCAAAAAATCTAGTATTATATGAATCATGTACCACTTCTTTTCCAGCAAAAAATTGTCCTAATGTTCTGAGTTTAAAACCAAGTTATTAGAGTCCCCGGTAATGGATATGTCAGCCACTACACCAATAGTTGAACCTCTAGAATAGGATCCAAACATGAAATATCCTAAAACTATATCATTACAATCCATACCAATATTATAAAATTGTATTCCTTAAATTGAACAATCCTTACACTACGATACCACTCTGTCACGACCTGACCCGATGGAGGTTAGGCCATAACCCCACAAGGCAACCTCCAATAGGGAATAGAATGAAAACTAGCTTAGAGTAGGACCATTTATCGATTTTTGTGTGTCATCCTTGTGTAGAGTAGGAATATCACTAAAATGGTAGGAATTTTCTCTATATATGTAAACACACACATTTTTAAGATCACAGAATGAAGAAATGTAAAAATCAATAAGTAAATAATGCATGCATACATAAAAATCCCACAACCAGATTACAATAGATGTACTAAATGAAGAATAATGTATAAAAACACCCACTAAAAAAACTATAATAGTGTAAAAACTTATAAGAAGGAAATTGTCACTATGAAATGAAACTTCTAAAATTCCACTTATCCCAGCTCTAGTGAACACCTAAGTATGTATAGATCACTATGTTCTGCCTACCTGGGGCCCTCTATGGACTCCGTTGAAAGGCATGAGGTCTTCACAAGACACAAAACATGTGCGTGAAAAGACCATGCAGCAGTTATTTTTTTAATATAATGTAGGAACCCTGGAACACCCAAATAAAAATGTATCCACTAAAATTAAATTATTTTATTGACCTACATTGTGAAAATCACCAACTGAGGGAGAAACTTCATCTCGAACCATCCTCAGGTATACTTGACAAGTCAGTTCAGTCTATAAGTTTTGTAATATAAGAAATATAAAAACACAATAAGGAATTCTAGAAACCATTTGGATATACTCATCTCAGTCTCCATGTCTCATGAGGTTCAAACCTCATTGAAAACAACATGATTCTCTTCGTATGCTCTATTTAAAAGAAGAAAATAGGAGGACACACTCCATGATCACTACCATCCTATATAAAACTCTCCTGAGAGATTATATCCATTAGGAATAAATATAACATTCTTAATAGAACTTCTGAGAGAACATGATCCATCCTGAACATATTACAAGGTCTAAAACTAGTTCCCAAAACCATAAAACATGTCAACGTCACATTGTGTCCAGTGTAATCTCTAGAAAAAAAAAATGAAGAGGTTATCCCCACACCACTGCACATAGTTAAGGGATCACATCTTCAGACTATGATTCAAGTGCATTCTCTCTAACAAGAAAAAATTAATGGAATTGTGCCTCTCCGATTATTTGCATTCAAGGGAATATTGGTCTTAACTAACCCGTGAATCCTCCATCACTCTGGTATGGAGTATCCCACATGTCTGTCCAACGAGGGAGCACTAAATAAATATTTTTATACTTTATATAAATTGGAGTATCATGGAACTCATAAATATATACCATAGTTGTGGGAGCTCCAACCTTGATGGAGGACCCACTCCATGCTGCTGCTTAGAGATGGGGGAGTTCTACTCTATAAGTAGTTACCCTTGCCATGAAATGTCTAGGGAGTACCAATTAGGAAATGGAGGACCCACACCCTATTACAATAGGGAAGTAGTAGTCCATGGATGGAGGACCCACACCCTATCCTAGTACGGGAGTCCCACTCTATAACTAGAGGACACACGCCCTATATGACAGGTGAGTACCAACTCTGAAAACTCATTCACTATGGGGGACCCGCACTCTAACACGGTAGGGGAGTACCCACCCCAGGCTAGAGTACTCTATCCTGACCATGACATGGGAGTAAAAACTCTACCGCAACAACAAGAATAGATGAAAGAATCCTTAGAATTACAATATACTTCTGACTCCAAGAATAGAAGACGTGTACCCTAATATAGTAGGGGGTAACCACTCTATTTATATGTCCTATATGTAGGACCCTCACTAGGGTCAAAAAGGGGAGTACTGATTCCATAGATAGAGGACCTGCACCCTTTTCCAACATGGGAATACCTACACTAGCTTCTAATGAGTATGAATGTCTCACTCCCTTACATGGTATGGGACATTATCTAAAATTATAAAAATCATGGGGATCCCACACCAATGTCCATCAAGGGAGTAACAACACCAGAGGAAACTACCCAATAGGTAAGAACCTGCACCCATGATGTGGGGAGTCTTGTATTTACCAATGCATATAGGTAAAGGAACCCCACACCCTAATGATATAGGGGAGTTCCAATCCCATCATCTAAATTTTTGAACCACATTATTCTCTAACATATGATCAACATAGCTTTATGTGTTTCTTTCTCACATTACGCCACCTAGTATCTCATAAGTCGTAATGAAGGAAACCATAGAATTATAAACAGATAATAACTCGTTATAATATAATCACAAAACTATCTACGAATCCAAGATAGGAAAATATGGAAGATGTAAGATACTATGATAAAATACTAGTTGTACACAATGTGTAATGGGACACACATGGCATGTGAGGCTGTCAGAGCACCTGTCTTTGTATCCTATCCTCACAGTTTATCAACCCATAAATCAGTAAATTCAATGTAATGGATGTACATGTTGTGTACCTTTTCTCTCAGCACCAATCCATGTTCCACCTCTATAGTGACCGACAATAAGTACCCCTTACATGTCTTGTGTCCCATACTACAAGGCGTGTTTAGGCTAAATAGCTACCTACCCATGTAGATTTTCAGTGTCTGTGTATTGGAACATTTTTTGTACCATGTTTTGTGTGAGTACATGGAATTTTTCACATGCTTAACCGTAGCCATGACTCATTATTAAACTGTTTGCAGTACTACAAAACATATAACCCCGGTACATGGTGTACAGTCCCAAAGGCTCATCTTCCCCAAACTGTAAGGGCTTCACAACATGTGTCACTGAACTACACACTATGTAGATCATAATTATACTCATTAATTACCAAAAAACATCTCCCAATTAATCATTTTATTCCTCACTACCCATATATATATCTGGTGGAGATCAATACCTATTGTATTTTGGATCGAGATCATTAAAATAACGCATAACAAAATGGATTGGGACCAAAACAAAAATATACCTACATTGTTGGGGTAAAACTAAAGAATTAGATGAATAATGATTCAAGGATCCTACTACTCCTAAACCTAATGAAGATCTTCATCATAAATAGAGATTCACATCATCATTCTTCATGGATTTGGCATCTATTTTGTTCGCCGCCATAGGGGAGAAGAGAAGAGTGAGGATGAGATGTGACCTCCTTGGTTGTGCGATCTAATATTAGTTTTGGTGTGTGTTTCTGTTTTATTTATAATTAAATATTCTTTTAAATAATGTATTCTACCTCATAACACCCGGTCGCCAAAACACCATTGATCAAAACTCCCATCATGGACAACCTTACGACACCCCTAGGGTAAAAACGACGTTCTAGACTCAACCGTAGCCACAGAAATCCGATCCATGAATTTTAATAGATTTATTTACATTTCAATAGAAATTGTGTGTGGGTGAAGAAATATATTTAATATTTTTAATACTTCCACACTAAGGCTCCTCAGTACCCGACTTCCCACACTGAATCAATGCGCGACTCTAAAAATATTCTCTAAAATATTCTAAATTCATATGGGTTAAAATGTGGGTTATTACACCAATTCTCCCCGAAATTATATTATTTCAGGGGATTAAAACCCTATACAAAAATATATTGATATAATTTTCTATTTGAAGGAATTTATTCATGATAATAAATTTATTATAATTCAATCATTTTTTAAATTCTAAAAATTTCCTCCCATCTTATTTATATAAGGGATCATCCTCCCTCACATCATTAAAAACAATTTATCATTAAAGCTCAAAAAAATCAACCAATACCTCATCTAAAAATTACTAGCCATTTTCAATAGTTTATGGTATTACCAAAAGGATAACCATATAAATATTTTTTGGAGATCTAAAGGATACATTTCATAAAATTGGTAATCTTTTTAGCTAATCCCATTCTTTTCTACTCTACATTACATCTACCGTGTGCATGCTATTTATCATAAAATTATAAATTAGTAATAAAAATATATTTATATGTTGTTATTATTATTATTAAATCACCATTATAATCCTTATTTCCCATCGAAATATATGTGAAATTATCACTCATACATATATACCCCTTACCATCTCCACATAATGATACAATTTATTTTTCATCTCTATATTTTACGAATGGGTGTTATGATGAGTTTAAATTTTTGATATGATATATAAGAATTAACTATGAATCTAAAAATTTAATACAAAATCTACCTACTTATCATCCAATTTATTGTGAAATGATAACATTATTCCTATGTATGTATGCACTACCTCCTCCACGAAGCGAAGCGATTCATTTTTCATTTTTGTTTTATTTTTATAGTAATAAAGGAATTTTTAACAAATATATATGATATATATGATATAATAATTATCCCTGAAAATTCATTCATAAATACAATCTACCTTTTACTTGAATGGTATAATTTTTTTTCAGTAGAAAAATTTTATAGATGACACAAAATATGTATAAAATAAATATATAGGGTATTTATATCATAGATAATACTTTCAAGATGTTCTATAAAAGATAAATCTAAGAGTAAGAGAACTACTAACCTAAAATACTATTCTGCATAAAAATAGTTAACACCCAGAAATTGTAATTTTAATAAGATTCTATTAATAAAAGGTGGTTTTGAGATTTATATAGGGAGAATTTACGGAATTAAAAGCTTTTAAAATGAAACTATTATTAAGATATAATAAATATAAATTTAATATACTTATTGATAATGTTATTTTGAATAAACATGAACTTGATTTTTGGGTTTTATGTCAAACTCTCATTGTTTATCAGGATTGATTATGACCATATGTTAGATGATTAAATTATATGATCTAACCCTCAAGGAACTAAATGACTTATTTATGCTTTTATTATTTCATTTTAATAATTTTCTATTTTAATCTTCCACATCTTATGTAATCAACAGTCCAAAGAAATATTTATATTGAAAATCAACAACATTTCTCTCTTCTGTTGAATTTTTTTCTCCGAAACAATGTTTTATAAAAATGCTTCAAATAAGGTTTTTAATATTGTCTTGTAATTTTTCTAGTTATTTTTATAAAATTGATATTTGATAAAAAATAGTTTTTAATAAATATTCTTTTTTATTTTATAAATGTGGTCAGTGGTGGATTTTCATAAAAAACTATAGAATTTCTGTTCTATTAACATATGTAGCTTTAATGGATTTTCTTGCTATCATTAATTATTTTTTATTGAAAATAACATTTTTAACTTTAATATTTTTTAAATATTATGTTTTTATTTAATGTTGGATTGTTTTTTAAAATTTTATTTCAAAATGGAATGGAAATATTTCTCAAGAATATTTTAATTATATTTCAACTATATTTTTTCTTATCAATGAAAAGGAGACATTGATATCACTTATGATTTTCTCAGGAGATTATCTAAGGATACAATCCTTATTCTTTCTATTGAATTTGTATGTTTATGACAACCTGATGATTATGAAACCGAGTCATCTTCCATGGATTATGCTATGATTAAATTTTTAGGTAACCCATATGTTTTCATGGGTTCTAATATGATGAATGTTTCATGATATTAGAGTGGACATATGAAGTAATTTCATTATGTTTTTTCTAGGGAACTATATCCCCCTCCAATTCATTTGGTAAAGATTGATATCTCATGAAATTAATAGGACATTAATGGGGAGAAAACCCACTTTAGTAAGAGGATATGTCACCTACGGTAGTATTGGTTGTGAACCTTGACTACTAAAATAATTTGGGGAGTGAAGGAATTTGATTATGGTATCCTAGTAAATGAAACAAGACTACTAAAGAAAAGATATTCTATACTTATGTTTATACCAAAAATAAATATGTTATTTCTAAGTTATTATTTCATAGTTTATGAACATTTAATCCCTTATGATTAATGTATTATAAATGGATAAGATTTAGGAAATGAATTGATATTAAATCCACTTATATACTTGGTATAGGTTGAAAATAGTGAGATCGTATTCTCATACATTTTTGTTCATATTATTTATATTTTATCATTGATATCTCTACTTTTAACACATATATGGCTTTAGTTCTCACCCTTTTCTCATTATTCCATTCCTCGTGTTATGAAGAAAGATTTTTTGTATGTTATATCTAAGAGGGGTGATAATTATAATGATCTTTTTTCATGAAATGTAGATATTTTATGAACTGTTTTTTATGTTTCCATTTATCCAATGATAATTTACCTAAATGATTTAAATATGAATCAAAATATTATATAATGTAGATATATATTATGATGTAATATCGATGTATAAAATTTATGGGTCAATATATAATTAGTTTATCACAAGTTAAACATAAATAATAGGAATCAAGGATGGTATATGATAAATTCACCTAATATATGATTTAAGACATATAACCCTCCAGTATCATTCCCAAAGTGTTCTTGGGTGACGAATAAGTGTGTGGATAAAAATATCATGTGATTATTATAATTTTTTTAATAGATTTAGGTTAACTTATAATTTATGTATTAATTATCCATGATGACTTCCAATATCAAATATCAAAAAATATAACTTCCAATTAGAATATTCTTGAAGAGTGTGATGCTGTAATTTTTATTAAGGATTATGGTGTAGTTTTATTGCTATGGATACAAAATAGTATAAATGAAGTAAAGAGATCCAAAAATAACTATTAATTCAAGGGAATACAATTATATAAATGTTATATTTTTTATGGGAGGCATAAATATCATTTCACATAGAGTTCTTAAAAAATTGAAATTAGGGATTTTTGGAACACCCCTATCAGATTCCCACTATAATATAATATTATTATGAATTAATCTGTGTAATTAAATTGATATTTAATTAAAAAATCATGGTATTAGACATCAAAATGAACCAAATGGTAGTTATTATTATTCGGTTCTCATTTTTTATAGGAGGTTCTTAAATATCTATGTCTAATAGGGAAAAGACATTTAAAAATAGAGAAGAAATAAGGGGTATTTGCAACATATTAAAACAAAATGCCATTTCATAAAATCTAAACATTGAAATAATCTAAAAAATAATGTTTTTTAAAGAAGGTATAGTCTCCATAATTATTTTTAACTGATTAATGAAAATGAATTAGAGAGTGGAGATGATTAAAAAATAATGTTTTATTTTTGAAAAAAACCTATCAAATATAGTTTATATAAGAATATAGAATGAATGGGAACACCAAGAGTACCAATGAGGTGTTAAATTATTAAAGATCTATATTTAATTTTATGATTCAATATCATCTGCTTATATATTATGGATAATTTTACTATCGAATAAGTTAAGTTGAATAATAAAAAAACAATAAAATTAGGAAACACAATATTAAATATATTTTTATTTGTTTTATTATATTTTACACTGATCTCTTTCCCCACTATGTATGTTTTTTATTTATAATGTAATATTTCCATAATATCATAAATATATAACATGAAATTAATAGACATTACCAAAATGGAAAGAGTAGCATTTAAATTGGTGATTATGAATCACTAAAAAATATAAATATCTTATGCGTGAATTAATTTGAAAATAACTTATTGTGCATCCATGATTTTTTTCATAATGTCTATATAATAAAAATAGCTTTTGATGGAGAAGAGTGTATAAAATGTCTAAAATGATACTCCAAAGAATAGTTTCCATCACTGACTAAGAGGGAAACTCAATTTTATGAAGTTTTTTAATTTCTTAATAGTAAATAATCATTGATGTTTAATCAAAAAGTGTTTTTGTAAATTTAATGTTGGAATTCATTCATTATATTAATTATCATGGACATGAGTATCTTTTATGTTGTGGAAATAAAATATTTGAATAATTCACCCAAAACAGTATGATTGGTTTTCTTATTTGAAATAGAGTAATGTGATTAGTGAAAAACAAATAAGAAATCTCTTGATAATGAAATATATATGGTGTTATTACATTATGACCGAAATTATTATATATAAAATTTCAATTTTGATTTAATTATAAGTCTTTTTATGTAATATGGTAATGAAAAACACATGAAATAATTTGGTTTTGTTATATTATATCAAATTTATATGAAAATTATTGATTGTTTCCATTGATAATATAGTCATGAATTGATGAAATATGGCGTTTTAAAAAATCCAATTGACATTGAAAAAAGGAATTAAGGGCCTCATCCAATAAGATCATACTATATGAATCCCATTTAACATTGCTTCAGAGGGCGATAGAATCTATGTGAATTTCCCTTGAACAATCAAAACCCGATATCCAATAATTTATGCATGAGTGAAACCCTTTATTGGAGAAATTCTTGCTCATCGAGATCACCGACCAAACCATGTATGTTTAACCACCACATGAATGTCTCACCATCACACACCTTTCTATTAGGGTATTTTATATTGTATTAAATGGATATGTATAATGATCCAATCGACATGATTTTAGAAATTACTAATATGGAATAATGAATATATTATTATCCTATTATTATTACATTATATGCAATTTTTGGATATAACAAAACAAAAATAGTATTTTTGGGTAATATTCAAATTCAATTATGGAATTTATTTGGATGAACTAACAGATTTATAATATAAAAATGTTTAAATAAAATGTTTTTATTATTAATATTTACTAAATATAAATTATTATAATTTTTTATAATGTCAAAATTAGTTATTATAAGTGTTCAAAAACTGTAACTATAAAAAAATCACAGAATTTCTTTAAAAATTGATTTTATATTAAAATTGAAAATTAAAATATTTTTAATTTTTTAAATAAAATTTATATTATTTTTGGAATCATAATATTGAAATTATCCAACAGTGATTTTTTCATAATTTTCTATAGCAAGTTAATTTTCAGGTAAAAATCAAATACCGTATAAATATACTTTGTGTATTATGACATCATAATGACTGAAAAGTTATTTAATTAATAATATAAAATGTTTCCATGAGAAAATATATATTTTCTATTTAAAATAAAAATATTTTAATTTTATTTGATTAAGTTTATAAAGCCATTATAAATCTTCCAAAACCAATAAAATATTTTACGTTTTTCAAATTATTTCATGAAGGTTATGAACCACCTAAATATAATAAATGGTAATATTTTAATAATTTGGGACATTCTAATTATAAAATAATGGAACCCACTCCCATTTTATACAAATTACATGCCAAAACCATGGGAGAATTTTTGGTTTTGGTCATTTTAATAGAGTCCAAAACCTAAATCTAATAAATAATAACGAATTCCCCACAATTCCATTTTATAGACCCACCCAAGATCCAATTTAGCTTAACTCAAAATTCTTGGAGTCCATCCTTTCCCTACCATCACCTCTTTATAGTCATCCCAAGGACCCCCCATGCTCTCAATAATCTCCTATCATTCATTTGGAGTCACACACCCAAGTAAGGGATCCTCGCATTCTCTTCATAATTAATTTATTTTATTATATTATGAATTCTATTTTCAATTACTATTGTTGGTATATATCATTACATGTCAATATTATCAACCATTTTGTTACCAAAAATGTTGAGAGACCCATTTCTATCTCATTAACCATCTTTATGAATTTTTAAGGGACTCTATTATTATGTTTAAATTTCACCTCGATTTTCTTTGTGAACAAAATATACTACTGAATACCACACACATTTCTTATCAAGGGTTTTCAACTTTATAACATTATAATTAGTAGACATTGGATTAAATATATTTATTTTACAGTCCTTATTATTTGAATAAATTATGATGGTGAATTATTACATGTTTTTGGATCAATGTGTCAAACTTAAGTAGGAGAATGAAATTATTGTGATGGGATGTGTATGAAATTATATGGCACCACAAGGCATTGGGTAATGTTTACTGTCATTATAAATCATGTTGGGACATGTATTGAACCTGATTCATTGATAGGAATTTTTCTATCATGATGTCCTGGTTATTAGCCTTGACCTATGTTTCTGATGTAGTGTTGTATGTTTTTTATAAATTTATTATGTTTCATTTATGATTATAATGATATATTTTGTCTCCCTTTTCATATTTATGATTATTAATATTTTTATTCCCCATTTAAATGACTGTTGTCTAACATGTACTATTATCTTCATTTTTTTCAATTTTTATTCCCTTACCTGTCTATATAGATCACCCTTTCTTATATATTTCCCTATATTATCCCATATAACATTATGTGAAATAATTTAAAATATGATTTCAATAAAGATAATATCATTCCATGTTTTAAGATATTATGAAATGTAACTAATTCCGAAAATTAAAATAGTTCTCAATTTTTCGGGTTTAATTTATTGTCAGATAATATAATAAATCATGAACTAATTTTTAATAATGAGGAGTGTTGTTATTGTTGGTATCAAAGTAATTTTATAGTTATTTTGTAGATTATGAATAAAAACCCCTAGTGAAAGTCTTGATAGAACTATGTATAAGAAAACATCCCTAAATTTTTGAATGAATAGTGTGTGTGGTTTATCAATAAAATATATCCTGTTCTGGTACTATAATTATATGTGGTTCTAGAAAATATGTACCTAGGGGTAATAACTTTGACAAGTTTTGTTTGGCCTAACTTGGTATAACCTTGTACAAAACCAAATCCTTTACAACACACCTATATTAAAAATCAGGGTGAGTATTCATTAGTAAATTCATAATATAATTATGAAAAGTTATTAGTGGGATAAAAGTGACCATAAAAATATATGTTTTGAAAAAAATCATGGATATCAAAATTATAAGCCTATAAATTCCAAAGATAAGGAGTTAAATGAAATTTATAATTTATCAATTTAATTTTTTTCATTAACTTTTATTTGTATAATATTTTTAAAATAATCATCGCTGATTTTTCCATTATACTATATCATGGATGAAAATATAAGGAATTGGGTAAAAAATCAATGTTATGGGAAATTGGACCCCAACGAGATACCCAACATGATAAGAGAATAAATCAAAATCTTTGTGAAATAACCTCCCACCTAAATCATGTTTGGAATAGAAATATGGATCATTAGGAGCACCAAAATCCCCAAGTAAATAACAAGTTATAATGGTATCCTTTATGTGAAAAAGGCATATGGCATTAAATGGATCACCAAATCCCTTAATCATAGAATAATGGATCTAATCCTTTGAGAATACCTTATCTATCCATCAATGTTCTGAACAAAAGAATTTTCAACTCTGTGTTTTGTTATATGGTGGGAGAAGCTGATCATATGTGGTCATTAACAAAGACTACGAAGCACGAGTAAGAGATTCATGTGATATTGTATAAGGAATTATATGAATATATTTCTAAATATATTCCTCACACACTCTAATATAAAATGGAATTGTAATTCATTACCATCAGTAAAAAAGAAAAAGAATTGATTGGGGAATATGTGGAAAAATTCTCAATAATTTCATGATACTCATCCAACTTTTCCATTAGCCAAAAATTAAAGATTTACTGCTTATTTGGTGTGCTAATTCCCTATCCACAAAAATCATTGGTGTTTTTTGACATTGATAGCTATGAGAAAATTGTAAGATGTACCCTCAATGAGGAAATATAGACAAGAGAATCTCAGTGGTAACAATGGGATAAGAATTGTGGGGTAGAGTTTTAATATTTTAGTCTTATAAGAAAATGAAAAGGTTCAAAAAAAATTCAACATCCCATATGTGAATGGTGTGGAAATAAGAACCTTGATAATTACATATGGTGGTTGATGAAATCTATTAGGTGTGGGAATGAAGGGAAGCTAGCTAGATATTTTTTATAGGATAAAACCAAAAATGGGACGATGGATAGGAATTCTCTAGTCAACCATTAGAGAATTGAAAATTTATTCACCTACAAAAAACTATGTCAGTTGGAAAATAACTTCACTAGGAGAAAGGTTTTCAAATACGACAAATAAAAACCACGGAAGCATGGGTGTGGTTTTTCTAACACAATTATGGATGTGGTTCAAAAAATAAAGTGGTGATAGTTACGAAAAAAATTAATTCATGAATATAAAACATACTTTATGATTATTGTTCTATGAATTCCTTCATATCAATATTTTTTAGTATAAATATTAAAACATCCACATAATGAATGGAAATATAGTTGTCGGTGAAAATGAAAAATGGGGAAATTATTTCATCCAAAGTATATAACTCCTCCCCTATCATACTTTTTGGGATAAACATCCTAGTGAATATTTTCATACGCACTTTATATAATTTTATGAAATTATTGGAATGGATTCAATTTCCATTTATAGAGCCAACATAAATTTCAAAGAGAAGGAAATCACAGTTCATATATAGAATCGATACTAGATTTTGTACAAGTGCAAGGGAGATGTTGAATATTATTTATCACCAACTACTCATTCACGGATATTATTTCCCTATGAGAAATATTATCTAGCTCAAATGATTTAGTGTAATGAAATTACCAACATTGAAAACATTCCCATTTTTAGGGAATACACTAATGCATTTCTTGAAAATATTTCTCGTCTTCCTCTTATTTGAGAGGTTGAATTTTCAATCAAGATTATACATGGGTTTGTAACATTATCCAAGACTCTATATAGAGTGGTCATTAGAAAACATGAGGAGAAAATAAAAAAACTACCATATGATCTAGATAAAGTTTTCATTCAATAAATGGCTTCACCATGGCATGCGGAAGTCTTATTTTTCAAGAGTAAGGACGAGTCAATGATCTTTTTAATTGATTATCATTAGATAAACATGATCATGATAAAGAAAAAGTATCCACTGCAATGAATTTATAAATTATTTGTTCACCTATGTGGTTCATAATACTTAGTCAAGGTGAATCTATGGTTGAGATATTACCATGTTAGGGGAAAGATAGATGATATCACCCTTACAAATTTTTGTAAAATGTAGAGTAACTATGAATTCCTTGAAATGCCACTAAAACAACCTAATTCTCACAAAATCATCATGGAACATCTGAATTGAGTCTTTAGGGATTACCTCAAAAAAAATCAACGATGGTCATTAGAGATTATATTCTAATATACTCCTAAACTATGGAGGAGCATGAAAAGTGTCTAATTATAATGGTAAATACCATGTGAAAGGGTAATCTTTGATCAATGTACAAAAAATGCGGGTTCTTTTTTAAGGAAATCTCATTCATGTGGAACATTTTAAAAATAAATAGGATATCAGTAGACCCTTCAAGAAGGGAAGCAATTGAAATATGGTTGAATCAAGCATTTTTGACAGATATTTGTAGCTTCCATGGATTATCTTAGTGTTATCATTGATCTGTGAGAACCTTTTTCATGATTTTCTAACCCTGTAAATAATCTAACATAGAAGGGATTCATTATTACATTGAATAATGATTGTGAAGAGATATTCAAGGAGATAAAAAAGAGTCTCATAGTTGCATATATTCTCACACTACCACAAATAAAACTATTTTTGGAGTATTTAATAATCATTCATAGAAGGGATTGGGTTGTGTTTTAATGATAAACAAAAAAGTTATATTCTATGCTTCATGGAAGTTGAATGTTCAGAAATAGAACTAACAAAACCTTGATCTAGAGTTGGATACAATTATATTCTCTTTGAAAATATGGAGGCATTATCTCTTTGGAGAGAAGTGTGAAATATATATATGGATGACAAAAGGACCATATATATATACACAAAAAAAAGATGAATATTTGATAACAAATATGGTACAAGATGATCAAGAACTATCAATGTTTAATCCACTACCATTATGGTAATGAAAATAATTTTCAAGATTCCTTATGTACAAAATATCCATAAAATTTATCGTAGATGAGAATTTAGAGGGGTATAATATAATTTAATTTGAGGAGGATATACATTGGAATCAAAAAGAAATAACATTATATACAAGAGTTCAATAAAACATGATGACTACTAAATTAATTTCTGGAATAATTAATTAAATACACATAGAATGAATTTAATGAACTCCATATGATGAATATTAAAATATAGAACAAGTTTTTATGGTCTAAAAAATATATAAATTTCATACATTTCAAGTTGTTCAAGTGTTTTTAGGATGGAAATAAAGAGGTATCATGTTTTATAGTGAAATTATTACTAAAAACATGGATGAAAAAATCATTCAACATCAAGATGAAATGATGTGTAGAAAAACAAATTATAGAAACCCAAGGTGAACATATTTTTATTTTATAACACCTTAATAAGTGAAACAATACATGTCCTAAAATGTCATATAATCCCATGAATGGATGGTTCTATGTCTTTGAGGACCATTTTACATGGAAAATATTTTTATAATACAAATTTATACGTATAAAAATATGATCCACACAATACCCCCTTCTAGAATTCTCGTAATTTATAATCATCTAACAAACATTGGGTATGGAAACATAATAAAGTTTTTAGCTCAAGTGCTCATTAACGTGAAAATATCATCATCATGCCATCATGGGATACATCAAATATAATGAGAAAACATGGTTACATGAGACTTTTATTATTAAAAATGAAATAGAAAATTAATAATTTTAAAAAATCAATACAGAAGGACATGTATTCTCAAATGAAAAAACATATTCCATTGTATTTTTGAATGGAATTATTTTATGTTAGTCATTATACATGGATTATAATCATAGTCATATGAAATGTAAATACACAATCAACATGAATCAAAACATCACAATGAACATTTCTTCAAAAAAATATAATATAGAAATAATAATATTTAAAATAATAAAATATTCAATGATTATTTTTTTAATGATTAAATTTTCACTGTTTGATGTTGTGAACAAATGAAATTTTCATTCACTATGTTTTGAAAAAATGATCACACTTCATTATATGAACAAAAAAATTCCACCTTAACATCATTTTCTAGTAAAATAGAAGACATTAACCAATGAATTGGTGGGTTATTTTGGGCCCCACAAATTATATAATATTCATCCACACATATTCATTTCAATAGGATATGAAAAAAAAATCATTTATCAAGCATTACTAAATTAACCCTTGAAAAAAGGGCATGGTTTATAAAAATATTCTCGGAAGATTCAAAATGTTATCTTGAGAAAGAAGATTGATTGTTTCTAAAACATATTTCCAATTTATCATTAATTGACTTTGGTCATCCCTATATTTTCACCCTTTAACATAATGGAATGTCCCTAAGGGAATTCCCAATCCCCCTGGGAATGTGAAGAGGGGATTGGTATCATCAATAATGAAATGGGAATTATTTCTCCCAAAAGAAGATAGAATTATGGTCAATAGAAAGAGAAACAAAATAAGTCATAATTGTCACGACCCGTCCTCAGGGCCCGTGCCGTGACTACCCCAAGCCCGCCTTCCATAGGCCAGGGGCTGGTGACTAGCACCAAGGCGTAAATCCCAGTAAAAGGGAAGGCATTGCCTTTGTAAAGTAAACAATCAAACAGAGTACAAGCGGAAGAAGTAAACACTGAATACAATAGTAAGTGCGGAAGTAAAAAAGGGGAAGAAAATACAAACCCAACTGTAAAGTATAACTCAAAAGGGAAAACAGCAACTGAAAAGTAAAGCTGGTTCGCTGAGCTGTCCACTGGAAATCCCACCTGAAGGGTGGGTACAGATGGCTCCTCTACTCCTCGGGTCCCGCCGTCCGCTCCGAGTATGTCCCGCCCAGTGGTCCACCTCCGGGTACCGCCTCGTCGTCACGTCCACCTATGGGTACGGTCTCGTCGTGAGGTCCTCCTCCAGGTACCATCTCGTCATAATAGTCCACCTCCAGGTACTGTCCAATCCTCGAGCACTCGGCCTCTGTCAGCATTGCCCGTCGTCTACAACCAACACAACGAGGTGCGGGCATAGCCCGTGCAGGGGTGAGTATAACGATACTCAGTAGGGATCCTGAGACCTTCAAGGTCTCACTAAACCAACAAGGATAACCACAAAGAAGATCTCAACAGATAACCTCTACTTAGGTATATGCCCATACATATACCTAGGTTATCAAGTAACCCATCTCAATCATGAGGAAACATAAGGATCATGAAATCAACGGATAACCACTACTCAGGTATATGCCCATACATATACCTATGTTATAAAGTGAACCATCTCAATAATGAGGTAAACACAAAGGTCAAATGTCTCAGCTCAAACCAGGATTTTCATTATCGAAACCGTAACTGCTGAAGAGCTCCGTCTCTGGAGTGTACAGTGGTCCTGTCACAACTCCGAAGCACTGCTCACTAACCTAAGACTGATGAGGTGCTCCTCCTGACGAGTACCGCGGGCCAGCTGCTACAACCAAGCGCTCCCATGTGCCGCTACAACCAAGTGCACCTCTGTCGTGGGTCTGCCGCTACAACCAAGCGCTCCCATGTGCCGCTACAACCAAGCATACCTCTATCGTGGGTCTGCCGCTACAACCAAGCGCTCCCATGTGCCGCTACAACCAAGCGCACCTCTGTCGTGGGTCTGCCGCTACAACCAAGCGCTCCCATGTGCCGATGCAACCAAGCGCACCTCTGTAACACACCGGGTCGTCCGATCAGCAGTCGCCGGGTCTCAGTCTGCTACACGGTCTCCGTACTCCGCACGCTCGTCTCTTTGAGGGTTCACTCCACAAGATACTGGTTATACTCCAAGTATCTCAGAGTCCCATGAAGATGAATCTCAAAGTACCGTCTCATCATAGGGGTCTCAACGCAACAGACGGCATGTCAATCGGACGCCCGGTCTATGAGTTACTAGCCTTTTCGTTCTAGGGGCCCGGTTGGTTTCGTGTGCGAAACAATCTAGCCGTAACTCAAATATACCCCGAACACTCATAGGGTATACTCATAGGGACCGTTTCTCAACGAGATCACCAACGCCGCTGACGGTTCATCAAACGAACGTTCTGTCAGAAAGGTATCAGCTTCTCCGATCCAGGGGCCCGGTTGGATTTCGGTGCGATCCAACCCGGCCACTATCCAACTGTATCCAAAACTCAGGCGGAGGATGCCAAAAGTTCCGTCTCATCAAGAGGAAAGCGACGAGACAGACGGCGCGTCAATCGGATGCCCGGTCTGTGAGTTATTGACTTTTTCGTCATAGGGGCCCGGTTAGTTTTTAAAGCAAAACCAACCTGACCGTACTCCACCTGAGTCCAAATCTCGGGCGGAGTATGCCAAAAGATACGTCTCACTAAGAGGAACTCAACAAAGCTGACGGCAGGTCAATCGGACGTCCGTAGCTCAAGATATGAGTGTTTCCGCTCAGTGCGCCCGGTTGGTTTTGTGTACGAACCAACCCGGTCGAACTCAAAGTATTCTGAAACATTGAGTGTGATATACCGAATCGACCGTCTCGATCTAAGGATCACATCAACGCTGACGGTTCGTTAATCGGAGGTCCGTATCTCATGTTATGGGAAAAAGACCGAAGTCGATTTGAAAACGGGGGGTCCGGGTCCGGGCCGACCCGGACCGAACCCCCCCTGGGTCGGCCCGAACCGGGTCGACCCAACCCGGCCCGGCCGGCGGCGCGGTGGCGCGGCCTGGCGCGGCGGCGCGGTCTGGCACGGTGGCGCGACCCGGCCGGCGGTGGCGCGGCCTGGGTGCCGCTCGGGTGCCACGCGCGGGGGGCAAAGCCCCCGCCTCCTTTGCGGGCAGCGCGGCTGAATCCGCGCCTTTGATCAACGGCCCCACCACGTAGGGGCCTAATTTTGAGAAAAACGGGTGGCCGCCTGCCCCCCTTTGTGAACCCCCCCCCCCTCTTAATGGGGGGCCATTTAAGTTGGCCGGGGGAATTAAATTCCCCCGGTTTTTCCCCTTCCGGTCGGCCCGACCTGGCCGGTCAGTTCTTCTTCAACGGGACCGGCAAAGCCGGTCCCCTTCCGGCTTCCGACACCGGCAGCCCGGCTGGCCGCCGGTCTTCCCGTTTCCGCCGCAGCCCGGAACCAGCCGCGGTCTTCGTCGTCCGGCGCGGTGCGACGGCATCGCGCCCCTCCGCCGCGGCCCCGCTCCGGTCGCGGCGCCTTCGGGTTCCTTCGACGCGGTGCGACGACGTCGCGTTCAGGATAATCTTTTCACGGCGCGGTGCGACGGCGCTGCGCAATATTTTCCGTGTGATTCCCGCGTGGTGCGACGGCACCACGCCATCTCGTTCATCCACAAGAAAATTAATAATATTCAAGAACAAAGGAGGGGGGATTCGGCCGTGTTTGTGCTTTCCGGCCCCCCTCTCGTTAGACGATAACACTTAAATATTTATCCACAAGATTGTCATGCTAGAACCAAGAACGTGAGTAAATAAATAATCAACAACAAACCCCTACCTCGGTTTCAAGAACGATGTTCGTCAACGACCCACGGAAGACGAGCGTCGCGGTGGTCGGCGTCGCGGAAAAGGACGTCGATGTCGTGAAGTGAGGATTCAAAGTTCTTTGACAGCGATTTCGTCACGGAAAACCGTCGTGGAAGAGATGACGCGGAAGGAGTATGTCGTCGGTGTCACGAGTATGGCGTCGCGGAAGACGATTCCCGAGAACGTGGCGTTCTTCGTCTATGCTTGAAGGTTCTTCACGTTCTTCGTCAAAGTTTGAAGAAGAAGAAGAAAGAGCTCTCCAATCCTCTCAAGAGCAAAGGAAACCAACCCAAACTAATAAAATAAGCTTAAGCGTATTTTATTACACAACCTTCCTCTTAGAATTTCAAAGGTTTAAAATTCAAATTAACCCTCCTCAATTAATTAAGCCATGTTGTCAATCATTAATTGAAATGGGTTAAAGGAGTGTTTTTGAGAGAAGTTGAGGAGTTGGAGTTCATGTGGGCCCCACCACACTTAATCCTCCCAAGGGAGGTTAAGAGGTTGTGGGTCCCACCCCCAACTCCCTTTGGGAGGTTTAAAAAAACAACAAGTTAAAATAAAAATTTGTATTCCACAAATTTTATTTAACTTATTCTAAAAACCCCAAAAACTAACTTTCAACCCGCAATAAACGCAACCTCGGAAAAGGTCCCCTTAAGAGAATATCAGCGTTGTGAGTTCATTGGTGCCCTCGGAATTGGATTCCGAGCACCGGTTCAAAAGTTATAAATTCCCGCTCGTTCGTTCACTGAACGTACCCGAGCCAAACTTCGGAAGTTGATTCCGGGCACTCCGGGCCTCGGAATCAGGTGCCGTCAGAAACCGCGTTCTTGTAATATTCCAAAGAAAATTAAAAAAAATTCCCTTGAATTTTACGGGTCTTTACATTACTCCCACCTCAGGGATTTACATCCCCGTAAAGATACATCAAAACTATGGAAACAAATGAGGGTATTGAGCACGCAATTGAGCCTCCCGCTCCCATGTGCTCTCCTAGAGGTTCTTGTGCTGCCATCTGATGCGCACAATAGGAATAGTTCGCCCACGTAGGACATACTCCTGTCGATCCTCTATCTCCACCGGGACCTCCGTAAAAGTCGCCCCATCGTCAACGTCAAGCTCCCCATGGTCAATGATGTGTGTCGGGTCGTGTACGTATCTCCTCAGCTGAGATACGTGGAAGACGTCGTGCACCCGGTGCAACAAAGGTGGTAGAGCCCGGCGATAAGACACCTCGCCAATCCTGCGGAGGACCTGGAAGGGTCCGATGAAGCACGGAGATAAATTGCCGCCTCGGCCAAATCTCTGAATACCACATCGAGGTGAGACCCTCAAGAAGAAGTGGTCGCCATCCTCGAACTCTAGTGGCCTTTGTCTCCTGTCAACGTATGACTTCTGCCGGCTCTGAGCTGTCCTCATCCGCTCCTGGATGACCCGGACCTTCTCTGTCGTGGCCTAGACCACCTCTGGTCCAACAAGAGTTGCTATGATTTCTTCCATGCCGATAAGAGAAATCTGGTCTCATTCCCTAGATGAACCATGTTCTTCGCCTAATACTGTCAATCCCGACATGGATGATTCTAACCCATACCAAGGATGACGTCGTAAGGCCTCGACGCTACTACAAAGAGATCCAACCGTTACTCTCGCCTCCAAGGGTTGAGTCACACTGTCGGCATCAGTGTGTGGTAATTGGGTCTCCTCCAGTAGGTACTTCTCAAGTGAGGGTCAAGTCAATGGTATAAACCAGAACCTCTTAGTAAAAACACAAGAGAGGACCGGGAAGTAAATGCCACAAGAAAAGGTGTCTTTTATTACTGCAGCTCAAGTACAAATACACAAAGCATCTACAAACATACATCAACAAAACTAGAAGCAACATGAACAAAAGTCTCTAGGTTTGGATCTAGTCCTGCTCCTATCCATCTGCTCCCGGAGCCCCAAGATCGTAGGCCTCAACTACCTGAAGCTGAGCTCTCCCATGTCCTCTTCTCCCCTACGGTCGGGGTGGACCTCCTGGTGGTGGTGGTGGAAACACCCTGAAGCGTCTTCCACCTCCAGCTGCACGGCCAGCTCCCCTGTCATGGCCGCCTGCTCCTTGCGGCCCGCCCTGATCGAACCTCTGCCTCTGCCTGTGGGGTCCTTCGTTCGTCTGCTGGTCATCCGTATGGAGGGTTGGACAGTCACGAGCCATGTGACCAACCTCGCCGCAGGAGTAACACTGCCCTCTCATGGAAAGTCGTTGCCCATCCCGAGTGCCTCGCGCAAACGATCCAGAGTCATGCTGTCGACTACCTGTAGGTCCAGTCCTCTTCGACCCCTGCGTCATCCATCTGCTGCCCGCTGTAGAAGACTCTGCCGAATGCTGGTAAGTGGTGGGTCTTGCTGCTGGAGACTGTTCAGCAAGGAAGCTCTCCACTAAGAGGGCTCACTCCAACACCCCTGCCTGAGTCGGAATGTTGAGGGAGATCATCGAAGCCCGGATCTCATGCCTCAGTCCCTGCTCGAAGGTCCGGGCCCGTAAGAATTGGTCTCATACCATGTCGGTCGAGTAGCGTGAAAGATCAGTAAATCTCACCGAGTACTGGGCTACTGTCATGCTACCCTGCCGCAGCTGTAGTAGCTCCTGAATGCGCACCGCTCGGAGGGTGGCTGGGACGAACTCCGAGCGGAAGATGCTCTCAAAGTCCGTCCAGAGAAGAGATCTCTCGTCAAGCACCTAGAGTATCAAGCTCCACCATCGGCCCGCTGCTGCATGCAGTAGGCTCGCAGCGAGGATCGCCCTGAGGTCTGCTGGTGTCCTCACTAGCCTGAAAAGTCGTACGACTGCCTCCAGGCAGTCCTCGGCTGCTTGAGGGTCCGTCTCCCCGCGGAACCTGGGCGGTCGCTGGCGCTGAAACTCATGAAGTGCGCTGAGGCGACGTTCATCGTCAGCGGCTGGTGCTGGAAGTATCGGGGGCTCGGCGGATAAATCTACCACTTATGCCACTTCTGACAAAGGGCCCTGCACCGAGGCCTCGTCGCTCGGTGGGCTGTCGTCACACTCGACTCTCAAAACCCTAGCTGGCTGCCATCGTGGGGCCATCCTGTAAAGGAAACATGTGCGCCAAAGTCAGAACAATATACCTGGTGAGCTGATACAAAGTAATCACAAAGATAACTTGAAACACACACGCAATCAATGTTTTTGTGCATTAAGTCGGAAATCAGAAGTCAGGGTCCTGGTGTACGGATACGTCGGCCGCCGCACCAACACTGGACTCCCTGGACTGATAACCACACTTAATACGCTAAACACTATTGCTTCACAAAGAAAATATCAGAGTTCGCGGTAGAACCAAACTCCTTTGATACCAATTTGTCACGACCCGTCCTCGGGACCCGTGCCGTGACTACCCCAAGCCCGCCTTCCATAGGCCAGGGGCTAGAGACTAGCACCAAGGCGTAAATACTGGTAAAATGGAAGGCATTGCCTTTGTAAAGTAAACAATCACACATAGTACAAGCGGAAGAATTAAACACTGAATACAACAGTAAGTGCGGAAGTAAAAAGGGGCCGGAAATACAAGCCCAACTGTAAAGTACAACTCGAAAGGGAAAATAGCAACTGAAAAGTAAAGATGGTACGCCGAGCTGTCCAATGGAAATCCCACCTGAAGGGTGGGTACAGATAGCTCCTCTGCTCCTCGGGTCCCGCCGTCCGCTCCGAGTATGTCCCGCCCAGTGGTCCACCTCCGGGTACCGCCTCGTCTTCACGTCCACCTCTGGGTACCGTCTCGTCGTGAGGTCCTCCTTCGAGTACCATCTCGTCGTAATAGTCCACCTCCAGGTACTGTCCAATCCTCGAGCACTCGGCCTCTGTCAGCATTTCCCGTCGTCTACAACCAACACAACGAGGTGCTGGAATAGCCCGTGTAGGGGTGAGTATAACGATACTCAGTAGGGATCCCGAGACATTAAAGGACTCACTAAACCAACAAGGATAACCACAAAGAAGATCACAACAGATATCCTCTACTTAGGTATATGCCCATACATATACCTAAGTTATCAAGTAACCCATCTCAATCATGAGGAAACACAAGGATCATGAAATCAACAGATAACCACTACTCAGTTATATGCCCATACATATACCTAAGTTATCAAGTGACCCATCTCAATCATGAGGTAAACACAAAGGTCAAATGTCTCAGCTCAAACCAGGATTTTCATTATCGAAACCGTAACTGCTGAAGAGCTCCATCTCTGGAGTGTTCAATGGTCCTATCACAACTCCGAGGGACTGCTCACTAACCTAAGACTGCTGAGGTGCTCCTCCTGACGAGTACCGCGGGCCAGCTGCTACAACCAAGCGCTCCCATGTGCCGCTACAACCAAGCGCACCTCTGTCGTGGGTCTGCCGCTACAACCAAGTGCTCTCATGTGCGGCTACAACCAAGCGCACCTCTGTCGTGGGTTTTCCGCTACAACCAAGCGCTCCCATGTGCCACTACAACCAAGCGCACCTCTATAACACACCGGGTCGTCCGATCAGCAGTCGTCGGGTCTCAGTCAGCTACACGGTCTCTGTACTCCGCACGCTCGTCTCCGAGAGGGTTCGCTCCACGAGATACTGGTCGATACTCCAAGTATCTCAAAGTCCCACGAAGAAGAATCTCAAAGGACCGCTCATCATAGGGGTCTCAACGCAACATACGGCACGTCAATCGGACACCCGGTCTGTGAGTTACTAGCCTTTTCGTTCCAGGGGCCCGGTTGGTTTCGTGTGCGAACCAATCCGGCCATAACTCAACTATACCACGAACACTCAAATGGTATACTCATAGGGACGTTTCTCAACGAGATCACCAACGCCGCTGACGGTTCTTCAAACGGACGTTCTGTCAGAAAGGTATCAGCTTCTCCGATCCAGGGGCCCGATGGGATTTCGGTGCGATCCAACCCGGCCACTATCCAACTGTATCCAAAACTCGGGCGGAGGATGCCAAAAGTTCCGTCTCGTCAAGAGGAAAGCAACGAGACAGACGGCGCGTCAATCGGACGCCCAGTCTGTGAGTTATTGGCTTTTTCGTCCTAGGGGCCCGGTTAGTTTTTAAGGCAAAACCAACCCAACCGTACTCCCTCTACGTCCAAGCCTCGGGCGGAGTATGCCAAAAGATACGTCTCACTAAGAGGAACTCAACAAAGCTGACGACACGTCAATCGGACGTCCGTAGCTCAAGATATGAGTGTTTCCGCTTCGAGGGCCCGGTTGGTTTCGTGTACGAACCAACCCGGTAGAACTCAAAGTATTCCCAAACTTTGAGTGCGATATACCGAATCGACCGTCTCGATCCAAGGATCGCATCGCCGCTGATGGTTTGTCAATCGAAGGTACGTAGCTCATGTTATGGGCAAAAGACTGAAGTCGATTTGAAAACGGGGCGTCCGGGTCCGGGCCGACCCGGACCGACCCCCTTGGTCGGCCCGAACCAGGTCGACCCTGGTCCGACCCAGCCCGGCGCGGCGGCGCGGTCCGGCATGGCGGCGCGGCCCGGCCGGCGGCGGTGCGGCCTGGGCGCCGCTCGGGTGCCACACGTGGGGGGCAAAGCCCCCACCTTCTTTGCTGGCGGCGCGGCTGAAAGTCGTGCCTTTGATCAACGCCCCCCCCCCCCCCCCCACGTGGGGGCCTGATTTTGAGAAAAACGGGGGGCCGCCTGCCCCCCTTTGTGAAACCCCCCCTCCCTCTTAATGGGGGGCCATTTAAGTTGGACGGGGGAATTAAATTCTCCCGATTTTTTCCCTTCCGGCCGGCCCGACCTGGCCAGCTGGTTCTTCTTCAACGGGACCGGCAAAGCCGGTCCCCTTCTGGCTTCCGACACCGGCAGCCCGACTGGCCGCCAGTCTTCCCGTTTCCGCCGCAGCCCGGAACCGGCAGCAGTCTTCATCGTCCGGCGCGGTGCGACGGCATCATGCCCCTCCGCCGCGACCCCGCTCTGGCCGCGGTGCCTTTGGTTTTCTTCGACGCGGCGTGACGACGTCGCGTTCATGATAATATTTCCACGGCGCGGCGCGACGGCACCAGGCAATATTTTCCGTGTGATTCCCGCGTGGTGCGACGACACCACACCATCTCGTTCATCCACAAGAAAAATAATAATATTCGAGAACAAAGGAGGGGGGATTCGGCTGTGTTCGTGCGTTCCGGCCCCCCTCTCGTTAGACGATAACACTTAAATATTTATCAACAAGATTGTCATGCTAGAACCAAGAACGCGAGTAAATAAATAATCAACAACAAACCCCTACCTCGGTTTCAAGAACGATGTTCGTCAACGACCCGCTGAAGACGAGCGTCGCGGTGGTCGGCGTCGCGGAAAAGGACGTCGATGTCATGAAGCGAGGATTCAAAGCTCTTTGACGGCGATTTCATCGCGGAAAACTATCGTTGAAGAGATGACGCGGAAGGAGTACGTCGTCGGTATCACGGGTATGGCGTCGCGGAAGACGATTCCCGAGAACGTGGCGTTCTTCGTCGATGCTCGAAGGTTCTTCGCGTTCTTCGTCAAAGTTTGAAGAAGAAGAATAAAGAGCTCTCCAATCCTCTCAAGAGTAAAGGAAACCAACCCAAAATAATAAAATAAGCTTAAGCTTATTTTATTACACAACCTTCCTCTTAGAATTTCAAAGGTTTGAAATTCAAATTAATCCTCCTCAATTAATTAATCCAAGTTGTCAAACATTAATTGAAATGGGTTAAAGGGGAGTTTTTGAGAGAAGTTGAGGAGTTGGGGTTCGTGTGGGCCCCACCACACTTAATCCTCCCATGGGAGGTTAAGTGGTTGTGGGTCCCACCCCAAACTCCCTTTGGGAGGTTTTAAAACAAACAACAAGTTAAAATAAAAATTTGTATTCCACAAATTTTATTTAACTTATTCTAAAACCCCAAAAATTAACTTTCAACCCGCAATAAACGCAACCTCGGAAAAGGTCCCCTTAAGCGAATATCGGCGCTGCGAGTTCATCGGTGCCCTCGGAATTTGATTCCGGGCACCAGTTCAAATGTTATAAATTCCCGCTCGTTCGTTCACTGAACGTACCCGAGCCAAACTTCGGAAGTTGATTCTGGGCACTCCGGGCCTTGGAATCAGGTGCCGTCGGAAACCGCGTTATTGTAAAATTCCAAAAAAAATTAAGAAAAAATTTCGCTTGAATTTTATGGGTCTTTACAATAATAGGTATATAAAATAGATAAATAAAAAAAATAAGTATAATAAAATGTAAAAACAATGATAATGGTAGATAGAATTGATGATAAGATGAAGGCTAAAATGAACCATTACATCTTGATGTATGAATGATGAAATACCACATCCAAATCAACCACATCATGAGTCAAGAGATATTAAAAGATACATTTATTTTCATTATGATGTTAATCCAATATGATATATAAAAATGACTATGTCATCTAGAATACGCATATCATGGGAGAAGTCGATGAAGGGATGGTCAGTTCTAAGAACATTTATGCCAAAAAGGATTCCAAATAAACGAATGTGGATATGTTCACGATGGATAAAAACATCATGAATGGTAATATCCTAGAAACATTGGGTTTTATACAATAATGTGTAAGAATTTTCCTCAGTGAAATGTGTCTCAAATTCATGTGTCTCTCCAGTCTTTTTTGGGGGTTGAGTTGATAACCACATGCATCATATGTTTGTTCGAAGAATACCCCTTTTTTCAACAATTTCATAATAGTTTATAAAGGCCCATATCATTAAAAATAATAATTACCCTTCCTCTATGATCCCAATAAATTCCTCCAAATTTCTAACTATTTAGTGGGAGGGAACTTTCTAATTACTTCAAAAGATCTACATTTGTGAAACAGTAACCACTGTGAGAGAAATAGGAGATAAATTTCTTAAGGTAACCATCAATCCTGAAACATAATCCCATTAGTTTTTGTGAACCTTAATCCATTTTGAATATTCCTTTAGAAATGGTCCAAATAATTTTTTTACAATAAAATATTATTTTGAACTTAGGATTTAGTGAGATAATTATCCTTCACAAAGCCAACCCCATGAAAACCAAGACTTCACTATGAGGTGTGGTCACCCTGTTCATCAAAACATACACATTTACAGGAAACATGACCAATGAAAATCCCTTCAGTTTCATGAAACCACGACCTTCAAGAATCCGATACACTAGGCCTCTTTATGGATCATCCATTTCTACAACACTCTTTCAGTACATTTGAGTTCTCAGGGCCCCTATACCTATCCTAAATTGAGTCATGTGCTCCTAAAATTATTATTCTACCTGTATCGTCAACCTTTATGTCCTCCCCATTAACATTAAGTATTGATTAGTTCAATTCATTTCCTTTTAAAATTAATAATATGGACCCCAATTCCACTTTCTCTAATGAATATTCACCCCATCATCAGGACCCCTGATTGACACTCCTCTATAGAAATTATTATTCCATGCTTAACTTGGAGGTGCATGTGCAGTAGACCCGTATGTCCCTAATGTTGTATCATCATAGTAAACATACAATGATTCATGGTATAGGGGACTTATTCAAGATCCAACTACCTTACATGGAATATTTATACATTGATGTAGAATATGGAAATGTATGAGTTTCATGAAAAAAAAATTAGTTATCCCAATATCCTAGTCATATAAAGTTAAACTACGCGACAACCTCCCCTGTACAAGACTTAAAATTGTAACCTTTCTAGATGAGGTAGATGAAGTATTCCTCATATGAATCGAATGAGATGATCTTACACTCCGATCATATTTTATATAAACATATTGCTTCATATCGGATCTTCCAGAATTTACACCAATTTTCACATCATATAATGAGATAGGTACACCGAGAAGCTTTTATGTGAAATCGTCACACTATCCTTCCCCATCAATGGGAATAAACTCCACTAGTATCTTGAAAACCATGAACACATGATGTTTTTATGTGTATACCCCACACCATCCCTCATTGAAACTCCCTATTTTTCATGAGTTTCCATATCGCATGATGTTTATCTTCAAGGATCAGTCTTATCACAAGGCCATAAACTGTTGTATATATATATGTTGGTTTTTATCTCTATATCATAAGTACAGTATGTAGGATGCCTCCAAGAGGTTCAATCATGACACCCCAACATCACTATCAAATACCTAATTTTTTTATCTCCCTCCACTCTCTGTGTGTAAACATTCTAACATCACCGTAAAATCCCAAAGAGTGATTATCTCCCCCATTGGGTAACACTTTCCCACAACATCTTCAAATCCTAATGATTGATCATCTCCCCCATGGGGTAACACTTTTTCATGTCACCATCAAATCTATATGTGTGTTCATCCCCCCATGGGGGAACAATTTATCACATCACAATAAAAACCATATGTTTGATCATCACCCTCATGGGGTAAAACATTTTCATGTCACCATCAAATCCTAATGTGTGATAATATCCCACTTGAGGGGTCACTTTATCTCATCACCATTAAATGTAAATGTGGGATCATCTTTCCCTAGGAAAAAAAACCGAATACCAGAGTGTAATCATTATCCCCAAATTGTTGTGCAATATACCATTACCATCAAACCCCCAATTATTTTCCATATTCCCCTAGTAGAAACTATAAACCCATATCAATAAGATTTTAAAATGGTGACCTAACCCCAAATGTTTACACTATGAAAAAAAAAATTTAATCATGGGGTAAAAATATTTGGATTCTTTATCTCCTTACATCAATTAACTCATGTTTAACACAATATTTCTTAGGTTCTGTACTGAAGATTGATCACACATGAGACTCCTCTGAATTCCAAAGGGAAGACTTCAAAAATTCCCAACAATGAAAAACTTCTGAGATGTTCAGAAATTGTCAATGTTACTCTCTACTCAAACCGAATGTTTCATCCATGTCAAGAGTTCTAAAGTATAATAATTTAGAATCCCACTTTACGTGGAACTAAAAATGATATTCATGAACATGACATAAATATTTGATGTACATCTGTACTTGGTGGCGAGCTCAAAGGAGCTCAAAGGAGGAATCCCTGGAAGGAGGAACTGACATCCCACCATCTGATTTTGATCAAGGACCAACATCACCAACACTGGTGATGAATTACACTCACCTTTGGAAAGTGGGATGTACAAAAAAACATGTATGATGCACAACCCCAACAACAATCATCAGAAAGATTCATTCCGATATGGGTATTTTTTCCAACGACTACAAGTACTAGTAATTTTGGGACACCATGAAATTTTCATTTCACTAGATTCTATAATCTGAACAAGGACCCACCTAATGAGCTATGGACCCATCTTGAAACACTCCTATGACATGGAAGGATAATGTTAGGAAACCTTTATTTCTGACATCACCAATGTGGTTCTATTTACTACATTAGAATTAATGGATGAAATTGGGGAATTAAGAATACATTTCCATATATCTATGTAGTTGATTGATTCCATATTCTTTATAGGACTAAAGATAAAGGAGAGTGATGACCAAAATCCAATTTTTTGGGGGATGGAGTACTATGGGTGAAATAATCCCAAATCATTACATCCCAACCATGACAACCACTGTATATTTAGCTACCAGGAACACATTCATCATTTTTCCCTAAGAGATATTCCATATGATGGTGATCAACACCCTTGTTCACTGATAGGAACAACATGGTTCATCCCAACATGAATATATCCCACCAGGAACTGAAATTGTTGACATATCACTGACATAGTCACCCCCAAGGACCACACTAGGGGAACCCCATGGTTTCCATAGAAACCCACTTTGGGGGCCTCTCATAAAAGGTTTGAAATTGGTCACTACCCTACAGAGAATAATTAGTGGATCATAGAGACATACCAACATTGGTCACCAATTGGGACCCCCTAAGAGGCCTCCCATATGTTTCATCAGCGCCAACTCTAACCTATTCCACATGTCAAGGAGCAGGTTAACAACATCCCCACCTTACTAACCCTAGTTCTGAACACCTGACATTGACAACTGGGGTATGGACAAAAAAATTTATAATATTTTGAATCTACTATAGATATAGTTTCCCTCGCCATATCCATAATATCCGATCAATTTAGCACAACTACTAAGCTGAGATCCATCATCACCCACTTGGGATTTAGAACCCCTCCTCTGCTAAGGTATTTCGGGTAGACACTATCAATAAAGGGTCCCACTGGAAATAATTAGCTAATGTCTAATGATGATGAATATTGATGTGTATGTCATACATGCACCACCACCATCCAATGAGAAGTTCCTCCATGCACTGAAGATATTCCATGCTTGTAAGATCCATCCTGGGGTATGAGGAAAAACAATATAAATGGGGGCTAGGCCCATGATGTGCGTCTAAATGCGCCAACAGGGAAACCATGGTACTCTTAACAACCTGTACATGGGAAGGTCATGTTCCATGAGAGGCATAAACCTAGGAAGCATCATGTCATTGTCAACATTTTAGACTTTGAGATAACCAATGAATCGTTAAGGGATCACGAACCCCTTATTCTAGATCTGGGTGGATAAGCTCATTCATTGAGGCTTAAGATCACTAAAACTGATGTATACATACTACCCATATCCCTTTAAAGGTGCATGCATTTCAAGAACATTATTTCCTCATTATTGTTACTTAGAGTTCAAAAATCTCTTTCACCACCAGTTTCCATCCTCTCTGCCTCCACACTAGAAATTAGATAGATGTCAAGATATTGGTTGAAAACCAAAGTTAATGGAGAGAACACTATTGAGCACCAAATAGTTGTTTTTGATCTTTCACAAAAGGAGTTATAAAACATATCATCCTGTGATGATATTATCTCAGAGTTGGATAATCCACTGAGAGGCATTCCAATATTTAGTAGAAGCTTATCCAGCATGGTGCCCATGTCATGAAAAATTAATAGAAATTAAAAATCTATGTTAGTTCCACTGCCGGTTTCTTATCTTTTGAAAAATATTTGTTGGGATAACCTCAATCAGTATCACCCTTTTTGAAATAAACAAGAGTAATTTTAGAGATACCCGACCTATGAATAGTTTTCAGTCTCATTTTGGACACCTCAAGCTCTTAACAATGTTATATAAGATTCACTCTTTGAGGAAAAGGTGGTTTTTTGCCATAATAATTTGGAGATGTTGATCCACCTTCTGGTCCATTAG
Organism: Viscum album; assembly: GCA_963277665.1. Classification (NCBI taxonomy): domain Eukaryota; kingdom Viridiplantae; phylum Streptophyta; class Magnoliopsida; order Santalales; family Viscaceae; genus Viscum; species Viscum album. Next base: position 181,907,683 of record OY728146.1, on the reverse strand, counting down.
CTAACCCACCAAGAATAACCCAAGAAACCCAATTAAGTTCACTAATAGTTTAATAGGATTGACATTCTAGTACTCCTAATAGAACAAGGCTCTAAATAGTATGGATACAAATAGATTCTCCCGGAAACCAATATCAAGAGCCTTACTATACTCTATCATATCATGGTATATTAAGAACAAAACTTGTATATCAGTGGCTGGGGGAGTATGATGAAATCCATTTTATCCATATCCCATAGCACCAATGGGGCCTTAAATCCGTTCCCACCACCATTAGTGAAAATTCCTCTTAGGCCATATCCATTGTAAATTTCATCAATATTGAACCTCCTAATGATTATAGAAATTGGACAGCTGAGACAATGCATGAAAAGGGAAACCACCTAAAGGGGTAGCACAGTACTAATAAGTTCTATCTATGGGTTCTAACACATGTCAATATAGATTATTGATATTTCATTGGTGTAAATACCTTGGAATATCATACATAGTTATTAAATATTTTTAAATTAATATTTATTAAATTATTAAAAAAAGTTCATAAGGTTCGTAAAGGTATATTTAATCTGGAATCTTGGACACATAAACAAAAGGTCTATATGTGATATATGTCATCTTTCACTATGTTATTCATAAATACAACTCTTTATATACACATATAAAATAATATATTCTCTTAAAAACCTGGGGAAATGAAACATGAATAAGGTTGAGATTATGTGCATGGTAAAGGTAAACAAAGGACATATATAAGCATAACATGAAAATAAGGCTATGAGAACATGAGAATAACATCTAAAAAACATACATTTTTCAAATAAAAATCATAATACTAATTCCTGGAATAAATATTGGTATTTTATAAGACCTGAATATTTTGAAAATCAATGAACATGATCCATGATATCATAACATTAGGATAATATATAGATTTTTTGAATACACATAAGAATTAAAAATAATTTCAATATTAATAATGGCTCACTGTCAAAGCTATCATAGTTGAATGGGTTCACAACCAAAACCACTATAGTATCAATGTTCGCTCTCAACACCATTATTGTGGAAAAGTCCCTAACTGGGCAGGCTTTACTCCCCATTTATATCTTATATATCTTGTGAGATATAAATCATTACCCAATGAAATGGAGGGAGATATAGGACCCAAACATAACATAATTAAAATATAAAATATGTGTTTCATAGTATCATAAAAAAATCATCATATGATTAACCATTAAATGAAATGGTTTTATAATCATTTAATTATATAATAAACTATTTAAAAGAGATAGTATTCCTAATCATTTAATTATTTCATCATAGAATTACCCAAGAAAATAAGTGGGTTTCATAATAATGTACTAACAGTATAACCCATGGATATGAAATAAGATTCATAAAAGGAATTCCATCCTAAACATAAACCATTTATAGAGTCAACAATAATGGTATCATTGGATTAAATACCTAGTAAGGCATTTTTAACCACAAAAGATGTCATTTTAGAAAGAAACGTATTTTGAAAATACACACGGAACATTTATTCAGGAATTTTTTTTCTTAAAAATAAATTTTGAAGAATAATTTTTCATAAGAAAAATTTGGAAATACTTTTCTTTCAAAATAATATTTGAAACATATAATATAAGATTTTAAAAATCATTTTAATCATTTCATGTTGGAAAAATAGTTGTGGATTAAAAAACCTTTTTAATATATAAATTATTATCCAAATTCATTTCATTGAAAATAGACATTATATTTTCTAAATGAAGTTTCAATGAAAATAATAATCAAAATGGTGAAAATTTATATTCATGTTTTACACATTGAAAAAATATTCCTTTCAGATATTTGATAAAAGACAAAAAATAATTTTATAAATTTCATGAAGATTCCATTAAACTAATTTATAAAAATTAATTCTTAGGAAACCATGTATGTAATAAATCATCAAAATAATATTAAAAACAAATTTGAAATCATTTTTAGAAAATGAATAATTAGATGAAAATTTGTTTTTGAATAATGATAGAAATAAATACTATTTTTCTTCATAAATACTTCTAAATTATTGAGTACATAAAGAGAGGAAATTGAAGTTAAAACATGTATTATTATGAAATAACCAAAGGATAATAAAACTCTTAATTTTATGGAGATATGGATCATATGATTTCATTATTGGAATCATAATCATAAATAATACTGATAAACGATGAGATAGTAACATAATATATTTACCACATTAGTGATATTGAATTATAATCTCCATGAAGGTATATCATTAAATAAAACATAAAATATTATGATATTAAATAATTTTATGATTTTAGTTGTCAATGGGGTTGTATATACACTTCTTATAAGAAGATAGGTGCATAATGTAACATATGTGTCATTGACGAAAGATTGAAAAAAAATCCCTTCCCACATTCATAACAATTTTACTATAAACACCCTGAAAGGGAGATTGTCATATGGATATTTCATTCCAAATAGTATAAAAATAATAAAAAAAAATTCACTAGTGGTATATACTCTATATATAACAAACAAGTGGTGAATACGTCTTTTGTCTCCTAGAAGTATAAAGTTAGACCATAATGACATACCACTTTCGTAATATTTAAACTTTTGTAGACCAAATAAATTATAACCTAATATGAGATATTAAATATAATTAAAATAAATATATTCAATATATAACATGTAAAATTCTAAATAGATAAACTATACAATAGAAATGTGTGGTAAATATTTATATATATCCCTAAAATAATAGTGTGACTATATATCACTTACCCTAAGTCTCTAATTCCATCAAACCGATTTGAAAAATGAGAATAATAAATAATTTATTATTATAAATTTATTAAATTATAATTATAACATATATCATATCATATATGATTTACTAATGACATTTTATTACCCATTTTTCAATAATTACCCATTAAAATCATATTTTAGGTAAAAACTACATTTATTATATGTTTTGATTTCATTTTTTTGACATCTTGTGTTGATCATGGAAAAATAGCTTCCATAATTATAAAAATGATTTAAATATAACATATTTTTATTATATATGTATTTAATATTCCATAAATGTTAGAGGTTGAAAATTAAATACATCCTTTATTAAGACGTTAAATCGTACATATGCATGAATGTTGATTTCAGATTATTGTAATTTTGATGGAAAGAAATGTAGATAATATATTACATTTAAAAAATAATTTTAATTTATTATATATAATATATTGTCATTAAAAAACTCTTTATTCCATTCCATGTAAATCGTGAATTCATCACATAGCTTCATGAGGCGGTAGTCCGCTGTACAGACAAAATATGATATCATATTGCAACAGAATATATTTTACGAATGAATATTTGAAATAATGAATATAGAAGAATAATAATATCATTAATATCATATATAAATATTATATTGATAATTATATTCATCCACAAGTGGAATTAATGTAAACTGAATAGCATTGGTTTGTGAGGTGGTAGTCCACCACATACAAGAATGATGATTTCACAACCCATTTAGTCATATAAGGTATGAATTTAGAATATCAAATGAAAATAATAACATCAAAATATATTTATTATTAATATATTATTAAATAATAATGGGTTTGTTATAATTTAAGGATGTGGAGGATGAAATTAAATAAAATGCTCAATTTGGGATGCTAGCTCTTCATAAGAAAAATTCTGTCAGCTTTCACCAAAAGGATTCATAAGATGGATTTATGAAAAAAATAAAACATATAATATGAGAGGAGGGAATTAATAATTTTATTTTATTATTTATTTGTATATCAAATGGGTTTTTTATGTTTGATGAGGAAAAGATAATGGGTGGCCTTTATAAGTGAGGTGTTATGAAGAGTTGTAATTTTTTACAAGAAAAATGAGTATCCATGTTTTCATCTTCAGTAAAGGATAAAAAATTAAAATTTATAGTTCCTAAAAGATATAATTTATAAATATGAGAAAATTTGGGTTTTTAAAAGTTTTGAGTCATTTTATCCCATACTGTTTTAGTTTAACTGCCCACTTAACCAATATTTACCTTAATCGTGTTAAATAATATCTAATTTTTTCAAAATATTATTTTAAAAGAATAATATAACCTTATTAGTGAATATAAATTTTTTTATTCCTAATATTAAATTTATTTGTACAAATTATATTCACAGACGTGGAAAATTATAATTTAGTATTAATCATGCGAGTGCAATTTGAAAGCTGGTTTTTAAAGGGAACTTGTTTAAATGTTTTTAATAATTTTATATCAAAATTATATATGAAAATTATTACAATGACCTTTTTTATTTATTGATATATAATTTAATTATTTTAAAATAATCATAAAATAATTATTATGTTTTTAAAACCATTAGGGAAAATAAACATTCTTAATAAAAACTAGTTATCTTCATGATTCAATGAAACAAAATATATTTTTATAAAACTATTAAAAAATAACACCAAGATATTTTTGACATGTAAATATAAAAAATATATTATTTAAAAATTTAAATTTCTTAAAGTTGTAAAAATGAAATTTATCATTTTTTCACAATAAAGAATAATAATTTTTAAGAAAAGAGTACTTTAAAAATGTATAAAGGCTTTGCTAAAAAAATAAGTACATTTTTATTGAAATGTGATAATTATTGAAACCAATTTTAATTAATATTTATAAATAATTTATTACAATTCATAATTAAAAATTTATTAATTAGGGTATAACGATCTCATTTAAATAATAATATTAACAGTATATAATGGTTTGTTAAAACCAAGTGTCACATGTAATTAATGGTAAACTACATGTTACATGTAATAAAAGATTAACGCGATGTTTCCTATAAAAAAATATAATAAATATTAATTTTTTTGAAAAAATTACCAAATCCTTGGGGTGTTAAATTTGGAGTCTTCTTAGTAATACATTTCCTCTTACCCACCAATATATCGAAAAATGAAGGGACCTTATGAGCTTACTGGTCTCTCCAAAATTTGGATTGTGATTGAGTAAGATTATTGGATGTGTTATTTTATCGAGAATCTAAATGTATACATGTGGCATATAGTAAATCTTTTTTCTAAGTAATGCCTTGATCTGTCATATTGTTAAAAGCGAACAATATCTTCTCCAATTGGGCCCCTAGTCCTTGTTTAGAATCCCAGATTTGTACATGGAAGCCGTATATTTCTATTCAAGGTATAATCTCCGGGATATGGAAAATTAATGAGATATGAGTCACCCACTCCATATGATTAGTGTTCCTATCCATCTGTAGGTCAATTATTCCTATCCTCCCCAGTCTATGAGATAGTTAGAGCACTAGTGACTATAAATACCTACCATGATTATGTGATACCTAATATCATCCCCTACCTTGACCCTCATAATTGATACAAGTATCTATTTCAAATAATGGAAACTTGTATCCAATATGGGAAGAGTATATTTTCCTACCATAACAATATAGAAATTAAATATTCACCATATTCAATGATATGGGTGATCCCCTACAATATTATGTCCTAATCACCTCATTGTTTGGACCAATGTTGGTATCTCTATAATAGTGTGATGCTGATATGATATGAAGTCCCTTCAAAACTATGTAGAGACCCAAACATTTGTGCTCAATGTTTTTGTCCCTATGATCAATTTTAGGTTTGGAGTATCTCCTCACATAGTCAATGTACCAGTTCATCTTTACATCACACATGTTGAGCATATATTACCTCTCCAATAGAAAACAGAGGTCTCATGAGTGACTTGCTATCATCACATCCTGGTAAATTTAATCACGTAATTTCTTGAAAAAAAAAAGCTTTCTTTGGAACATATAATCATGAGTTTCATGGTGAATTTAATTAATAAGTTCTCCCATATACTCATCTCCATGATTTATTTGGGAAGGTTTTGAGATTTCTCTAAAAAGGATTTATTTATTAAATAATTCATAAAGTAAACCAAGAAGTGTTTTATCTATTTCCCGCTTCCATATCATGTGTGAATAAATGTGAATTTAATATTGTCTTATGTTGTTCATGCAAAGGCTCAGGATCTAGTTCAAAAACAGGGCCCTTTTTTAGGTGAACCCCGCCAGGTGCACCCCCTCCAAGTACAATTTTTTTTAGTGAAGCCTTTCCTACCAAAACCTTGAACAGATATTATTTCCTTATACCCACATCATGTCCAAGAACCATCGGTTTCTTTCAAATAACAATGGAACGATACTTAATCTTTAAAGGATAAATAATTCACATGATATTTCATCTACCACTGGGAAAAACAGATTATGATATTTCTAGAATAAAAGAGACCCCAAGAGGCTGAACATACTGATCTGGTCAATCCAAACTTTTTCCAAATTATCCTTGGACCCATAATTAATGAATTAATTTTCATTAAATATTTTGTACAAGACCGAGTTAATTTATTCGTAGTCATATTGGGAAATTTACCACCATAGAGAGAACTTGTCCATAAAGACCCCTACTGTGAGAATAGAGAGATTGGTAAGTGAATATAGGCTACTAGTAGAGGAACATTTAATTACAATGACTAGTTTTCACAAAAGAAAACCAATCATACCTATGTAATTATCTATTATTTCATGAGAAAACTAATTCAACCTTCAATAAAGAAGATCCTCCATCCACTTGTTCCATGTAGGTGTCACATACTTCCATGTATAAAAAGAGGAAATGATGATATCAAATAAATATTAGTGTCCCCCACCACTACTAAAACACTTTTACACCATCAGAAACATTTTACCTCCGGATTTGTGGGGGAATATCCATGGAAACATCCAATCCTATAAAATTATTCTCATGAGGAGAATGAATACACCTCTATGAATTTTGTTGAACTAGTGGATATATATATAGTTCTCAATGATCATGAGATCTATGAGAACTCCTTGGAAACATCTAGTCAATATCTTTAGAGAGGTGGAGGACATTCCGAGAGATAAAATGTTTTGTCTAATGCTTCAGGCAATATGAATGTGTTTTAATTCACATTAAACACTAATTTTCTTACAACTAAAACAAGGATGTAGGCCTCACATTGGTCCTATAAAGTATTTTACACCCAAGATGCTCTATCGAGCATGCCTCTATAGAAAATAATTTTATTTCAAATTGATACTCAACCATGACCGAACCATTATTAATTTTTCCTAGATTGGGATCATACACATTTTTTAGGGTCTAGAGATCAGGAACTCAATGCATGATAGCTAACCAATAGTCGAATACATCTAGAATTATCATGAAACTATTTCCACATCCAATGGATCTAAATATGATACATATAATAGAACACCCTTATCATAGAATAAAAATTTCCCATTCCATGAAATAAGTTGTGTTGAATCTCCTCACTATCATAAAAGATAGGCTTTGTTTCCATGAGACTATCTTTATTTCATAAGAAATGACTAATTATATAATTAAGGATTTAAAATACCCATAAAATATAGAAATTATGGTTGCTTCTTTGGAGAACTATTATGAAGTGGAAGTCAATAAGAAATGATTTCAAGAAAACATTTAAATTTTTGATGAATATGAGGGTGCTACCATTCTGGGGCAGATATTCCAATTGCCAATCACATTCTGGTTCAATGGCATGGAAGTTCAAAACTACCTAGTTGAAACTGGATCTGTGATCAATAGAATCCTATACTAACAACTCTATAACCTGGGGTATAGAAAACAGGATTTGAGCCCCTCTAACCTAAAAATTTAGTGATATGATAAGAGTGATAAGAAGTTTCATGGAAGGATTCCAATAAATACTCTATTTATTGTCCAAGTTGAATGAAATTAATTTTTGGTAGTATTAGTGGAAATATCTCAAAATTAATCATTGGTAATACTTTGGATCCAACTGTATGTAGTGATCTCATCTTCGTACAACTAGTGCATCAAATAATCTATTAACAGATGAGTTGGGGTACACTATGGATGTCTTTCTCCCATAGACTCTTTTTAGTCCCATAATCTGAAACTTTTATACTATAAATTGGATGGAAGGAATCCCAAAATTGACAAAATTGATCATATCAAATCCACTGACGATTTGAAATACTCTATAGCATATACATGGGAATACATAAAAGATAGCCTTTCCATTATAATCCAACAATTAGATCCCACAACACTAAACCTTGGAAGTTGATTCATTAAACCAATGAAGAATTAGTTATTAAATATTACCAAGAACTATAAAAAATAATGGGCTTGACCAATACCAGAATACCCATCCCCAATAATGTACATAGTGTTCACTTCATGGCCACCAATCTATAACACTCCCACATGTTCTGAATGGAAGGGATCACTTGACATAAGTTGAAACATCTTCATTGAATTGATATTAGAAGTTGACCTAACATTCAGAAACCATCAATGATTTTTTTCATCATTTATCATTTCAGTCATCATACTGCAAGAATCCACAATAGATGTATCTTCCAACAAAATTTCACGCTTGGTTGTCATCCCCATGATCATAAATTCAGGAGAACCATTTACTTACTCTGACTCTTATATACTATATGAGTCATAGGATCTAGATGATTAGAATCCAATATTTTAAGGTAATGTCTCAACCACTCTTTAGGACATGACTCAGGCGATCATTTTCACCGAGGAATATCTGAGGCTATCAATGATCTACATAACCATGTCACTAGAGGATAAACTGTAGTATGTGTCCTTCTTAATGTAGTAACTTAATGTGTTCTATTAGTGTTATTGAAAGATTATATGACTAAATAACCAAATTTATATCTATTTAATTATCCTCTTAGTGGGTAACTAGTTGTTCCAAAATCAACCCTAAAAATACACAGTTCCCATCTTTCCAGTGTTGAGACCAAAGATGACCAACTTATTAAGGCCAAAATTCACATAGATATATATTTACCGAGGTTTTTGGCCATCATTGTCTTAGTAAAGAAGAAGAGTTTCATTTTTAATGTCTTTATAGACTTATAAAACCGAAAATGCCATTTTTTAAAGGTTTCCATTCACATTCTAGTGATAGAGATGTTTCTTGATTCTATGGAAGGGTTATAAACCCTCTTCATTATGGATGGATACTCTTGGTATAATCAAATAAAAATGGACATCGAGGATAAGGATATGATTACCATCAGGTCAAATCAAAGAATTTTATTTCTATCAGTTAATTCCCTACATTTTGATGAATGTAGGAACCACTTACAAGGGTTCCATGCACCGTATCCTCTAACAACTTCTTTGGTAAATGGTGGAATATTATATGGATGATTTAATGGTTATATCTCACCAACTCTATGACTATCTCAAATATAATGAGAAATTTTTAAACTTCATTTGTTCCCATCATTTGAAAATGCACCCCTTTAAGTGTTCATTCTAGTTACCTTTGAAAATATTTTTAGATACATTTTCAAGTATAGTGGATTCATGATCAACCAAGATAAATTCGATCATATCAAACAAAATTACTCCCTTGTGAAACCTTCTAGAGCTATGAGGCCATCAAGGAATCATAGAATATATTCACATATTTATAGAAAATGTTGATGATGGGTGTAATCCCTTTTCAAGTTTCATGAAGAAACACATTTCTAGATTGTGGTATAAGTATTTCTAAAATTACCTTTTTGGATATTATGAAACACTTGTTATATTTTTAAGTTGTCATCCATCCCATATTTGGAAAACCTCTGGATCATTATTTGATAGCCTTCAGAAGATATCTTGGTTCACTTATTTCTCATAACAACAACAAGGGAAGGGGAAGAACATATATTTTCTTAGACACATACTCCTCATTGCATAGACCGAATACCCACATAATGAGATGAGCTATCTAGCACTGGTCATCACATTTTATATTTTAATGAGGTATTTTCAGTGCTATGTGGTAAAACTGGTATTCCATGTTGACCCACTAAATTAAATCCTCAATCACCCAATGTTTATAGGGATGATAACACCCTTAGCGACAATCATTATGTTGTTCAAAACTAGGTTTTTACTGTATAAAATAATCAAGGTCCAATCATTAGAATAATTATTGGTCACACACCTAAACCATGAGGAACTTCTCATCGACATCAATTTACAAGATTAATCCACTATCTATATGGATTAGAGTACAACAATTTGGAAGATGAATTTTTATGGGGCCTCTTTATTTTGGACCAGTAGAAGGATCAATATCCCTAAACAAAACATGGGGTTCCTATAGATTTTCTTTATCACACCTGAACTGGATATATTTTCGTACTTATACACTTGTAAGAAGATTTTAGTACTAATTAGGTAGAGTTTCATTATATTATTATAGGTCACATTTTATCCCTCAAGATTGGTGTCCCCTATTTAAATGTGATGGAAGAATATGAGATTCTCATAAAGAAGATCAAGGATGACTATTTCATCATAAAGCTAAAACATATTCCACTACTAGATTGATATCATTTTCTAATGGAACAATTACATGAAAAAGGTGAATCATGTTCCATAGTCATATATTCATTTTATAATGATTGAGAAATTATAGATGAATCCCTTGAAGATACTGAATAGGATGACATGTTCATTCATGTGGCACATCATAGGGTCATCTTCATCACAAATTTAGATGGTGTAAACAAATTATGTCATCGGGCTACTAGACCGTCTTTACCAGGGCACCAAAATCTCTCTAGAGTCGAAGAAACATGTGATTGGTTTTCTCTATTGACTAAATCCTTCCATCATTGAATTCTCCCAACAAAGGAATCTATGCATGAGTAAATCAGCCACCGTTCTACACGATTTACCCTCCAGAGTGGCCCTAACCATGAGAAAATACACTACAAACATATGGTCGATTTAATAATACTCTATGAATACAAGTATTTGAGATACATAAGGTTTTTAATGAATTCCATGTCAAGTCCATTGGATACAAAAAAATGTTTGAATCATTCCCTCCAAATTTGGAGGTTGTGTTACTTCTAGTATTCCATGATTTTTGACTACATTTAGTTCAAATAGATGTTTCATGCATGTTAGACTCATTCCAATTTTATTCACTAAATACCAGAACATCTCCACACCACTATATAATCTTGTCCATTCATAATTTAGACTATCTAAATTATAATTCCCCACCCACTAGTGACAGCTGATCAATGTAGGTTCATTTTAACCATAATTAAATTCTACTCAATGTGAGAAGTCGTATTTCCCCTCAATGTATTAAAATCTGTGTCTATGATATAATTGATAATCATTCATATAATTTATCAGTTTGGGTATTCGAATAATCTTCTCAGTGAAAACATCACTACTTTTCAGCATTTTGAGATGAAAAATGATTACAACATGTAAAAAATATAGTTCAACCATGTTCTTGTTATCATGAATTAGTGAATTGATAGATTGAGTTGTTTAAAGACCCCAAATAACATCATTTAGAGTATTTTTGGATAGAAAAAAATGTTTTGTCTAGATGAAATATCTAATTAATTCTAGGACGATCAGAAAAAACTAAAAATTCCACCAAAGAATGCTCATACTCCCTAGTGTGTGGATCTGAAGTAGTATAAACCACTAAGGATTATATTACACTTCCCTTAATGGGTTTTTATGACCATTAAATATGAAAAATTTTAGTATAAGTCTATCAATATGAGTTTTAATCTAATGAATAAAATCGTATTCATGATTTTTAATACATAAAGATGCACCATAAATGGGTATAAAGAGTTTTAAAAAAGATGTTCCTCCACCCATAATTCTTTTAGGTAGGAATGATATTTTCTTTTATAGCACTGATGTTATCCAAAAATAGTCATCAAAGGATGGTACCTAAAGGGAGGAAGTTATATTTTCCACACGGTCTATTCCAATATAGAATACTCTTTAATCACCACAGATGGGGAGTGTAAGACACCTCCAACCAATTCCATGTTTCTTAATAAATATTTCATGTGATCCCTCGGGAAATGATACACAACCATAAAATATAGAATCATAGGTCCATGAATTATGAAATTAATCTATTTTCAACCATGGTCAAAGATTTACAACAACAAAATAGAATCTCCCCCCTTAGTACAAGCTCTATTAATGTAAACTTGCAATTTCCTTAGAATGAGGTTTATGAATTTCTAGTACAAATACTAATGTCCTCAATACCTAACATAAAACTATAAACTTACCATATGTGATAAATACAAGAGTCATAAAATTAAAAATATGATATGAACCAAAACATTCCCTCAATACATTTTGCTAAACTCCAGCTTTACCCAATGTGATGAGTATAGGTTTACTTATATAACAAGTAAAAGATAAACAAACATAGACTTCCTTAGCATATGGAATTAATCTAAAGCCTCACCCTTTAAAAATCCCTCATTTCTCATTTGAAAAATATGGGATATCCAATTTCAACATACTTAGAACATGATGTGAAATAGTATCCCTATCCTATGTGATGAACACATTATTCCTAATATAAAAAAACATGAGATGATTGGATGTTCTCACCAAAGGGGATGCCATAGATCTCGCATTAGACTCATACCATGTCATTTTACATATGAGTGTGTGTGTTTATTTCCATGACTAATGGGATACGTAGGGATTCAGTAATCTAACAAATCAGGCCCAATCTCAGAACCAAGAAATTTTTGGGGGCCACTGTATGGTCTACGATAAATGACCCTAAACTATGTGTAACTTATTTCATGATTTAATTGTGTAGAGTTAATAATCCTATTATATTTCTTAAAAATGTGTTTTAACTCTTTTTCACTAGTCAAACATCATCAAAGTACCTTCTTCTAATCATGTCCTAGAATTTTTACTTTAACATTTGTGCATTTTTTCTTATATGGACACTAATTCTTGTACATTTCTTCATCTATAGTGATTCAATTGGCCAATTCCCCCTTATACATTTCATCACATCCTCACTCAAAAGTATTCCTCTCTATCATTATTAGTCTTCCACCACACCACATTCCAAAACTATGTAATGATTTATTCCCTTTCCCATTGGATATATGGTGATGCAGAATCTCATATCCAAGATCCATCCCCAACCTTCAATTCATTTCTTGTTCTTTCTCCCATTGAAATTATTATTTCAACTTGTGTGTGTTTTTTTATGGTGGTTTTTCTATAAAACAGTCTATTTGAACATCCTTTATCATATCAGGTTATCACTCTTGCATGTCTCACAAGACACTTTAGGTTACCAAACCCGTTAGTTAGAACTATATAACTATAAACTCGAAGCATACTTAGTCCAAGTTATAAAAATTTAAACTAAAATACCAAATTTCCTCATCTCAAGACATTAAACTATATCCTTATGCTTTTGTGATAAATATTGGATTCCTCAAATGATGGATGTGACATGAACCAAAACAAACATCCATAGCACATGAGGTTAAACAATATCTTTTCCCCATTTAAACCCAAATTCCTAATTTGATGAATATGTGATGTCCAAAATCAACTTCCTCACCACAAGATGTAAAAATTAATCCATACTAAATTTGGTGATCATAGGATTGCTCATAAGAAAAAATTGGATGGCGAAAATAATTGTCCTCAATACATGATGGAAAACTATATGATTTCCCTGTGAGGATTATATGATGCCTCATATGATAAGTGTTTTATGATCCAACATCCTCCCCAAAAAATACACTACCCTTTTGGCATTGGTCCCCTACCAATATATGATAAAAAAATACATGTGGCTTGATTACCATTTACATTGGATATGTATTGATGCCCATATATTTTATCTAGGGACCATCCGCACCACTAACACATCTTGGGATTGTTCCCCTCCATGATAGGATTTATAATTTTCTACCACTATGATCATATCATGTATTCATGTGTGAGACATTATGGCTCCCAATGCACTCAACAACCCTCAAGACACTACCATTTTCTATATTAATATTATATGCTACCAAAAATTTGGATCCTCAATACCCTGTCCATATAAAAAGGCCATAAAGGAAATTATTCCTAGATGCATTTTCTCACCTACCATACTGGTAACAAACATAAAATTATACCTTATAATAGATAGTTGTTACAATTTTTTTAAAAAGGTCAACGATCAGTCCTGCATTGGTTCAAACATTCCTTGACTAGTGTAGGTGTGGAACCAATAATTTAAGCATATTTAGCAGTCATTTACTTCCTAGAAGTCCTCCACTTTTTATTATCTAGGTCTTGTAATTCATGATTTACCATCCATTCCACTTCCACTTACTCTGGCTGGAATCCCAAAACCATGTTTTTCACTTTCCCATACACACATGTATGGGGACTAAAGAAGACAACACCTTTTGGGACAACCCTATATTGGTCACTTTTTCCATTATTTTGTTCTCCCCAATAATTTTATCACTATACCAATTCTTGATTCTAAAATCATTAAATGGATCACATGAACCTATGAGTTTGGAATGAATTTCCCTATACAAGGTTGTGATACATAGATCCCCCATTAACAGAATATAAAATATATGGTTTGTACTCAATGATCATTAAATATGACTCCAGGTCCATACATCACAACCATAAACCATGTTTGTGTTCAATAATATATAGCTCATGTTCCATCGATCCTCCTTCGCCTACAATTATTCTTAGGTTATATCTCTTTCATACCATGTGCACTCATTTTAAATACCATCATGTTCCACAAATTATGACATAAACTGATTTTCAACAGCATGGTCCAATCCATAAAACCATAAATTATTTTAAAATACTGAACTAATTTTTATGACCTTAAACTATGTGAGACCAAATGGTTCGACTTGTATGAACATAAACTACCCAAAGAAAGGGGAAAATATGTCTGTCATGTTAAAAATTGATAGGGGAGACCTGCAAAAAGTCAAACCGTACCAGCCAAGTCACTCCCATGAATTTGGACAATATAATGGTGTAAATAAAAAGTTATAAAATCATCCACACAAATCGTGGTCCCAAAAAACCCGGGTTGTGCATACTGAATCCATTAGTTTAGGAAACATTTATTTAAAAATTCCATCTCCATTTTCCTAAATACCCCCTCTATGATGTGGCACCCAATGTGTTTCTTATTCTTGCACCCCAACGACCATGACCATACATGATTTATTAATTTCAGTTCATGTGTCTTCATCTCAAGAAGCTAAATTGTGACTCAAACATCTAATAACATGACATAAAATTTAATAACACATTTTACCCACTAAAAAATATTAAACTACACATTCATCATCTTTATTGTTGGACATTTCTCAAGACACCCCTTTTCATGGAATGATCTAAAATTGTGAAACATATTAGGACCCTTCCTAATAACTCCTTTCCCCATTTTTTATCGGTTATCAACCACACTATTCTTGTTCTTCGACTGTTCCTCGGCATATGAGATGATGCTCTATATAGAAGATGAGTATTACCTATTTTTCATACATACACGACTAAAAAATATTCTCAAGGAAAAAATGGTTTAATCCTAAGGATTTAGAAATCCATTCAAAATACCATTAAATCATCCCTAGGATATGTTTACTTATTGATTTGGATCCCATTTATCTTTTTTATCTAAAATTTCCTCCAAATGAAAATGTTACCAGACCACTCTCGTTCACCTACCATCCAAGGAAGATACTCTGAAATACTCCCAATGAAATTTTTATTGGTCCTATTTTATTCACATAGACAATTGCAGACCAAGGTTTTTCATTCCTCGTCTATGATGGATAAATAGTGGAAACTCTGTTCTGAAAATGGGCAGTAGTCTTCCCCTATTTCCATGCCGCACCTTTTCTTCTAGATTCTAGTCATCTTGACTCACACTCTACATCCTCTTCATTCTAGTTGAATTCAATACCACTAGTGTCTCCGCATTTGTGAACTAGTGCACATTGAGAATGAATGTAAACATTATAGAGATAATTTGTCTCTATATACATTATTTTAGGTTAGTATACTCCCCATGATCAATAAAAAATTTATTCCCTGTGTTTTCGACCCTTTTCAAGAACCCTTATATAAATTTGAAATCTTCGGTTTTCACCTTGTTTATCACATTGAAAATGAATCACAAGGGCAAAAGTATCTACTATTTTTTCACATAAATATGATAAATATTTGGATTAGTAAAACATTTATGAATTCCCGGAATTGATACATAGAATTTAAAATGTTTGGGCAGTTTCATCCACATGTCGGAGCATCTCTTTTATTTTAAACTGATATAAATTTTTTTATGACTCTGCCTGACTAATCGAGTGTTAAATCTCATCCAACCAATAGTATTTAGACTCTAGTATATTTTTTTATCTTCTACATTGAATAATTATTCCTCAGTATCATGGTGACATAATCATCCCTAATTATCACATGATTTTTCTTATCTTGGTACTCAATCACTAGATACTTCACCTATGATTCCCTAGAACCATCCACTTCCAACTAAACGTTAAATTGGTTGATGTTATCTAACATAGTTTTTATTACTATTTCATGCTCTTTCACATTCACATCTATCAGACCACTCCCCCTCCCCCCGGCCACCTAGAGCACCTTAGTTCCCTCTAAATTCTTCTTGTGGAATTGAAAATTGAAATCATGCCACTCATAATGCAGAGGTTTGATGAAGAAATAATGATCTATTATGTAAAAGATTCTGAAATGAACTATAAGAATCCAATGTATGACTAATAAATGACCATGAGATCCCAACCGATTTGAAAATCCATTCAGGGGAGTGTGAATAATGAAATAACACACAATCCTCAACAACTTGTGGAAAAAGAGTCACATCTCCTGAAAAATGTATGAGTTGAATAATCAAATCTTCTGGTGTCATTGGCTTGTACTACGTGAATATTTCTAACCCATTATTGGTTGGATCGTTTTAGGAATTTACATTAGAAATCTATGCCCCAATTCTAGGGGAACTTTATTAGTGCAGGTTTGTTCACCCACTGGGTGTGCCCCAACCACATCATGTAGAAGCTTTATAGTTGGGTTATCCATCAAAAAATACTTGATAGTCTCGATTCGTGGCATGATATCAACCCCCACGGTTATGGATTTGGCCCCAACAACTGCCTCAAGTAGTGACTCTATGAATAAACCAAATAAAACAACATCTTAAACCTCTATCTTTATTTAAACAATTTCCTCATCCATTTAAATTGGAATAGTTTCATCTGTTGTCCCAAACATGGCTATAATATCATCTAAATCGAGTATCTCCACCTATGGATAAGCTCCAAATACATTTGAATAACCTTTTAAAGTACCAATTTAATAAATAATATCTAATGGGTAGGAAAAAACAAGAATGAAAATATGAATTTTTCTGAATACTTACAAGAGTGGTATAATAGGACTAGGATCATAGAAAGGATCACAGTCATCCCCTCTAGTGAATGTTCTCCCATGATAGCAGACACCTTGGTTTTCAGATGTTTCCCCACAGTAGGACACAATAATTAAGTACAAAATAAAATGAACAATCCAGTATAATTTCACAACATGGACCCTTAAATCCATATGTGTAAAGAGGAGTTACCAGGTAGAACATGGAATTTTGGAACTTCCACCTCGGTCATAGGTGCCACTTCAGTATATTGTTGGCCTCCAATGACTACATCATCAGTTAGGGGCCCTGTACCTTCCCCACCAAGTGTTAGGGATACGTAGTCATCCTGTTACTAATGTTTAATGTAAAATTAACCATAGTATATCTTCATTAATTACTATAAAATATAAAATTGAGTTAGGATGAAATAGTAATGGTTTTGTAGTGTCTAACATATGAACGAGTAGAGGATTTTTCTGATTAGCACCAAGATATCTCTTCCCTAGGAAATCCAATAATTCATCACTAACCTGAAATCCTATTTTGATTCACCAATTTGATACACTAATATCCAATTGATGCCTTGTATGATTTAGTGATGTATGGATTCCCATCGAAACCATCCGCATCTAGTCTGGGGAAGGGTGATGATGCTCGAATGGAGCAATTCATCCAGATATTCCTTGTATTTTACTGCATTTTCATGGGGGAAATGAAAAATTTTCCACACATAAGCCAACATGTTATGGTATATCCCCTTATAATTTAGATTCTACCATATCCCACAAAGATAGGTGACATGTCGATAGATCAACCAACTAACATAGGAATCTTGGAAACAAACATCATTGCAGACATTTGGGTGAAAAAATCGCTTCCTCATACCTTGGACTAGTATCAACATTATTACTCTAGAGGGTCAAACATTCTCTCAATGTTTCTTTACTAGGGT
Source organism: Viscum album (assembly GCA_963277665.1). Classification (NCBI taxonomy): domain Eukaryota; kingdom Viridiplantae; phylum Streptophyta; class Magnoliopsida; order Santalales; family Viscaceae; genus Viscum; species Viscum album. The sequence goes on along the minus strand of OY728146.1, from coordinate 181,889,279 downwards.
TGTTTAGTTTTCTCTTGCTCCCCACTCTAATGGTCATATCTATACTAGACCAAGAAGCACTAGAGTTGTATCCACTACACTACCTACTACCCACCTCTATCATTGTAGTGTTTCATTCTCTACACTCTTCACTAGCCCAATAATATTGGGGTACCTCTCACATATAATAGAATCACTAGTCACCTTGATATATCAATCAGATATAATCCCATCCCACTCAATAAATATACATGGATGATGCCATTAGCATAAGTAGGTGGAAGATGATCATTTCACCTCGTTCCATCTTCATGTGAGAACATGATCCATATACGGTGAAGAAATGAGGGGTGGTTCTCATTAAATTCCTTAACATAAACCTTTAGGGTGATCCATTGGAGTCACCACAACAATAGCGTAAAACATTTTTCATTATCTGGATCTCAAATCTCTTTATAGTGCACCATGGACTACAATACAAATTCTCAAATGTCTACGAGGTATGACCACCACTTGATGTCCCCTACCATCATCAGAAACTGTACCTATGATAAGGGGCAATAAATGGTAAATGAATTGATCTACAGGCATCCACCCACATATCAACATTGAAATAAACTTCTACATACTAAACAAGTTTTCCTTGGGAATCACACTATAAAAGAAATCATTCCACTTGCACTACTCCATAATATTCTTGTATGACTGATCCAACTCACTCAATTATGACATCATAAATTTTTTTGGCCTACTATAAAGTTTTAAAAAATACATTACTAAGAAATAGTAGTAACATTTTTTAAAATAGATAGCCTTCATCGTTGTATTTTTTTTCAATCTCCCCTTGCACCTAGCATAGTTAATCCATTGCAATCACCAATATCTACTTTTATTCATCTTAGATGTCCCATAATGGTAGAATGTCATCCTAAAGTGCCATTTGGATACATATTCCCATGTTATGTTGAGTCCCTACACACTCATATCATCCTTTTTATGTAATTGAATCATATTGGTCCATCGTGGCCACTACTTCTATAGCACTAGAATAATTTTTTTTTGGTGGTAAACATGATACTATGAGGAGCATATACCTTATAATTCCTTACACACTTTAGACCAACATTTAATTCTTTATTGGAAGGGAATAACTTGTAATACTAGGTACACTCAACCTTATAGTTCCCACCCTATCATAAGTCCCAATCCAGGATCAAGCCTTTGAGTTGGTACATCATAACTGCATTAATAATTTTCACATATATAGGGGTAAACATATACCTCTAACACCTCTCGATTTAACTTATTCAAATGTTTTAATGTGTTTTGGTTAGTGATAAATGCATGGTAATTTATATTATGACATATAATATCTAGATTTCATTGTTACTTCCCATGTATTCCCATGAACTAATAAGCGGGTTCATCCAAATTTCCACAATGGCTGAGCACGTTATCCATCAACCCAAAACCATAAAATGTAAACAACGTTCTTAATAGGTATTCATATTGTGTCAATATTATAAATACATTGATTATATCAAGATTTAAATTAATCTGAAATCACTCCCCAATAGCGAGGTTCCTGACCACCCCCCTTCTCTGAGTTGCAGCATCATCTTCATCCTCTACGACCATTACTCAGCAAATTAAAAAATATTATAATCATATTTTTCATTGTAAGTTCATAAATGTCCTATTTAAAAAAAGAAAACTAGATCATCGAATTATATTCCTGAAATCATGGTTATCATGATTGGAATGTTTCATGATCATTATGGACCAGTATCAAAAAAACACTAATGAATCTCTTGAGTTTCACAAATACAATGTATTGACCAATGTTTCACAAAAATATAATTGTCCTCTCTGGGACCACACACCTAATTATTGGCATTAGTTCAGACTGGGATTCATGAGTTGGGCTCCCAAACTGAATTTTTTATGGTATTCCCTCATAATCACCCCCACCTCTCCCTCATTGGATCCAATTCTAAGTGGGGGTCGTTTTTTAACACCGAAACAGACATGTAATTAGAGAGTTTAAGGAAAGAATGAATGATTCAACGAAAATAATTACTAAAAAATATCTTCAATCATTCTAAGGGGTACTGTTTTAAAATTCTAAAACCCTCAGGAATGATTGTTTTGCCACAATGGTTGACAAGACACAATAAATTATAGGTAGTAACCTTCACGCAACAAATATTCGATTCACAGAGGTCTTTGGTCTACTTGGAGCTTGAGATGGTAACATCCATGAACCATATGTCAATTTGTGGAACACTCCTTCAATAATGAAGTTATAATCCTTCATAGAGGTCCATAAATTTTTTAAAATCTATTGTCATTTCCTTATAAGGCCTTTTCATAACTCCCCATGTCAGGTGTTTTAGGGGATGAGATATCCAGATTTACTCCCAATATTTTGAATTCGAAGAACTCTAACCATTATATGGAATAGAGGAGATTGATTTCCCATGGAATCCATCATTTATGAAACAACCTCCCATGTGTTTTAACAACATCATTCCATGATGTAAATGAATTTTTTATGGTCCACGACCTTAGTGTATGAAGAAATCCCATTGTATCTCTTGGGGTTTTGTGAGATAATTACCTATTGTGAAACCAAACCAATGGAAACCAAATATTCATTTTGAGGTAGGTTCACCTTATGATATATGTGAAATTTCATGACATGAATTTAAATAAATATTTTTTAAATTTTCTTGAAATCCCCACCATTATGAAACTCATACTCTCAGCCTCTCCATAGTGCCTCCATTCTTCCAACACCCATCATAGAAGTTGAGATCCCAATGCCTCTATACACATCCAGAACTAGTTTATCCAATGAAAAAATAATTTGAGGTCAGTATCATCAAAAATAATAAATATAATTTATATACTCAAAAAATAAATATAATTAATAGGATAATCAAAAAATACTCCTTTCATCTCATATAAATACTACCACTCATAAACCCTTATCCTCAAAACTCATATACCTTTTAGCTTGTCTATATTCTACCCAATTACCTACCGAGGACTCTTCCACACATCTGAGATCTTAGGGACTCAACACAATACCAATCCTATGTGCCCTATGGCGGGTCTAAAAGAGAAGACGTTAAAGAGGTAGAAACCACAATCTTTCACCATTAATTTCCTTTCATTCCATATCTTATCCTCAACTCCCCAATATAAAGTGACATGATAACTAAATTATCATATCTATCCCAGAATATTATATTTTAAAACTAAATATCAATCATAAAATCAATCTATTATTTTTTTATTATAAAATTTAAATCATCATCCCTTATGTGTCTATTCACCGCCTTTGTGGGGGAAGAGTTTTCCTTCCATCATTGCCTTCAAGGATAGTAATAAAACCATAATTATGGTTAATCCAAATTTTAGTATGTATATTACATTTTTTAATCTCCTACAACTAATTTATTTAAATAATATTAAATAAAATAGAACTTGTTTGTGATGATAAAAAATTCCAAAATAAGAAAACATTTATCATTAATATTTTATCAAAGGAATCAACCTCATAGAAGAAAAAAATGAAATATGATACCATTTGATAATATTTACCTTCATTAATAATATTTTATATCACATATAGAGAATTATTAACTTATTAATATATCTTTAATAATTTTACATAAGTAAAATTGACTATTAAAGCATGAAAATGAACACCTAATGATTGATGTAATTGAACACTATTACTCATTAAAATGGTCAAAAATAAAATTAATTTTTTTTAATAAATATAATACATGAAAAATATGTTCTAAATAATGTTATTGATTAATTTATTTTTATTATCTCGGACATTAAGTGCAATTTTAGAATGTATTCAGACTTAATGTATAGGGATTCTCGAACCACACTATGTTTCTTGGATTTATAAATATTTCATTAAAAATATTCTTGTAGAGATTCCATTAATGTTCCTTAAATAAAATTTTTCTATGCATCCATTTTCATTTCTGGAGATGTATATATTTTTCCAAAATGGTATTATGAACAATATAATGTGTTTCTAAAAGAAATATTTTTCCCAGAACACATGTTGACTCACCATGATTTGTTTCTTCCTCAATAATAAGGCTTCATGAAAAAATATGTTTTCCCATTTTTTAGGAACCCCATGATTATTAATGAAATCAAAAATAATGAAATCATTTTGAAACCCATTCTATTACTTGGTTTATTTCATTTATATTATTTTTATACATTCTTTTTAGAATGAATGATTAGGTCATTATTATGATTTTCCCGGTGGGAGATGAATTATATAGCCCCGAAATTCATTGGTTTATGCGATGTATCTCATAATATTATGTGAACTATGTGTTACATGATGCTAGATTTGTTCAGAATTATGATGTTACTATTATAAATATATGTTATGTGTGAACTTGATACTAGATTTCCTCAGAACTATATGTGGTATTATAAGACTAATACATGATGTTTCATTTATATGCATTTCTACATTACATGGAAGTATCTAATGTTTATGATCAAAATTATGTTGATGATACTATGCTTATGTTATGATGATGATGATTATTCTTATAATTTTTATTGATCTCTAACCATATTCATCCTATTATTAGGATTTTTACCCACCCCATTCATTAATTTATATCATTAGGTGACTAAATGTACTATAGGGAACATGTGATTTTAATGGATAAATACAATGATTTTAAATAATTTCTTTTATTTTGTTATGAATAATTGATGTGTGGTTATAATTTTACTAATACACTAAACCCTTGTATTAAAAATTTGTAATGTTTTTCTGTTTCTATATTAAATATGATGTTTTAGCAATGTAGGTAATGTAGTTTCACTATATTGGGTATCAAATCGATGTTCAGTTGTTTTTTGGATATAAGAATAGAAAATCAGTGAAATACATTTAGATATGATTATGTATATGTAAATATTCAAGATTAATTGTTTTAAAAAATGATAAATATGTGGGTCCCATAAGATAATCCATTAATGTTTATTACATAAGGAATAAATTTTTTATTCCTAATTTGAGGACATATTTTCAATTTAATACATTTCTATTTTAGAAAATGGTTGGAATCAAGAAAACCCAATCCAAAAAATCATGTCTGGTATAATAGATTGATTATATGAATGAAAACACTAATTCAAGGGGAGGGGGAGTTCAAATTATTATGGAGATACATTTACAAAATTCTTGAGATATGAATAATAACTTGAACAATTTTGAATATTTAATTTCATCCAAGAAGGATCACCTATCCATTAGATAATTTTTGAAATATAATGACTATCAATTAGTGAATAATTTGATAGAATAGTCATGGAACTATTGGTCAACATAATGTAGATTGTATTTTATGTACTCCACAATGTAAAGGGTGACTCTATTTTCCCATTTTTACATGTATAATCTAATAAATAATTTGAATTGAAGAAAAAACCAAGTAAAAAGTTGAAATATAAGAAATGGAGTGGGAATAATTAATAAAATATTTATGAACAAGTACATACCTCAAAAATTCTATAAAAATATGGAAATTGATTTTATAGAGCTGGAAAAAAAGGAGGGTGAATCCTTCAAATATTCTGAAAAAGCATTTACAATGCTGGAATGATATGCCTCTATTTTTATTTTCAACAAAGAGACTGAAATAGAAATATTCTTTAATTTTTTAAAACCACACATTTGAAAGGATATGGCTATACAAGACTTCAAAAGTTAAGAAGAACTAGTTCAATATTCTCTCAAGGTGGAGATAGGGATTGGAGAATGGTACCTTGACATTAGAGATGGGAAATGATTGATGGATTTCAAATCTAGAGGATCAAATGTATAAGGTGGAATGAAGTATCAATCACCCACATGTCAAACCTATGGGAGGAAGAATCATTGTAAATTCTTCAAAGGCATAGATACATGATTTAAATGTGGTAGAAAAGTTCACTAGACTTATGAATGTCAAAGAGAATTGAAGAAGATGGCCAATTTGATGGTTAAAAGGAGAGACATACCCATGGTTCAAGGCTTCATCTAGAGGGAGAAAGGTCATTGTGTTTGTTAGTGAACTAAACCTTGAGTCCTTGAGGGTAAATAATGTGACCATCCACCCAAGAAAAAGAGAAAGGGAAATCATATTCTATCACTACACCTGGAGTAGAGAATGAAAAACATTCATATAAGGTAAACTATATATTAACTCATGAATGGAAAACTCTTATTTTATTGTTGATATATAAATTTCATTATGTCAAGAAAGTTTGATAGAACTATTGAATTGAACCCATGATAACATGAATTAGAGATATCGTTAAAAACACATAGTTGTGAGGTAGTTGAAACCAAAGTATTGCACTGTTGACCTATTGGCCAAACAAGGTTTCATTTCTAACTAATCCCATAATACATCCCTTTGTGTAATTTGATTCTATACTAGGTGTATATTTTTTCCATTATATAAAGAACAAGTAATCTATCGAGAAAAAAATATATAATTTCATATTCTACACCATTTTATGCTCCCCTTAAAATTCAAGGAATATGATGAATCTCCTAGGGAAAATCTGTCGACGGTGTGGGTGTTGATTCCCTATGAATATACAAACCTCGCTCAAATGATTGAGTCAAAGGAATTTATCATCCTATAGGAAATGAAAATTGTGAAGGAATATAATTATGTATTTACTAAAGAGTTACTAGGACATCCCCCATATCATTAGATAATTTTTTTCAATAGACTATATAACTAGATCCACTACTACCACAAAATATCCCTACATGATAATGCCAACTGAACTAGATGAGTTAATGAAGATTTTGTAAGAGAATATGACCAAAGGGTTCATACTGCCAGGGAAATCACCATTGGGTACACCAATTCTATTCATAAAGAAAATGTATGGATCAATGTGTCGCTGTATCAACTTCTAGGGAGCTCAATAAGATCTCTATAAAAACATGTATCTTCTTCCATTGACCTATGAATTTTTTGATCTGTTACAAGGAGATCTGTACACTCTCAATGGCAGATCTTCATTCTTGAAATCATCAAATTAATGTTATTGAAGAAGATATTCGGAATAATAATTTCTGAATAATGTATGGGAATTACGAGTTTCTATTGATTGAATTAGAACATTAAAATGCCCCTAAAATTCTCATGGATTTGATTAATAGAGTATTTGGATACATTACTAATTTTTTTTATTTTGTATGGTTGATATTATAATATACTCAAATAGAAGGGAGGAAAATTATTAACATAAAAGGAATGTTTCAGTGACATTAAGGAAGGAGAAATGGTATGCCAAGTTCATACAATTTGACTTTGGGATACAGTTGGTCACATTATTGCCTTATATTATCACAACTAAGGGAATTTATATAGACCCATAAAAACAAAAGAAATTATGGAATGGACCAGACCCACTAGTGTTATGGAAATTCAATAGTTTTCATGGATTTTAATGGAACAAGTTATGGTTTTTTAAAAAATTACCTCAATTTTTAGCCTGGTAACTATGTTAATAATGAAAGGGGTATTGTATGTATGTACATAATAAAGTGATGATATATTTAAGGAGTTTCAAGAACAGTCTAATCACTAGACCTAAACTCACACTACCAATAACTGGAAAATATTTTATGATATATAGTGTTTCATAATTTAATGGCTTGGTCTGTGTACTCATGTAGAATGATAAGGAGATATTATAAACATTAGTACAATTGAATATCCATGTTTAAAACTAACTGACACATGATATGGGTCTAGAGGATTTGATTTTATACCTGAGAATCTAAAGTTTCATCCTCTACAATGAGAAGTGTGACATGTATAATAATTATAAGAGTGTTACATAAATTCTCACACCATTGGAACACAACATGATTCAATGATGATAGTTAGATATAATCAATGAATATGAGTGCTCTATTTATTACAATATAGAAACTATGAATAACGTATATTATTTTTTTTGGAGAAAATTATCTTCTACATTATCAATTATGAAAATTGAGAAGGATCCCATCTTCATGGATATAGATAGTATGGATTTGGAAATCATAACAACATAAATATATCCAACCTTACCAAATGATTGTCCAACCATAGGTTAAAGAGAATATCAAGGAATCACAATGGGATGATTTGGATCATCAAAATAATATAAAATAAGTAGCGCAAGGTAAACTATATGATTTACACATTGATGAGAATAGTGTTATATGATTTTGAACTAGAATTGTTTGAATTCGTCATGAGAGATAAAGATGGACCTAATGGATATTGCACTATGCATATATCTATCTATCCATCCTAGATATTTCATGGTAGACTGTTATATTCAATATAACATCTCATAGGAAAATGTGATGAAGGATATTGAGGACTATATGTGAAGATGTTTATTATGTCAACAAGTTAATGTAGAGTTACCTATTTCTATTTGGATGATGAAACCATTTCCTATACCCACATGGAAATGGGATAATATAACAATGGGATACATCACTAGTATCCCAATGAAATAATTAAGAAACACTATGATAGGGTTTGTGCTCAATCAACTCATCTAGACTTCCCACTATATTACTATTGGGGAATATTTATTACTTAAACAAATTTCCATGATATATGTAAAGGAATTGGTGATGCTGCATGGGTTCCTCTTTCGATCTTACCTAATCATGATACAAGGTTTACATAAAATTTATAGACTATACTTCAACAAGATTCGGGTACTGAATTTATTTTCACCATGGAATATCACCCCCAAATGGATGGTCAATATGAAAGGAATATTCTAATGCTCAAGGACATGATAAGAGCTTATTCAATTGAATTAAAATGTGGATGGGATCAACATATCAAATTGCATGATTTATCATATAACAAAATCTTCCACTCAAATTTTCATATGGATTCATATGAATCTCTATATGGGAAGAAATCCAAAAATCCATCTTTTTGGGATGAGGTAGGCGAAAAAAAACTACATGGACTTGATCTTATGCAAGAGATGGCCGAGAAGGATCAAGTTATCCACCAAAAAATAAAATCAACCTCAAGTAGTAATATGATATCTATTGAAATCCATCAATGGAACTTGGATTTTGATTTTGGAGACAAATGTTTTAAACAAATATCACCCTAAATCATATTCATATAATTTGGAATGAAAGGTAACAATAGACCATTATACATTAGGCCCTTTGAGATCCTTCATCTCATAGGAGAAGTAGACTATAATATTTCGTTTCCACTATCCTTGAATCATATTCTTGATGTATTAAACATATATATCCCAAGTAAGTACATCGTAGATCCCTCACATGAATAAAAATCAAATATGGATCGTCTTGGATATAATCTCCCTTTTTATGACTAGCCGGTCACGATTTTCCAGAAGATAGACAAGGATCTAGGTACCAATATTCCTCACATGTTCAAGGTACTATGGATCGTCTATAAGTATAAAGATGCTACATAGTAATCGAAGGAATCAGTGAATGAGATATACTATCCCATTATTTCTCCTTATTTTATAGAATGAAATATTAAGGAATAAATTTCTACATTGGGGAAGGATGAAATGACCCAAAATTTTATCAAAGATTTTTTTTTCAAATTATGTCATAATGAAAATTCATCACATAGAGAACACAATATAAATTATTCTAAATAATTAATAATGAAATAACTTGTATTTATATAAATTATGTAGCCTATATCATTAAGATAATAATCAGGCCGTTGGACTAGTAATAAGACCACTATGAATTGTAATCATTCTTTTAGAATATTATCTTTTCTAGTGAAATTATAAATAAAATTTACATATCTCATGCATGAAAATAGTATATAATTATATCCTTAGAAATGTATATAAATTTTATAGATATGAAAAAGTAAGGTTATTTATTTTTTATTAACTATAAATGAATATTTATAATTTTTTAATTATTATAATTAATCAAAATAAAATATACTTCCATAAAATATATTCTTAAATTAATATGACTATTTATTATAACTATAAGATAATTTTTTGACACTGTAATTAAATTTTCAAAGGGTCGTAAAATCAACTATATTATAAAAAAAATTTATGAATAAATGATGATTTTAAATAAAAAAATTTTTTCAAAATTTTCAAAATTTATTTTAAAAAAATAGAGTCCATTTTTCAAAATTTATGTGTAAAAAATGGTTAGGCTGAATATTGGGGATTCTTCTAAAATAGTTTGATTTGTTTTGTGAAAAGGGAAATTCAATAATTTATGGTATAAGCTAAATACATGAATTTTTTTTCATGTTTGATGTATGGATGATATAAACACCCATTTTTTCGATATATCCAAGTCCCATTACTATATTGCGTCACTAGAATCAAATATATTGATATTGTTGATCTAAAATAGTAAAATAATGTATATAATGATAAAAAATGCCCCTCTCCTCCCCTATAAATACTGCACTCACCAACCCTTCTCCTCACTCCATATAAGCCTTGTGGATTGTCTAAATTCTTTAAAATTAAATTCCCAAGACCCTTCCCGATGATCAAGAGATTATTTTCCCCAAATATGTCTAAACACATTTTTATTAAGGTGGTTTTCAAGGAGACGACATTTAGGAGGTAAAATTATCAAACATTCTTTTTTAATTTATTTTCATTTCCTATCATCTCCTAACAAACACCATCCAAAGAGACACAATAAATTCAGTGTAATATATATATATATACTAAAATGTAATTTTTTAGTGAAATATCCATCATAAAATCCCTTATATTCTCCTTTTGTTCAATAAATTAAGATATCATCCGTAATGTGTTGATTCACCGCCTTCGTGTAGGACGAGTTTTTGCTTTTCATTCCCTCCTCCATGTCTAGCCATAAAATCATTATTATGGTGATACTATATTTTAATATATATTTATATATATATATATATATATATTATGCCTCTTTTATGTTTTTAAATCGAGGTTTTAGACATATTATTTAACAAAAATAAACTAGTTCAGGATGGTAAAAGACACAAAAATAAACAAAACATTTATCATTAATATTTTGTCAAATAATTCATCATAATAAAATAAAAAAAATTATATATGAGGTTATTTTATTATATATATATTCTTTAATGAAATAAAATTTAAATTATATAGAATTGGAACCATTTTATTAGATCATTCGTAATTATACATAAGTAAAACAGACAATGATACAATGAAACCCAATGCCCCCTTAACAATGAAATTAATCTTTATAAGTCATCCAAAAGGCCATAAGTGACCATAAAAAAATTGTAATAAATAAAAAACATGTTGAAGAAGTTATTAATACAGTAATTAATGAATCTATTTTAATTATTCATGTCATTAGGTGTATGTTTAAAACATATTCATACATAAGGTAAGGGGATTCTCGAACCAAAATCCCTTTCTTCGAGTTATCCCATATTCATGAAAAATTTCAGTGTAAATATTCCATTAATGTTCCTTAAATACAATTTCATTTTCCCTTCCATTTTATTTTCATGGATATATATGTTTTCAACATGGTTTTATGTAAAATATAAATAGGTTCCAAAAAACTGATATTACCAAAACACATCGTGACTCATGTTTAGTTGTTTCTTCTTCAAGAATGATGATTCTTATACCAACTACATTTTCAAACTTCCATATTTGGAACACTGTGTTTACTAAGAAATCATAACTGATGAAATCCTTATTAAACTCATTCCTTTCCTTGTTTTGTTTCATAGATATTATTTTAATATGTACTGTGGTGAATGAAATACTATGTAAATATTATAATGCAACTTGTGGGTTGAGATTATATAGCCCTCCAATGAATAGGGTAATTTGATGTATATCATTAGATAAGGTGTATTATATCTAAAAATGACGCTCTATTTTTTTCCAAATTATGATGTTATTATATTTATATATATTATGTGTGAACATGATGTCAGATTTTTCCACAACTATGTGTGGTATTTGAACCCTAATATTAGATAGTTATTTTTTATGTGTTTTGGTATTCCATGCCATTATCTAATGTTTCCCCTCATGATTATGATGATGATCTAATGATTATGTTATGACGATTATTATTATTCTCACCATTTTTTTTTGATTCATGACTATATTATTCCTAGTATTGGGATCTTACCTCACCTCTCTATTTGATGTATATCCTCACGTGACCTCATCTACAAGGGAGAACATGATAATTAGAAGGGTACATAAGAATATTTAAAATAATTGTTTATCTTTTTTATTCATATATTATGTATGGTCCTAATTTTTTTAGGACATGAAACCTTTATATCCTAGATTTGTAATGATTTTATGTTTTCTATCTTAAAAATGATAAAATAGTCAAGTAAGAAATTTAGGGTCACTATAAATGCTCAGTATAGGTAAAAAAGTTAGATATATAAGCATAATCATGAGAATAATTATACAATAACATGATAAAAACATTATAAGATCATACCCTATATATCAAATATAATAATAATAAGTCATGAAATAAATATTGGGCATTATTTGACATGAATCATAAAGGAATTAAATAAAATAATCCATGAGAGCATAACATCGGCATAAGACATGGAATTTTCACAAACATAGAAACATATTAAATGATTCCCAAAGTAGTAAAGGTTCACATACAATGTTATCCTAGTGGAATGGGCTCACTCCCAAACGCATATTAGTACCCAGGGATCACTCCCAATACCATCGTAATTGAAAATTTTTATTTTTGAATCAACATCAATCCTGATTCCCGCCATGTACATCTCATGAGAAATAAATCATTACCCAATGAATTGGAGGGTGATATAGGTCCAACCCACCATATAATTTAATTATAAATATGTTTTCTAAAAGATCATAAACATTAATCATATCATATCCAATGATATTAAATGGGTATCATAAACATTTAATCATATATTAACCATTGGGAAAGTGACAGATTTTTTAATCTTTTTTATCATACCATAAGCACTGAAAAAGTGCAGGTTTAGTAAGAATATAACTCATGGAAGAGAAACAGGTTTCTTAAAATTAATTTGATAAAAAAATAAACACATTGGATAATGAATATGAATTTTAATCTTTATAATCTCCTTAGTAAGTCATGAGTAACTCCAAAAGTTGTCATTATAGATGGAAAATAATTTTGAAATATCATTTAAAACATTTCTTGAGAAATGTATCTTTTTCTCTCTGGAATTTTTTTTAATTGATAAAAAGATATGAATTGAATTTTCAATGAAAATTATTTTGAAAACATAATATGTAATCTTTATGGAATTGACTGGTAATGACATTAGAATATTTTGTTAATTCCATTGATGTAAAAATGTTGGTTCCTTTTGTATTTTTCATAAAAGAAAAAAAGAATTGTTTTGGAAAATGAAAACATGACTCATTTCCAAAAAATTAAAACATCCGTACAAATTTTTTTATAATTAATAAGGTACTTTTAAAAAAATTTGAAATTATTTTTCGAAAATATGGCTTCGAAGGAAAACAAATTTCTTACAGAAACAGAAACAATGTCAGAAATACATAAATTCATTTGATTCATACATTTATGTACCTAATAGTGTATAAAATATAATTTTTCTTGAATATATCATAAATATCCAAAGAGTGAGAAATATCTCAGAGTTATTAAGAGATAGATCATAACATGTCTTCATTAGAGACATAATCATAAACAATCTTGATAAAATATGAGATGATAATATAAAATCATTACAACATTGGAAACCATGAATTAGAAGCAACATGAACGAATAAAATAAAATGGAACATAAAATATAATTAGGATAGAAAAATTAATGATTATATATTTTTAATGAGAAGTATATACACATCATTTATGAATATTGTTTCATATCATATCATACATTTCAAATAATAAAAACTTGGTCCAAAATCTTGTACTGAATTGATGACTTTAGAACCATAAATCCCATGAATAAGATATACACAAATTGATGTGGAAATAAAAATTATTATAAATTTAAAAATCCTAAAATAAATTCACTTGAAGTGTGCACACCACATTGAATAAATAGCAGACGAACATGGATTGTGTCTCATAAAATATAAAGGTGAGACATAAATCCATTACCTTTAGTATTGACACCCATTATATTAATTCAATACTTCTAAAAATGAAATAAACTCTTATTATAAATCTATTTTAGAACTATATTTATTTACATATTAATATATATTATTTTTTTATGATCTTTTAATTATGATTTATTAATATTTCTATGTTAAAGTTACGTTTTAGGTAATAACCACTTTATTTTTTTATATGTTTTGATATGTCATATTTTATATACTAAGAATTTAATCATAATTTCATTATCCCCATAATGATAAAAATTATATAAAAATAATATATATTTATGATATGTGTATTTATTATAATAAATTAAAGATATAAATACAAAAATAAATACACCTTTCATAGAGACCGTAGGTCTTACGTATGAGTGAACATTGTTTCCATTTTCTAGTCAGATTGAGAGAAATAAATGTATATGAGATATTATAATTAAAAAATCATTTTCATGACTTATATATCACATATGTCTATTAAAACCTTATTTAATATATTCCTTGTAATGCATGAATGAATCAAAACACTTCACGATGTGGTAGTCTTTCGTACACACGAACGACATTATCATATTCCCACAAAATAGATAGAATGAGTTTTTGTGTGATATAAAAATTAAATATCCTCATTAAAAAATAAATTTTATAAATATAATATATAAACAGTAATTTCATCTTTATTCCAAACAATTATATGTAGTAATGGAATAATGAACATCATCGGATCGTGAGGAAGTAGTCCCCCGTACACACACATGATGATTTCATACCAATTTTGTAAACATTTATGTGGTTTTAGGTCATAATAATAAAACATATATGTATATTTTAGAAAATTTTGTTATTATATATTCATTATATAATACAAAATTTTGGGTAATAAGGAATAAATAAAAAAATGTTGTTGAATGATACATCATCTCTAGGTAACTCTTTTTGGTTTTCAGCAAAGGATTTATTTGGATAGATTTCATCCCAAAAAAGGCTTATAGGATGAGATGATGGAGGTGGATAATTTAGTTTTGTTGGTATTGGCCGAACCAATTGGTATTTACGGTGTGAAGAGATGGGAAAAGTAGGAGTCCTTATATAAGGAGTTGAGTAGAAAACATGTAATTGTTTTAAATAAATAATTCCTCCAATTTTTTTCATGTAATGTCGATAAAATAATAGTCTAATATATATCCTAGAAGTTACAATGTAATACTAACATCTTAAAATGATTATTGGAAAATTTTACATATCATTTTCCCCTTGTGTTTAATTTTAATTCTCTTAGTAACCTCGTTTTTCTATTAATCATCATGATAAAATTTAATTTTTTTCAATAATAATATTAGTAAAAAAGTATGTTTGATTAATAATAAATTATTAATTGTTTATATTCCAAATGTGGAATCTATTTTTTCCAAATTAAATTCATTGAAATGTCAGAATTCAAATTTAAATTGACCCTATATATTGGAAAAGATAACGAATTTTTAAAGTAAACACGTTGATAATATTGTAATGATATTTATACAATTTCAATATGAAATTTATTCCAAGAAATTAAATTGGATTTCACTCTCTATTATCTAAGAAATTAACCTTCAAAACTGATTTAAAATATAATTTATTGTTTAAATAGATTATACCAAATTGATGTTTTAAATTACAATTTAGCATTATAAATTATTCATCCAAAATAAAATATTTCATAAAAATGAAAACATTTCACCCTATGATAATTTCAAATTTTTGAATTACAAAATTATGCTTATATAATTATATTTAATTTTTAATTTTTTCAAAATATAATTTTATTATTTTCATATAAGGCCATAAAAATAATTTATTTTGAGAAAATAGATTTTTTAAAAACATATAATTACTTTATAAAAATTTATATATTTAATTATAAAAATAAATCCATTATAAATAATATTAAAAAAATGGTAATTTTTATTAATATTACATTTTTATGGATAATATATAATATTCATGTTTAAATAAATATCATAATAAAAGGATACATCGTAGAAACTCATTGTTTCATGTAACTCAAGTTATGTCGGTGTTGCATGTACCACAAGCATAACATGGTGTTTTATATAATTCAATATCAATATGGTGTAACATTATATGTAATGAATCAATAAAATTTTATTTATTAAAATAGGGTCCTAAAATCTAGGGGTTTTACATAATATCTCTTCCTACCACTTTTGGGAATCCCCTACCTTGATTCAGTGTTCTTCATCTGAGGAGACAAATTGTGAAATAATTTTGGTCTTATTTTAGACATTCTATGTATGTGTTTTTCAAATATTAATTAATATTTTTATCAATTTTATCTTTACAATTCAAAAACATTTTCCTCTTCATCAAAATATATGGTTTATGGATATTTATCATGAATTTCCTCATTAATGATTTCGCGAACCTCTAATCATTGATATGAACATGGCACGAATAGTATTGATTTTTATTATGATCTCTATAACTATTTTATATTTTTTAATTCCATGATTATTTTTAGTTCTCTTTCATAAATATTTTAAATATTTTCATTATGATAATGAGGTCTTATGATCATGATATTATTTCTAAAGTAAAATTCATTTATTTGAATGAAATTTGTTTATTCATGTAATGATATCTACATTATTTGGATTGATTAGTTTGTGAATAGACCATGTACCTTTTTGAGGGATTTTCTACTGGTTTATAAGTTTTTTTTCTTATTGTATTTAAAATGAGTGATTTTTCACGAGGAAAGAGTGTGTATACCAATGATTTGAAATAAACTCAACAATTTTAATTGTAAAATGTTCTTTTGATTTCATTAATATTGTTTTGAAAGTAATTTTTTAAATGTATATTTTTCATTTTCAATATTTCTTGATAATTTAAGTGAGTATAATATTATTATTGAATATTTATTTGAAATAAAGGTGTGATTTGAAATTTATTAATCATAATAGCATTGTTGGCACTTTGTGATTATCCTCTCTTGTGATAATATCTTGATGTGATCTACTTAATTTTTGTACATTATATTTATGGGTTTTGAAATGGTTTTATTCACATTGATGGAGTATAGAGGGGATATAGATATGTGAACTAGGAAAACATTTGGGTGAATGATCACAAATTGATACTTCTATGGATCAAATATATGATCCAAATAAAATTATTATATCATTCAATAATTTTTACACATTATGGGAAAATAGGAAGTTTGACGAGATTCCATATATTTTGGATTTTATTGATGTCTCAGAAATCATCTTTTGGATACATATATAATATTTTGATGTTCATTATATATAAGTTTGGAAAAAAATTTGTGTACACCATGATTTGGTTTTCTATCGAAACCGTGAGACTTGATATACACTTAGTGATCAAACATGTACTATTTATTGGATAAAAAAATTTGGACTTAGTATCTTATATTAGTTGTAACAATTATATTCTTATACTTGATACATAATACAAGAAAATGTTTATTATATTTACAAGTAATTTGAATATTCTTTTGTGATTGCTTCCCATTTATGATTGGTCTTTTTACTGATATGATACAACTAGAATCTATTATACTGACTCATGTTCAGTTGAATGATATCTTATTCATATTCCGCTTACATTCTTTTATATTAATATAGTTTAATGGATTTAAAATATTTTTATGAAATGTTTTTTTATTTAAATAAAGATTTTTTTTCATTATGATTTTGATTCCAATATGATTTAGAAATGTTCAAATTCTGTGTAAAACTCATCCTTGTTGTAATCATATTCTAATGGAATCAGAATCCAATTTATAAATGTAATTAATTTTACCCACTTTATCACACTCCATGTTTTTCATATATATATATATTTACATATAAAGTAATTTCAAATACTCTTTAGGGGAATCATACTTGTCTTTATAGCTCACATAATGATTGTACTATTATTTGTCTAGATCAATCATGTTTTCCTATTATCTTATCATATTCATTTGACTTTATTTTATGGAATTGTGCTCAATTGGTCGAGTGTGGGGATCATGGGACACGGTTGATGGTCTTGGACGACGAAGAGAATATGTTTTGTAGTTTTTTAATTTTTACTTTCGTATTGACTCCTTATACCTAACAATGTTGTTTTGATTTATTTATCTAATGATTTTTTTCATAGTGTTATTTCACATTGTTGACATATATTGGGGTAAAAATCATTACCAAAATATTCTTTGGGATTCCCAGGACCTTTTCATTAAACCATGGAGATCAATAATTCTCCCCATACGAGTGGTGTCTTGTTTGGATGCTAGTAAAGTCAGTAATAATTTATTTATAGTATAATTTTTTTATAAAAAAACATTACAAACAACATTTAAAAAGATATGAGCATGAAAAAAATATTCCTTAAAAAGTATTAGAATAAATAAAATTTGACATAAAAATTATCAATTGATATCATGAGTAATAAAATATAGGAAAATAAGAAAAAAATAATATAATTTAAGAAAATTACTAAATTATAATAAAAGAAATATGGTTTGGGAGAGATAGAACATATAATTTAATAATTGTAAATTTAGTAATAATTAATAATTTGAGAGTCCTAGAATTACCATATATAGAAATTACCTCATTTTGTATGGATATTTATTAAATTTCCTAAATACACGCTTCAGAACGATAATTTTATTGAACCTTTAGGATCATAGAAACATAAACACTAGTCTATAAGTGATATATGTTATCTCCCACAATGTTCTTCAAAAATATAACCATTCATAGGCATTTCAAGATTAATACATTTCTTCATAACCTATAAAATGAAAACATAAGAAAGGGGGAGGTTTGGATCTCAAAATGGGTAACACAGTGAGACATGTAATCATAATTTGAATATAAAGGTATCATAACATTAAAAAAACTAAAAACCATTCCCGGAATATTAAAGATCATAATCATAAGTCATTGAATAAATATTGGACGTTCATGAGATATGAATCTTAAGGGAATCAATGAACTGGGTCCCTAAGAGTGTAATATAAGGAGTTTGCATCATACACCCAAGAATACAAAATCACTCCCATATTATTCAATACTCACTATCATGACCATCATAGTAGACAATTTCTATTACTGAATCAGGCCAGCTCCTCATTCTAGCCTTGTATTACAGAATTAAGTTCACATCCCATTCCAACCATGTATTAGTGAAGCAGGTTCACTTATCATTCTTTTCATATATTACTTAACCATTTTTTCATCTCAATATTGTCCAATATATATCATGAGATATAAATCATTAACTACTATAGTTGAGGAAGATATAGGTCCCACCCATCACAAAATTAAATCATACATTTGTGTACCACATGATTTTAAACATTAATCATACCATAAACCATGAAATGAGATGGGTATAATAAAAATTTGATCATATTATAACCTAATTAAAAGTGATAGGTTTCCTAATAATTTCCTCATATCCTATCTCGTGAAAATATACGGGAATCAGAAGAATCTTATGATGGAATAACTCATGGAAGAGAAAAATGTTTCATAAACAAGATACCATAATATCATATATAATTAAAGGAAAGAATATCAATGGTATCCTTGTATCATGAACCTAGTAAGGAATATGAAAGACAAATATATTTCATCATATATTGAAAATAATTTTGAAATCTCATTTAAAAAATTTGTTGAGGAAAAGTTCATTACTTATTTGAAATACTATTTTTACAACCTAAAACACTTTGAAATACCCTTTTCACTTCATAATAATTTATTTAAAAACGAAAATTTTGCCATATTTTGAGTAAATAATTATCTTTTAAAAAAATTAAAACATTTCCAATAATCTTGAGTTCATTGAGCATGCATGATAATAGGGAATACAATTCATGTTATGAATGTTAAAGCCCAACAGTCTTTCCACAGTTTTTTCAATGAACCAAACGTGAGTTATTTTTGAAAATGGAGATGATAAATCATTTTAAAAAACAATTTTTAAAAATTTAATATTGGGTAAAAAAATCATTTAAAAATAATAATTTATTAATAAAACATTTTTGAAAATATTTTTGGAAAACATGGTTTTGGATGAGAACGGATTCCCATCTAAAGACAGAAATAATGTAGGGGTTCTATAAAGAAAATTATTAAAGCATTTTTGTACCAATTAGAGGATAATGGTAGTAATAATTTAAAATTTCATTAATAACCATAGGATAATAATATTCATGATAATTATTAAGAGGTACACTGCATGGTTTCAACATTGGAAACTTAATCATATGCAATCCTTATAAATGATGATTTTGTAACAAAAACATTTTCCAAATTTGATAACATCGGATTATAAAACCCATGAATGATTAAAATAAAAATTTCATAAAATATCTTGAATAAAAATTTATTCATGATATTACATGGAAATGGTCTATATATAAACCACATGAAATAATATCGGTTCATAACATAACATATGTCTCAATGAAATCAATGTGTGGGAAAAATACATTTTTTGTTAGGAAACATTTGAACCATAAAACTAATGAAGGAGAGATACCTAAATAAACACGTAAATCCCCAAAAAATATAGTATAATCACCATAAAAAACGTTCATATGATGTATATATAGCACATTGAAGAAAAAAGTGGTGAATATAGCATGTGTCTCACAATAGTAAAAAGTGAGATGGAAATCCCATGCCTTAAGTATTGAATTTTATCGTACCTATACAAACCTCCTGTATAATTAATATAATATTATTATACATATAATACATAATAATATTCATATAAACCATCACATATATTATATTCTTATAAACTTTTATTAACCATTTTTTAATGATTCCATGTTAAAGTTTTCTTCAGGTAATGACCACATTTTCCCATAAATGCTTTGATTTGATATTTTTTATGATATGATATTTCTGAAATAATAATATAAATAATTTTAACCATGATATAAATAGTAATTATATTAACTATATATTTTTCTATAAAAATTTATAAAAGAATTAAATATGAAATGAAATAAATTGTTCGTGTAGATGGCATGTCGTACATATGCATAAACATTGCTTCAATTTTCTTATAAAATTGAATAAAAGATAAATATATGATATATTGTAAATATAGAATATTTTTTTATATAATATATATATAATATGTTTTTCAAACATATCCTTAATAAAGTCCTTGTAAATTATGAACAAAATAGATCTCTTCATAAGGCGGTAGGTCGTCGTATACAAGAACGACATTATTATATTCTGAAAAAATGAAAATCATAATATTATGTTTGATATACTAATTAAAAAATCATAATAACATCATAAAATTAATACATATAATATATAATAAAAATCCATCATTATGACCAGCTTTGATATCTAGTAACTGAAAAATGAACGACATCGGTTTGCGAGGTAGTGGTCATCCATAAACAAAAATGGTGATTCTATAACGAATATGATTTAATTTGAGTTAATTGTATATAAATTTCATTTAATAATAATATAAAATAAAATTAGATATACTTATGATAATGTATATTTGTGATATAAAAACAGTTAAATGGTTTTGAGGAATAAATAAAACAAAAATGTTCATTGATGAACATTACATGTCCTCAGGGTATCCTTTTATGGATTGAACTAGTGCCTTTCTTGGTTGGATTTATATTCACAATAGTTACTCTAGGATTATGGGAGGAAATTTTGGATTTGATTTGTTCTGGTCATTTAAAAAACAAATAGGTTTGATGTTTTGAATAACGGAGGAGAGGGGGTGGCCATTTATAAGTGAGGTGTGTAGAAAACTTATAAATTTTTTAAAGAGATAATTGCACACATGTTTTTCATGTTAAAAGTGTTAAAATTATTCCATTATCTAATATTTTATATTTTATATTATAAATATATCCATAAAATAGATTTCATAAAAGATTATAGTTGATTTTAACACTTATAGGTTTAGTTTAACCTCTGATAAACACATTTTCACCCTAACTGTACTAAATAATTTTTACTATATTGACTACTCATTTTGGTAAAAACAGAAGTTTAATTTATTAAAAATTAAAAATTATAATTATAATTAATATGTATTCCATTTATCTGTGTTCCATTTTCAAAATTATAGAAAATTAATTTAAAATAAATCTAACATACGAGATAAGAATGATGAATTTTTATGAGAAAATAGTCAAAAAATTGAAATTATTTATGTCTAAATTGAATATGAAATTGATTCAAGAGACATAAATAGTATTAATTTACATAATAATAATCTATTTTTACTTTAAAAACATTTCAATTTAAAATTTAACACTCTAAATTAATTTCAAAACATGGTAGTTTTCATTTAATGTTCAATATTTTTCACTAATCATCAAAAATTGAAACTTTTTAGAAAACACCCAAAAATCACCATATGATAATTTTGGAATTATGATTATAAAAAACTCTTTTTATCAGATTCATATTCTAAAATTATCAAAAATATTATTTTTGCCCACAAAAATCATAAAAGGATGCTTTTTGAGAAAAATAGTATTTTGAAAACATATAAAGACATTATCAAAGATTATGTATATTATTTTCAATAATTTTTTTTATATAAAATATCTATAATTAATGATTAAAATTTACTTATTACTATACATATCATTTTATTTAATTTTTTTTATAACAGACATGTATAAATAACTATGTTAATAATATAACATGGTTTTGTTAAAAATAAGTGTTTTGTGTAGTTTAATCTTAACTTGTTGTAGCATGAAACACAATCAATCAAATAAATTTAATTTATTAGATAAATAATAATTCATAAAAAATCTGGGTGTTACATTTTACCCCTCATTAAATGAATTTATCCATCAAAAGTTTCCACTATTATACAAAAAATGTGGATACTTAAGACTTATAATATCATAAAGATCCAAAATAGCTTCACCAAACTGGGGGTTTCACCATAAAACTTTTACAAGATTCTTTGTTTTGTTTCATAGAATATTCTTAGTATGATCAAAAATATCAACTAGTTTATCCTCATAAGAAATATCTTTCTCCAGTAGTATATCCTCTTAATTTAGTACATGTGAAGGTTTATGTATGTGCTTCTTCATGGTGGATACATAGAAAACATTTTGAACATGGGTGAGGCTTGGTGGAAATACCATGTTATAGGAAACCATCAATATATAATAAATAATTTTAAATGGTAAAATATAATTGGGTCTTAGTTTCCCTTTCTTCCTAAATATCATAACCTTCATCCATAGATAATGTATCAGAAACACATCCTCACCAAATATATATTATAGATGACATAAGAGATTATCACATTAAACATTATGGTGACTCTATGAAACCTTGACATGTTGTTAAATGGATCTAACCTTCGTTTTCATTTCTTTAGCTAACTACAGTCCAAATAGATTTCTTTCCCCAATATCATTCTACCGCATTGGATCTATACATTTCATTCTATATATATCTTCATAAGGACACATCTAAATTATTCAGTGGAAGATATTATTGTATGAAAACTCAACTAGGGGAAGGTATTGATCCCAACCACCATTGAAATCTAAATAATAATATCTCAACATATTGTCTAGGTTTTGAATTGTTCTTTCATAATGATCATATGTTTAAAGATGATACATGCGCTAAAACATAATTCCATTTCATGATCTTACTGCATACTTCACCAAAACAATTATTAAAACCTCAGATCATGTTTAGATAAAATGTAATGGGTACTCCAGAAATGTTTCCACTTACTTCATGTATATCATTTAATGATGATCCAAATATGATTCCTCTCAAATTATTCTAAGGTGTATGGACATAGAAATGAGATCAACTACCTCCCATATTTCAATATTCCCTTTAGAAGTATTGGGGAGTCTAATGATAAAACACATAGTGATACTCTCCAATTTTCATTTAGGTATTTTCTAAGGGATGGAACATACCCTTATACATTTTCATCCAGCCATAACATGATGGAAAACCATGCACTGAGAAATAAAATATGTGATATCTCTCTTCATGACATCCCACTAGAATTATTCTGTGATGTATTTATACATCTTCATAATTACAAGGTGTATAGAGAATGAAGAACTCTTAGCTTCCTCTAAAAACACAATAAATTCTATTATGGTTGGATTACATAGACAATTTTCTAACCTTATCATCCTATCATGGAAAATGTTAAACTGAGGAATAATTCTAACATTCTTTTTCTACTATACATCTTCCTTTTGTAACTCATTAATCACTAATTGGATAGATAACTAAACATTCAATTGAGAAATATAATAAATTTCACCCATCTTTATGATTTCAAGATCAAAACGTTGGAATTCCATAAATAATGGATCTTTTATAATCATCCTCAAGGATAAGCTAGCATTATCAGTTTGAATCAATGCATCATCCACCTTATTTTCAATCTTGAGACTGAAATGTATTGGTCAGTCATAATCTATAATCCTCTATAACCATATTATTTGGAACATCTTCAAATCCTTATGTGTGAATATTTACATTATAATTTTGTGAATGATATATATATAAGACTTTTATTCATAAAGGAAATGATTCCATATCATAAATTTAAAAATTACTAGATTTATATTTAAATCATTATTTGGGTAATGTTTCCCATTAATTATCCATTATCAGTTGGCATAACCAATATCTATTTCATTATACATATGAGAACATCTAAATAAATTCATAGATAAATCAATATTGATTATTACCCCTTCTACACTATAGGGTAATAAATGTATAGATACATTGACTAATCTTATCTTCAATTCGTTGAAATTTTCTTCACACCAATATTTCTATAAGAACTTGTTTCCCTTTTAAAATAACATGGTCAAAGTATTATAAATTCATGATAAAATCTCCAAAAATAGTCTATAATATCTAGATAAACCAAAAAATATATAGATATCAGTCACCATGGTTGGTCTATGACAACATTAAAAAGACTCTTCCATTTGTGCATCTACTGATATATACTCTCTTGCAATTAAATTATATTTAAAGAAAAACCTTTTGCAGCCAAAATTGATACAGTTCCAATTTTATAAATAGATTCTCTTTCCATAAGGTCTTTAGTGCAATTCTCATGTGACATTCATTCTCTTCCTTTTTCTTTCAATAGATAAAAAATAACTTATAAAAACAACAACAAACTCATCAAGGTAATCTCTAAAGAGCATGTTCGTTAAATCCATAAAGATACAATGAGACTTATAAAGAGAGAAAGGAATCCATTTATATTCATAGCATCTATACCTTTCTTGGAATTCTATCTAATGTATATCGTACTAATTAACCCTAAATTTATGATATCTGTTAAGAATTTCAATCATGGAATTCTTTTGAGCTTCATGTAGTTGGCCCTTGGAAGTGGTACTCCAGTGGTTGATACTAGCATAGAGGATGAGCTAGGTTCCAATACTTTAATACACAAGGAGGGGATTTCGTAGGCTGAGACATTTCAAGTAGACACTAATGAAAAATGATAAAATTTAATTTCTAGTTCCGAGGATTAGGTTCTCATACCAAATTTCTGACAATGGACATGGGGTTTTAATGATTGATTGTATTTGGTTCCATAGACCCAAACATGGCCTTCCCAAAGTCCCCATCCTAATTAGATTTTTTTTGAAGAATAAATGTTTAAATATAAGACGATTGATGGAAATTGGAAATTTCTTTAGACTGCATTCTTTGGGAGAAATCAATATACGTTTCCATTGAGGTTAATTATAGAAGCATGAAGTCACCAACTAGGCTGAGTCCTATCATGGAATCCCTACAACAAATATTGGGAAACCCCTATAATTATTTTTATGTCCAATAACTGGTTCTCTTTCAATATGAGATAAAATCAAGTGATTATAGTTATATCAAACTATTACTGTATAGTTCGATTATAATGCAATGGGAATTACCCCACATCCCAAGGATGAAATAAGGGAAAATGGGAAATTAAGACTCAGTTAGATAGATTTAGGCTATGGCTAAAAAAATTACAAGTATAAAAATACTATTCAAAATTAACCAATGTAAAAGAAATAAGGTTGGCAAATAAAAGTGTAAGAAAGGAAATCCAATCCATTCCAAAAAGGTAATAATGAATCTTAAAAACAAATTAAAGATAATATGGAGGATAAAATAGAAGGGACCAAAGAGTAATGTGAGGGAAAGGGGGAAGGTAAGGACCTAGATATTATTTTATATTGCAATGAAGAAATTCCCATAGAGTCAATCTAGATCATGTCCATAGAAGAAGATAATGAACGAATCATAGAAAGACTCTCACAGGTTGAATTTAATTAGGAATAAGTGACTTGCATCTGTAAAACAGATGAAATCAAGGCATAATGTTTCAATGAGTGGAATTTCAATGTAGAGGAGTACTTTTTCACATGGGACGTGTTAGATAGACACTTTGAAGAACTACTCCATGATGAACCGAACATGAATGTTCTTTCTATTTTCAGGAATATTTACAAGGTAAGAAACTCCAAAAACATCATCATTGATTTCATTGATTTTATCATATCTTATTTCATTTAAATTAATTTTTGAACTGTTTTGTATTCACAAATTTCCCCAAAATATTTTTATTTCAAAAAAAAATTAAATCTAGTGGTGAATAAAACAAGTCACCAATACGGGGAAGATGATACTTATTCAAAATAATGATATTTTTTATCTCCCAATAAAAAATTATTATTCTAATTGATCCATATTTCTTTTAAAAACAGTTGTACCCCAATGTGACACTCTTCTTCAGATGAATCCCTTATGAATGTTTTCTGGGCGTTTCTTCTTTAATCCATACGACATTATTATTGCCATTCAATGACGAGACTTTGAAATTTGTGTTTTTCCAGGTGTGAGCTATATTGAAAAACTATCATCACATTTTGGGGGAAGGATAGTCAACTCAAATGAAATAGGAGATAATATGTTTTAGAGTGTATGGTAATTGTACCTTTAAATACATCATTCCCACACCCCACATTAGAAAAAGTGATCACATTGTATTTCCATTTTTAACTAGGCAAGAGACATAGTTGTAGTCAATAAACATCATTAACCCTCGTGTTTGGGAACCAGTACCATAATTCCAATTCACCATACCCTTGAATCACTGATTTGATGGAGGATTATTTTGTGTTGATTTCTCTCTATTCACATCATTAGATAACTTCTTCCCATCAATTTGGAAGAATATTTACCACCAAACATTCTTTCCAAACATAAATCATTTACAAGTTACTTTATGATAATTTCCACCATGATTCTTGCCACACATTGATCATAACTAAAATTACATCTTCTTCCCTCCATGGACATTAGATTTTCATTTGAACGCCATAAATCATTTCTTTTCATAACCATGAGATCGATATGTAACTCCAACCACTATTTCATCCTTGATAAGAAATGAAAAAAAATCTCATTATATCTATAGAAGACTCTTATTTTTAAGCCCATCATATTATTTTTTAGGCCACTAAATAACTAATCAACCTTAAATTTAGGATGGATGATAATACCAAAAGTGTACCTCAAATGTATTGTAAAATTTTCCTCACATGTTCTAATAGATTCTTCATCCATTTTATTTAACTCAAGGAACGCCTTATCCATCATATTATTAAGAATACGAGATATTAATTATTGATAAATACCCTCTTGAACTCATCAAAATACAAGGATTATATTTAATCATGATCTAGTGTATTCTTGATAATATTACCTCATTGACCAACTTTACCATCTAAAAGATAGATAGACTAAATGATTTTTTTTCTTCAAAAACTATTGAATGGAAAATATCTTTTCCCTATAACTGATCCACTGTTCGTTAACTAGTGGATTTGTTTTTCCACTGAATGATGATGGATGTTTCCTTACGAAATACTGAATATATTTTTGTTCCCTCTTCGTTAATTTGGAGGTATAACATGAGCCATATCTTCAGAGAGTTGTGTAAGACTATAAGAATGATTTATCATTCCAAATACCATAAAATTTGTATGCTCAGGGGGAAAATCATTGCATTATAAATCAAATATAATATTAATGAGGTTCATTTAGGTTCCATACATTGACTAAAACGATAAAGTATAGTGTAAGAAATAATTGCAATAGTGAGGAATCAAATAATCTTGAAAAATAACTAATATGATTTCTAAATCTAAACATATTATTCATTACTCTATAACACTGTATTATTATACTTGGTAAGTAATAGAGATCATCAATTTTATTACATTATGGAGGTATATAAAAATATATGTAGTTATAAATCATATACAATGTGAGTTTCAACTAATGTGTGTAGTAAGGCCCATTATGACGCACCCGTTCATGATCAAGTCTAGTTAAACATGGTGTTTTTGGGGTAGTTACCCATAGGTATTTATATTCTATATCAAAATCCAATTGTAATATCTAAAATTTATTTAATTTCATTTAAATCACTTTCTCAATCATTTAACAAAATTCTAGTATATTTTCCAATACATTGACTCATTCTTAGACTTGTCCTTATACATGTCCTTTGGGTTCTCAATAATGTTTTCCTATATTAGTTTCCAATGGTTAACAAAATGTTTTAAAATATTCAATCTATATAGGTCCATGATTTTCATACATAGATAATAAATTATTTTCAAATGATATTAGTATATTACATAAATATACGCCCAACAACCACAATAGTTTAGTACATTTGAAATCATGGAAATGTAATCATTGGTCCATATGTGTGCCACATCATCTCCCATTACATTCATTATAACTAGATACCTTCATAGTAATATCATAAATAATACATATCTTCATATCATATTGAATGGAATCATACTAAAGGGTGATCATAAATTCTGATTAAGATTAAACAATTGAGATAATTAAGCACAACATGATCATAAAAAATAAGAACATGAGAATAACAATTTAAAAACACACAATTACTAATAATTATCATAATAAAAGTACATAGTATAAATAGTAGTAGTTCATTGGACATTATTCATAAGAGAATTAATCAAAATGATCCATAAGATCATAAGACATTGAATTTTTGGCATACACGTAACAAAATATAATCATTTATATATTAGTCTAGTCTCAATAACAAGACCATTATAGCAGAAATATTGTTTCACAGAACCATTTATAGTCCTTATTACATCCATATATTATTATTCTAGTTTTACATTACATTCCAGTCCTATAAATAACAATAGATATAAAGCATTACCCAATTCATTGAAGGGAGATATAGGTCTCACCATTAAAATAATTAAATCACAAATATTTTTTCCACAAGATCAAATACATTCATCAAATAATAACATATAAAATGAAATTAGTATCATAAAAATTTAACCATATCATACATTGGTATAAGATATATGTTTTTTAATCACTTCATCGAAGAATAACATGGGAAAATATGTGGGTTTCATAAGTATATTTTCATGTTATAACTATTTGAAGATAAATTAGTATCATAAACATCATTCCATAAAAATATAATCAATTAAATTAAATAATATAAACTATCTCAATGGATCATATCCCTAGTAAGGTATATCTAAAAACAATGGAATTCATCAGATATTTAAAATAATTCTGAAATATTGTTTAAAACATTTCTTGGTGAAAAAATCTTTTCCCTTTTCAAAACATATTTTAAAACATAAAACCCTTTATAAATCCTTTTTACATTGATATAATTTATTTAAAATATAATTTTCATTACAAATTATCGAATCGATTTTCTT
This sequence comes from Viscum album, assembly GCA_963277665.1. Taxonomy (NCBI): domain Eukaryota; kingdom Viridiplantae; phylum Streptophyta; class Magnoliopsida; order Santalales; family Viscaceae; genus Viscum; species Viscum album. The sequence goes on along the minus strand of OY728146.1, from coordinate 181,859,221 downwards.
TAAAATGACTGTTGAAAACATGTAAAGGAATCCTGAAATCCTTGACTATTCATGACACTATGAAATAATATTAATACAGTTCATGATAGAAACAATGATTCCTTTGACATTTTTAGATAAATCTAAACATCCATTGTTTTGGAAAAAAATATGAATATTCATTTCAAAAAAAAATTAAAAAGACAAAAGTGGGTAAAATTTCTATTTTGAAATAATCATAGGGTAATAAAACATTTTAAAACATTTTTAGAAAAAAAATGGATAGAAAACTGATTCTCGGCCGTAGAGAGAAATAATTTCCAATTTTCATTAAAAAAAATCACCTAATAATATAAAATAAAAAAGAGAGGAAAATCAAAATTTACATGATAATATCATAAATAAATAGATAATAACAAATTTATGGAAAATTATGGATAAATAAATAATTATAATTCTATATTGAAGGCTTAATAATAATTAATATTGATATATGGTGACATTGTATCGTAAAATATTAACCATTTTGGTAGCATTTATCCATAGGCCCAATGAAGGAGTAACAAAAAAAGATCATAAAATATTTTTAGGTAAAATAAACTAAATATATTACTTGTTTATGAGGATGAATAAAAAAATTGTAAATAATAAATGTTCCTAACATATCATACATCTAAAATTAAGAAATTTTAGACCAAAATACCTTACTACTTTGGAATGATTTGAACTGTAAACAGTGTGAAGTATATATCCTTAAATTTACATGTAAATACCAATAAAATTTAGGATATGTATCATAATATTCTTTCATGTTTATTATATACACCACATATAAGAAAGTGGTGGTAAATATTGATTCTATCTCACAAATGTAAAATGTTAGATGAAAATATCATGCCAGAAGTCTGGAATTCTGTCTTACTCATTAGAAACTCATGTATAATAAGTTAATGTTTAATATAAATAAAATAATTAATCATATTATTATATATGATACTATATATGGCCTTCTTAAGAACTTTTATTACTTGTTTTTTTACTGATTCTGTGTTAAATTTATGATTAGAGTAATAACCACTTTGTTTTTTTATAAATACTTGGATTTGTTATAATTTTTGTTCTCGTACATTAATCATTATTTAAAACACTCCATAATTATAACAATGTTATAAATGTAATATATATTATTGATATATGTGATTATAATAAAATTTAAAAAATATAAATAGGCAATGAAACACACAGATCATGGAGACGATATGACTTATGTATGCTTGAATATTGTTTCCATTTTTCTTGAAATTGAATGAAAGAAAATATATTATATATTAAAATTAAGGAAACATTTTTATGTCATATAATTTACATATTATTATTAACACTATAATTAATACATCCATTTTAAATTGTGAAGGAATTTGATCGCTTCATGAGGCGGAGTTTGTCACACATGCAAACAAAATTATCAAATTTGCACAAAAGGGAAAGCATGAAGGTATGTGTGGTAAAATAATTAAATAATATTAATAAAATCAAAAATAATAATATATATTATATATAAACAATAAATATATCTATATTACGAGTCTTGATAGGTGGTAATGTAAAACTGAAATACATTGATTCATGAGGTGGTTCACTTCCACAGACACAAAAGTACGTTTCCTCACCCATTTAATGGAAATGGAGATGGATTTACGTCATGAAATGGTCATTAAAACATCTCATTATATAGAATATACTTTTTTATTATATATATTATATAAAAACAACTAAAGGGGTTTTAGAAATACATAAAACAAAAATTTTCACTGATGATCATTATCTATTCTTCGAGCATCCATTTTAGGATTTCACTAAATCCTTGATTGGGGAGATTTATGTCAAATATAATGATTATATAGAGAGGGGATGAAATTTTTTAATTTATTTGGGTATATAATAAGAATAGATTATAAGGTGATAATAAGATAGGATAGGGGGTTTCATTATAATATAGGTGAGTTAAAAATAAGTAATGTTTTTAAAGAGAGTTTTTGAATAATGTTTTTTATATTTTTCAAGGTTCCAAATTTGGATATTATCTTACCTTAGGGATTTAAGGTTCTAATTATGAACATGAATTTTTTTTAGAAATGTATTATATATTTTCACCCTTATCGTTTTAGTTTAACCCTTGGTAAACCCATTTTTACCTAAAATGTTGTAATTATTTTTTACATCATTCCCTATTCACTTTGAAATAAAACAAAGAAGAAAATACTAAAAATTAAAAATTATTATGATTCAAAAAATAAAACCTAGTTTTTGAAATTAAATTCATATAAGTGTAAAATAATATTTCAAAATCAATCCCATATGAAATATGAGAATAGATGTTTTTAAAGAGAAAATGGTCCAAAGATTGAATTTTTTATGTCTAAAATCAATATTAAATTTATTCCATTGACCTAATATAAATTAATTGAAATAAAATTTTACTAAAATTAATTTAAATCCATTTTGAAATATAAATTATGACTTTAAATTAATTATGTTATAATCTGGTTTTCAGTTATAATTCAGTATTCTTCATTATTCATCAAAAAATGAATCTTTACAGAAAAAAATGATAAATTTGAATTTATAAATTAAAATTTCAATTTCAATTTTTATAATTAATTTTATAAAAAATTGAAAACATAATTACATTTTTTTCACAGAAATACAAATTGTGTAGTTCTTTGAAAGAATAGTATTTTCAAAACATATAGATACCTTACCAAAAATTATTTATTTTTATTTTCAATATGTATTATTTTTAAAAAAATGTATTATATATTTAAAAATTATTTATTACTACATATTTCACTATTTATAAGTTATATTCTATAATAGTCATATATAATTAACTGTGTTAATAATATTTCATGGTTTTTTAAAACTCTTAGTTGCATATAGCGCAATCATTACATGGTGTAACATGAAATGCAAAAAATAAATTAAATTAAATTTATTTAAAATAAATTATTCACAAAAATTAATGTGGTTACAATCCTAGTAAAAAAATATATAGAAACATAAAACCCTTACATCAAGTTCACCGTTCATTGTAATCTATGTAATCTCCAATATTATGTGAAATATCATTTGGATTACAACTTAATAGTGGAAGGATTGGACATATATGAATGAAACTAATCTCTATGACTAAGGGAAGGAATCTAGGATTGTTTGTAGTGAATTTTTTCTAAGCTAGAGGCCTTAAATTTTCTGAATAAGGGAGGAGAAGAGGTGTTATTTTATAATTGAAGGGAGGGGAAAAGTGAAATTTATTAAATGATTTCAATAATATAAGGTCAATTTCATCTGAAGGTGGATTCCAATGTCCATTTAATTTGGTATAAAATAATATAGGAATGAAATATATTCATATAATAATATTTTTATAGGTTTGGGTGTCATTCCAACTCTTATCTTTTTGTGTAAACACTAGGTAAACTCATTTGAACCATAACCGTAATAATTTTTTTACTGTTTCTACTATTAACTTTTACCAAAAATTAATTTGATCCTATTGATTTATATTAATTAATCGAATTCATACTATGTAATAAATTTTAATTTTGTTAATTTCTATAGATGGAGTAATTTAATACTAAATAAATAAGAAAAATTCCATGAAACCTCATTTTACAAAAACACATTTTTAATCATAAAAAATAATTTTTTACAATTAATTTCCTTCAAAAAACTTAAAATTATTTTTAAAATATATAATGTTGTAAAAAGCAATTATCTAATATATATTAATTTAATTTATTATGATAAAACACATTTCACTTATAATATTAATTTTTTAAAAAATTATATGTTTATACCTAGAAACACTTATATAAAAATTGTGTGTAATGATTATTGTTATGTAATTATTTAGATTATATCCAATTAGAAAGTATTGATATTACAATAATAACAAATTCAAATCATTATTGGACTTCTATTTGAAAAAAATGAATGTTTTACAAAATTTTGTATATTTCACTATTCAATTAAAATATCATTTTAATAAAATTCAAGAGATTGACCCTATGATAATGTTAACCTGATGATTTAAAAAAAGATTTTAATTCCTTCAAATAATATTTAAATAAATGGTAGAAATTAATTATATTATTTTGAAAAAAAGTGTTATAAAAATTATTTTTGAACATAACAATTTTTTGAAGCTTAAAATGACATTATAAAATTGTAACTACATATTTATTACGAATTAATAAAAAATTATTATTTAAAACCCTTATTGATATTTTAAATTTTGGATTTATTTATATTCGAACCGACATATTTAATGGCAATGTTATACTGGTTTACTATATCACAACTCATATAGACCTAGGGTTGCATGTCAGGAATGTTATAGAATACATCAAGTTTATTTGGAAGTAAATAAATGTAAAATAAATTGGTTTTATATTAAATACCACATTAAATTTAATTTATCACTTAAGAGTGTATCACTATAGAACAAAAAGAAGGTTATCTCTACTTTTTTACATCATCATGTTCTCATGTTTCCCCCTTTAATTTCTGACTACTCTAATGAACATTAAACTTTTCAGTTGTATTATCTGGTAGCACATTATAACTATGATCTATGAATTCCAATGGATGATAATTTGATGATATAAGATGATATAGTGGTATAACCTATGAGTTTAGTAAATTTGAAGGATTAGGTGTATACTTTCTTATTTGAGACATATGAAACACAACATGAAATTAATTAAGGTTCTGTGAGAGTGCCAAGTGATAAGAGACATTCCAAATATGATAAATAATCATCAAATGAGAATATACACAGGGATATGATTTCAATTGTTTTATATACTCATATCCTTCATCCATATATATTTTCTAGAATACCCTCCCACCAATATCCAATTCTAGATCACACCGATAATTGTTCTCATAACTCATCTTTGGACCCTAAGCTCCATTGATGTGATTTTAAATTCAATTAAAATATCGATCATTTCCTCATATAGAGAAATTATAAATATATTTCTTTGCCCAAATCCAAAAAAACATATCATAGTTATTTATATATTTTCATAGAGGGTTTATGGGGATTCATCTGAATGCTCGAGTGAATGCCATTTTTGTATGAAAACTCGACAAGAGAAAGGTGTTGATACCGAAAACCATTTAAATATACATAACATTATATCTATATATCATCTATTTTTGAAAATTCCGTTTAGAATAACACTATGTCCAATGATTATATAAAATACAAGTACAAAAATGCTTATTAACCAAATATTGAAGGCATCACCATAAATTTGAGGTAAACCATATATCTAAATTTGATACAATAGAATGTGGTACTCCATGAAATCATTCCACATCCATAATATATAAATTGGAAATAATTTCAATATTGAATTCATATATTATTTCAATGAATTTTTATGGCTTCATAAGGTGACCAACTACAACTGAAATATTATATTTTCCTTTAGTCATTTTGGGGAGTATAGTAACCAAATCTATTGTGGTGTTTTACCATTTCCATTATTGTAAGGGAAATGGTTTTTACATTTCTTAATAAATCTATCCATTAGAATTAAATTTCAATCATACTATGAAATGAGATACATACCCTAAAATGACTATCCTAATTGTACCAATTTATAAATACTCTTATATATCTGTACATCCTTCTATATCCAGGATGAATAGAAACTTATGGGCTATCATTTTCATCCAATAGATCTTTCTTCAATTATGGTATTGACATGACACATACTTATTTCATGGACCTTATAAAACAATCATAATCATGGTACAACTCTGGAATATTTCTCAACAATTTTATATCTCTACATCCCCCTTTTGTACTTAATTAATATTCATATAGAAAAATAGTTGAAAACTAATTTAAGAAACATAAACTTACCCCCCTCTCATAAAAAATTTAATTTAAATATTTTATAAATACATAAATATTAGATACTATTAAATCTTCATCATATATAAGGTAGTATGATCTGTTGAGTTGAAAGAATTATCTATCTTTTTTTTCTCTTGGGTGGTAATGTATTGAGAATCAATAATATTTAATTTTCTTTAAGAATATTATCTAGTGAATATTCATATTATCTGGTATTTTGTTAGTTTTTATCCTCAATTAATAGTAACAAAATCAATGATCGGTAATGTAACATAAATAATCTCTTAGAAATTAATTATTCAAACCATTAATATGGGAAAGAGGATAATTATTATTAATTATGATCTAATTATGTTCATAATAATAAATGCAGGATCACATTGATCTATCATTTTTCTTATAAAAATAGGAACATGTGCAGTTAGGGTGGAGCACTTGGATTTATTATTCCGTCATCAATATTGTAATCGGGATTCTACTTCTATTCCTACCATTCAATAAAGGTCATTATATATGGAATTTTTGAAATAGGTGTATCATAGAGTATGAGTTATTTTGAAAACCTGAATTCTTTATATAAAGGATGAATATGAAAATTTTCTGAAAATACATAAAAAACTCCCATATAATTGGAATATTATCAAAATTGATTTTATCCCCCACCATATAAGATAAAAAAAATTGGATTTGGATTTGTGTCACATTAAATGGATGAAATTTCCTACGTATGATCATATGATATCCTCAAATTAATAGAAAATCATTGGTTATTATGAAATATTAAATATTACATCCCTTCCTCAAGGTTTGATATGTGATTTTTATAAATAAATCAATTATATGCCCAAAATCACAACAAATTCAACTAGAGGAAGAATAAAAAATACTTCAAGGTATCACATTCAAAAAAATCAAAATCAAAGTATAGTAATACACTAGAGATTCGAACGTCATACTATTGTGATCTTTTTTTTCTATTTCAACATATATTCATTTAAGTTGAAATGTTTTACCAAAAGCATGTCATTTAGATATAAATGTTTTGGTACTACAAAAATCGATAAGATATTAGCAGTTATAGATTAGATTTTATGTTTTCCTTTCACGAAACCTTTATTTTACCGCACATATTCAGTAGATATTGTATGATATTTTCCATTGTGTCTAGGAATAAGGGTTTATTGATTTCAATCATCATCACTAACACTTGAATTTGAGCACAAGTTTTCATTATTCCCATACTCTTCACATTTGATAAATTTGTTTCTGGGTGATTCATTATATTGAAAATTTTAATTATTACTTTTATTAACAATTCTTATCACATCAATTTAGATTTACTTTTCTCAATGGCCTTCTTTTACACACTTATAATAGTTACCATTCCAATTAATAATATACACTCCTTCCATATATCCATACTTATGGCATAAATTAAGACTCAACATCTTACCTATGTGGGTTTTTATATAATAATATCATTCTATTCTATATTAATTTTCTTGTCATGATCATGCTTTTAATTGGTAACTCCAATACTTATTTCCACATTGATATCACATAAAACAATTTCTTCCCTACTACTAAATTGACTTATGTATAATGCCAATTGCAGACTTGGTTTTAAGACACTAAAGAATAAAATTAAATTAAATTACTGATCAATTAAAATACCAAAAAAGTACCTCAAAAGGATTATTTTTTTCTCATAGGTACTAAAATATTAATCACACTTCTTTATTATCTCAATTAACGCCTTTTGTATTTTAATATAAATAATATGAGGAAAAAATATATTAAAATATTAATATCCCAAAATCACTCAACGTAGTCAATTTTATCTTGGATCCTCTTATTCATGATATTATTTCTATAGAGACCCGATTTTGTGTTATAATATATTGAAATATTTCAAAATATAATTCCACTGCTAGGTATTGAGACGACGTGAAATTCTGAGGCCCAGTGTTATTCATATTATTTTTTATAAAAATAACACATATATTTTTATTGTGTTCATGTGGTTAACAAAATAAAATTGGATAACTCCTTAATGATTGATCATATTGGAAATATGAGAAAACACTTGGGGTTTAAGATATGGATTGTTTCACTAGGCACGACATAAAATTAGTGGGCGCATGAGGTTTAGAGACCTAACTCATTGGTGAAGCATTGATGTGCTTTAATTGTTTACTTTTTTTAATTAAATAAATTCACTTTGACCTAATTGATTTTTTATAAATAGTTCTTTAGTGGGATTTGGGACAAGGATAGTTCATAATTCTCCCATCTATCACCGAGAGCTCCACCCCTCCTTCATTGACCTTGAACTATGAGCCAATAATTCAAGGTGGATAGAAGCACAATTAATGCACCAGCCTCTTCTAGTCACTGTGTTAGCATGTTTTTCACCAGTGATTAATCCAAAAAAGAGGTAGGACTCTTCAATTTTTTTTCACCCTTTTGATTAAATTTTTGAGAATATGAAACATAATTCTTTGATTTGTGCTCCAATTTTCAAATCATTTCATGAGCCGGAGTAATGAAATTTTTTTATAAATCCTTTCATATTTGGATTGAAAATTCTTGATCATTAACAAGAACGCTTATCCAATGCTCATCAAAACATTATTTCTTTTTAATTTCATCCCTCGTTCTTCGTGTTCTTCATCAGTGAAACCATGTGGGTCCTAGTTCGATAGTTCATTATAAACCCAAGCCTGATTGGATTCCCATGTTTTTGGTGGATCAGGGAAATGATTTTGAAATTTTGAATAGATCATATATTTGAGAATATTCTGGGATGGGGATGAACAAATCAATGGTTTGAGGCTAGATCTTCAAGGGTAGAAGCCACAGTGGTTAGAATAATGAATGAGGGTTTTCCAATTCTTCACAGAATCCATTTTTCGATGAACGATTACTGGTGATCATGAATCATATCCTGAATCAAAATATATTAGAGGAAATAATATATGATCTATGGAGGTTTGAATAAATTTTAAACCATAATGTTCGACCAAGAAACCTATGTTTTTGGAAACTCTTAGACTACATGACATTAAGTAGAAAAAATTTATTATATCCCCTTTCTAATAAAGGGGATTGGGTTTCTGAACCCATAAGGATGGAATGAAATATTTCTTTGACATACCATGTTCTACCCTCTTATGTGAATGATATATGTAGTCAACCTACATGGTCAATGAAACACCATGTATGTGAACACATGCATGGGTTGACGACACTGGTGGTATCTCGTGTGGTCTGACACACCATCTACATAATAACAAGGACATGGGGTCCGAGTTTATGAATATGAGGTCTGAGTACATACATGACCAATAGACATAGACCAATCCCCAGATATGTGGGACACACCATGTATTCAACCGGTAAAGAATGTTCCCCTCTAATGAAAACACCCATCTACCAACGTGAAACAAAAATAGATAGTGAAGAAGGACAACACCTCATGTGGTCCCCTCACATGTCGTGTAGTACATGATCTCTTCCGAAAAATCATTGGATGTCTGTGTCTCCATCATTTTATCTCAGATTGTGGCATGTGATATGAATATACTAAGTGTTTTTTCATGTATAATGTGATGGTTCCTCCAAAAGTGGATTTTGAGATATTTTGTGAATGGTACAGGTTTGGCATGTGCTGAGGTGACACAAGATAATATAAATTAACCAATCATTAGAGAAATGCAGGGTTTAACCTAGAGCTATGATGGGTTGTGGCCTTCCTTGATTGATGTTCCAAGATTACCCTCTAGTTGGACTGGGTAGTAGGGATCCCAAACGATCTTTTCGAGTTAACCACTAGTAGGACTAGGAAATAGAGTTCTTTGAAATTCTTGGATTAACCTCAAGGTTGGTTTGGCCATGGAATTCCCCGATTACATATTTCAAGAGTAACCCTCCATCCAGTCTAGGCCGTGGTGTTTCCCTGATGACTATCTTGGCATACCCTCCGGTATTATTGGGCAGTGGTGTCCCCCAGTGACCTTCCTGAGTAGTACACTCTAGCTAGGCTGGGTAGTGGTGTTCTTCAGTGGCTACCAGAGTAGGACCCATCTATCATAAAGGGGAATGAGTTCATTTCCATAAACACGGGACTCTTTTACTATGTGGCTTATTGAAGAGGCATCGTTTGATATAACTTTGGACTAGAGAAAAAGATAGAGGCTTTCCCCCAAAGATATTTGATCTTTTGATACAAGCTACAACCTTGGGGTTGAGTTAGTGCCGCCCAAAGAGGATAATATAAAGGAGTGGTAATTGAGTCCCTTAGACATGTGTGTCATGGATAGATGCTTGATGTCTTAGGCATCATATATGGACACGTACATTGGAACAATTGTACATTCATATTTTAGGTATAAGCATTGAGATAGAGATCTATTTACACTCTCTTTTAGGATTCTCTCACTAAGAATATATATATATATATATATACTCTTTCAGTGCCCACTCCCTAAGTTTTGGTTACACTTATTCTAGGAGAGGAGATGACTTGTGGGGTATTCGACATGCTTTCCATGTCTAACTTCTTTTGGTTAGAGGATCCTACTATCCTACTATATGTATTGAAGACTCGATCAGAAGTTCATATTCTCACTATTTCGAGCTCATAGGGTTTAGTTGAGATTATTTTCACTCTATTTTTGGATTGAGTCAAATTAATTTACTGTACCTTGTCATATATACTACATTCCTCTTCATAATTATCTCTTACCCCTACCCCTTTATCTTATCGAGATGTTCTACTAGTTATTTATGTACTCACCCATGCGTGGGCCTTTCCCAACTTTTGTCGGGTATTTTGAAGATTATAGATAAGACAACCAATACTTTATAAGATCATAGGGATAAGGACTACTGAAACTACGTACGAAAGTCGATGTTTGGGATATAGGATATGGGATCTCATATTGTTCTATTTTTCAGGGTGGTCTGTTTGGGATATATTTCTTTGTGGGTTTGGATTTTCTGTATTTTCTTTTCATTTTACACTTATGTACTTTGAGAGGGTTTTTGGTCTGTGCATATTTTGGATTATTTATAGTAGTTTTTCATATTTTATTTCCTTCACTATGAAAATATTCATTTAGTTGGATGCATGCTTGTCAATAGATACATAGAAAAGTGCCTCACAATGTTATTTATTCCTTTGGTTGAATTTTTAACCCCTAGACAATGGAGGAGGTCTTGGATAGTTGTGGCTCAAGCTCGACATCGGTCAGGTCATCACTAATTGTTATAAGATGTGGTTCATTCCATGGATATTGCATATACATTCCCTAAAAATTATTCTTTGGGTTAAGGGAAAGCATTTCAAAGTGTCTTAAGAGTTAATATTAAGCTAGGGAGTCCAGTAATTGTGTGGGCGGTCGTCATATCCAATAACCCAGATCATGATTACCCACTTTTTGACTTGGAACCCAGTGAAATTTATTTAAGGGAATAATAGAACATGCATCAAATAGGATTGATTTTTTTACATCCCTTCTTGAGTCAAATCCATTATTTTAATTATATATATATATATATTCTCATATGAGTGCCATAATACTTGATAAATTTTATGATGCCTCCATGATGATTGCCAGATGGGATACTAGCTCAAATTCATGACGAAGACCCTATGAATGACAAGGCCTCAGATAATGGTCTATCGTGTGATCCTTAACCATTAGGTGGGAAGTTAGAAATACCTACACCTATTGAGCATCAAATCATCCTAGAAGAGTTGACTAAGGGAAAGTGTAGGATGAGCGCACTCTATGAGTCATGACATCAGTGACTACTGGGGATCCACAGTGAGAATGATCTCCAAGTGGCAGAGGATTGGCTAGAGATAGCGGTTTGCATCTTTAGGATTTGGACCCAGACATATTATATGGTGTCCTTAACATCATGTTATTTCCATGTAGTTTCTAGGAATTGGTGGATCATGGTAAATGATAGCCAACAATCTCATGGGATAAAATCTAGAAGCTATTTAATGAGCAGTAATACCCCCTCCTTATACTCTATTGGAATATAGGAGCTTCTGGAGCTTCAGTATGACAGGATGTTTTTTTAAGAGTATGCATCATGGTTCACACATCATATATGCTATTCTCTCAACTTGATTAGATATGGATACATTCGAGAGTATAAGTTTGATATTGGACTCCGTAGAGAGATCCAATCCAGTGTAGTACCATTGTACATCACCACCTATATTGGTGTCAAATAATGGTCAAATTTTTTTAGTCGTTATTGAACAATACTCAAATAATAGTAGAATATTGATAGTCACATTTAAAATTATTCTAAGTACATTATTAAATAGATATAGTTTAGTTGTGTATAAAATAATATAATGCACATTTTAAGAAAACAAATCTTATTGAAAAAATATATTGTGTTACATATATCATACCATATACTATTTTTTATTACCTTTCATAACCCATTTCTTAACAAATCCATGTTAAAGTCATATTTCAAGTAATAACTACTTTGTTTTTAATATATTATTTGATTAGATATATTTTTAGTCCACTTACTTTAATAATGATTTTATAATATCCATAATGATATACATGATATAAATATCATATATATATATATAATAGGTATTTATAATAATCTATAAAATTTAGAACTAGCACATGAAATACATCATTCATGGATATGGTAAGTCATATATATGCATGAACGTTGTTTTCATTTTCTTGTCATATTTAATGAAATAATACAATTTGAGATATTATCAATATAATATTATTTTTTAAATATATGTCACATATATTTATTAATCTCCTCCTTAATAAATTCCATGCAAATAGTGAAGGAATCACATTGCTGCGTGAGGTGGTAGTCTTCCATACACACAAACATTGTTATCATATTCTTTCGAAATGGATGGGATGAAGGTATGTGTGACATACCAATTAAAAATAATAATAAATTCATAAATATCATAGATTTAATATATAAATATTAAGTCAATCATTATTTCATACCATGAGTGGTGGTAATAGAAATAAACGAATGACATCAGATCGTGAGGTTATAGTCTGCCGTACACGCAAAAGAAGATTTCTTAACCTATTTGATAGTAGTGTATGGATTTATAGGTTGTAACCTTATCATAAAACCCTCTTAGTGTATTGAGATACCAATTTTATTATATAGGAAATATAAAACTAGAATTAATGGGATTTTATAATGAAATAAAACAAAATGTTTGTTGATGAATTTTATCTCTCCTTCTAGAATGTCGATTTTCATTACAGCAATGGCCATTCATGGTTATATTTCATCCAAAGTTAATGATTCTCATATGATATTATAGAAAATTTTACATTATTTGGGAAGTAATGCTTTGAAATAATTGGTTTTGAATGTGTTAATATTGGGGAAGATGACGTGGCCTTTTAAAATTGATGTTAGTGGAAAACATGTAAAATTTTTGAAGAGAGAATTCCACCCATGATTTCTTTAAGTCATGTGGTTCCAATTATAGTTAAATGGTGTTCCTAGAATTTATATAGTATAAATATTGACATTAAATGGTTATTGGACATGTTTCTTTGTGATTTCCCCCTTATGTTAAATGTTTATTCCCTTAGTAATTTTTTTTCTCTTAATCATAATGATTAATTTTAATTTTATCACGAATAATAACCGTAAAAAACTATTTTGAAATTATTAGAATGAAATAATAATAATTATTAAAAAAATTGGAACCATATTTTCAAATGAAATTTACAGAAGTGGCAGAATATAATTTTAAATTTATCTCACATATGGGACGAGACAAGATGGTTTTAAATTGAAAATGTTCAAATGATTGTAATGTTTTTATATCCAATATCGTTGTCAAATTTGTGAAAATTACCAAAATTGACTTATTGATGGTAATTTACAGTATTATAAATTAAAACTAAATAAAAATAAAAAAAATCTATATGAATAAATTACAAAAAAAATTCCAATTAAAATTATTATTTTTCACTATTCATCCAAAATTAAAATATTTTTTAAAAATCCCAAAAATATACACAAAAATCATATTTTGAAATTATGAATTTTAAAATATATATTATTATATCAAAATAAATGTTTAATTATTTTAAAAAATATTATTTTTGTTTAGATAAAAACATAAAATGAAGGTCATTTCATGAAATTGTATTTTAAAACATATAAAGCCTTCTATAAAAATTATATATTTCATTATAAAAATAAAACAATTATAAATAATATTTAATAATTATGTATTACTATTCATATTACTATATTTAACTACTAGTTTATAATTGTTGTGGTTAAATAACTATGATAATAAAATGTAACTTCATAGAAACACAATTTCGCGTCCAATGTGAATTTCACTTACGCTGTGTGCAATGAGTGATTAACATTATGTTGAATATAATATAAGATTGAGATGGTATAATTTTCAATTTACGAAATCAATGAAACTTAATTTATTCCAATATATATATCATAAAACCATTAGGTGTTAAATTATTCCTCCCTAATTAAATATGATGTTTGATGGCTTACATTTACACACAATACTGATACAAAAAAATACTTCACATTATAAGATCTCCATAAAATTTTCATTCTTATATAGTGATAATAAAATTATGAAAATAAATAAGTATATATATATAAATAAATACCATCATAAATTTGTTTTCAAATTTTTCAAATGATAAACTAATGAAATTACAATTCAAATATTTGATTCTTTCTAAGCATAATATATTATTATATTAAAAATGATTTTCACTAATTTAATTGGTCATTTTTCTATAAAAGAGTTTTCACTATTTTTATCATTTTTTTTCAAAATAAATTGTTTTATTTTTATTATGTATAATTGATAAAATTAACATCAATTTCTGATTTAAAATATTTAAAATATTTTAATATTATTATTTTTGAGGAAATTATTAATTTTCTTTTCATTTGTAAAAATACCAAATTTATTAATTTTTTAACTTTTGTGATATTTTTTAATTTTAAATTGATTTTTTTGACTCATTTTCTTATAAAATTATTTATTATTATGTATAATAAATCATTTAAAAATACTACGTCAAATTTATGAACCCACTCTCAACATTTTGAAAATTTATGTGACATTTTAAAGAAAATGTTATTTCGAATTTGTTTGTTTAATTAAATATAAAATGATGAAATGATGTCTTCCATTATTGTTTTAAATAAATACTCTTTGGATGATAATAATTATTATAAAATCATTTCAATAAATGACATTAACTATTCTATCCAAATCATAATTATTTTTTATTTATAATTTCTTTTTCAGAAAACATGTTTTTGTGCGTTATAAGGGCTTATGTTAATATTATTTTCCGTAAACAATTTATTTTTATCTCAAGAATTATATATCATATATATAATGGTTGATTTTAAATTTTCTAATATTTATTATTTTATTTTCATGTTTTATTAATAAATTACCATTTTGAAAAATAGTTACCTTAGTTAAAAAAAATTGAAATTAAAAAATTTAAGAGAGAAAGGATTAAAACATGTTTTGAAACCCTTGGCCAGGAATTTATCAAACCAAATATACCAACACACTCCCCTTTTCTCTATTATTTATCCGTGAAAACATTAATATTGTAATGTCATTATTGAAAAATGATGTGTTTTTCCAAATGTGACCCTTTTCTAATCTTAAAAAAGGATACCACTTCACAATATTAAGTAACAATTAAATCTCAAATTATTCCATAATAATATTATATTTTTCTCCCAAAACAACCAAGTCCAACTTTATAAATACCTTGTTCACTTTTAATCAGCCTAATCAATTAATTTCTGAAGAGATTTCCAAGAAACAATGAAGTCTCCTGTATAAGTGATGTCTCATTCTAATTGTTTTTTATTAATTATACACATCCAAATATGTTGCATCATTATAATAATGTTAATTATATATAATTATCATTATATTATTTTTTTAATTTCAAAAATACTATTATTTCATTTCTACCCAAATGAAAAAACAACTACACATGAATCTTTCTTATGTGCAGAATATTTCCACCACTATTAAATTTTTTTCTAGTTTTTAATTATTTATCCAAATATATCCAAATATAGATCATTGTAATAAAAAATATAAATTAATTATTTATTATAATTTTATAATGAAACTATTTCATCATTAAAACCTCTTTAACCATACTCACATATTGGGTTAAAGTGTCATCATGTTTGGGTCAGTTAATGAACTATAAGAATGTTGCTATAAAACAATATCCTGGATGATAGTGAAAACATAAATAATAATAATATAATTATATAATATAAAATAGTTATTATAATATGGTTCTATAAATCTTATATCATGTATTTATCTTATTTTTAATGTACCATTTTAAATTTCTATAATCCCAAAAATATTCCATCCTCGATTCCATATTCAATCTATGTACCTAAAAAACATATAGAATGGTGTGAGAGACTGAAAAATCATAAAAATTATAAAATAAATAATAATTAAATATATTTTGGTTATGAAATTGGTATTAAATAATGTGTACCAATATCACCATTATAAAACATTTACAAAGGTTGGATATATTAGCACCCGGTGTTTGAAAAAAGGATTACAAAAATATTATAATAGAGGATATTTTTTTTAATTAATGGAATAAATAGATATAGATAAGAAAAAAAAGTTATGAAATAGGTAATTTATATTTCAATATTTTTGATATATGGGGTTCAATAACAAACATGGAAATCAAGATCAATGGTAAGGGACTTGATAACTCAAACTATAATCTTTGAGTTATAAAATTTCACTTATTATAATATATATTTCCAAGAGATTAATTTTAAATAATATCCCCAATTTATTTCTGAGGAAGGATTATTTTAATATAATCCCATTTTCATGAATGGTTTTTACATTTCTTATGAAAAAAAGTGATGTTTCGAAAAAATATAATTGAAAATATGACTTTAACTTCATCTATTTAAAAATGATTTCATGAAAACTCTTTACTGTTTTTGTGTTATTTTTACACTTATTATAAAAATTATCAATCCATATTTATGTTAATCCAAATTTTACTGACCTTTATTTTATTAATAAGTGGATATTTTGGGTGATCATGTTTTGGATTCCAATCATTTTTTCTTGTTGTTATTTAATGTCATAAAACTCATTTTTATTTCGATGGGTTATTTATAAAAAGTGACTGATTTACATTGGGATGTTTTTTTAATCCCATTTTATATCATTGGTCACTTTATAAAAGTTGATAAATTCCATTTTTATATTTATGAATCCCATTTATTTTTATATAGGTTCATTAATGGTTTGTCTACAAATGATTTTAAGTGGCACATAAATATTTTGATGATAATGGGTGGGGTCTTATCTCACCAAAAATTAATTGTTTTAATGTTATCTCTCATGATATATTTATGTCTGAAAATAATGAGTTATTTAAAGTATTTGTGTGATTTATTTGGATTATTACACTAATTTTCCTTTGTTTATGGTTGTAAGTCATTTTCACATAGTTCATCTCATTATGGGGAATTTTCACTATGAATTGAATTTTCATGAAAATACATGATTTCAATATTATATATTATATTTAATGCATGACACACTTTTATGTTTGGATCACATGTTAAATAAATGTTTTGGTGCGTTTTTATCCATTCAATATCTTTTATTCCACACAAGAGCCTCAACATAATTAATGAGGACTCGTAATGACCATCCACGAGACTTGAGATCAAATCCATGTGGAGAGATATTTCTAGGTATTATAGATGTACTATTGCATGTATTGTAGGGGAATATATAGAAGGAACTATAGTAGGTAATGTTCAATACAATAATAGTCAGAAATATTCATCTGTTTCAAATTTTGGGCCCCAGTTTGTTACTTGAGTCCTTCAAGGCCTATGAGTCATCCAAGGCCTTCAGGCTAATAAGGACTTTAGGCCACCTCAAGGCCTTTGGGCCACATGAAGGCCTTAATTCCACCCAAAAGCCTTCAGGGAAAATAAAATTGTGTTTAAATTGACAAGGAAGACTCTACAAATGAGAAGGCTTCACATGAGGATTCAAGAGAAAGGAGCATTCACCAGAGTAGATCTTGAAGATTTGGAAGAATGAGAGAGTATGGAAATTTCCATCAGAACTATCTTATGCATGCATGGGAAGACTAATTGAAAAACTAGGCAAAGGTGGAGAGATTACTATAATATGTAAATGATATGTAGGAGCCATCCAATTAGTTATAATCTCGATTATTTCACCCAATTCCTTCGATTCAAGTAATCTATCAAAGTCTATAGGCCCTGTAAGGGTTCTCCATCAACCCTTAAAACATGTATTATAAATTAATCAATAAAAATAGAGGAACTTTTAAACATTTATAATATATTTTATTCTTCTTTATTTATCATTTTAATATCTTTAATTACTCTATCATGTATTATGGTTTTCAACACTGGTCTTTTTGAAATTCTATTATATTATTTCTTTATTATAAATGAAACCATAATGTTATGATATGTATTATTATAATTTAGAAACTTATATATCCCATTAATCCTTTTTACGATTCTTAGTTTATGAATATTAATATGAAATATGAGATATATAGATAAGGGTCTAAAAGATAATTATTATGGATAAATTTTCACAAGTGTTACAAAATAATATAATTATGTACCTAATTTAAAAGACAAAAATCCTTAATCACCTTGGGAAATTATTTTTTTGTTAGATGTAATATTTAAATCATGTGATTAATGAATTATATCTTCTAGGTTTTACTTGGGTCCCTATTATTTTCATTATTTATTTATATTTGCATTAAAAAGATACCAGTGTTTTAGGTGTTCTTGTTGAATCAAATCCCTTCATGGAGTTTTAATTATTATTCATTAACATCATTATTCCAAAATTATTAGCTTCAAACATTATAAATTAATTCATGGTACCTTATTTTCCTCCCTAGGGAAAATCAAATCTTAATGTATGTTTTAAATTAATTTTTAATGAATATGATAATTTTGTTTTTCTAAAAACTCTTTTTTGGTTTCTTTCACAGTATAAGAATTCTAGTTTAAAAATAGTCAATTACATGTGTTAAAATATGTTTTTAGATGATGTTAAATCTTGATAATTTTTTATTTTAAATGAAAATATTACTATATTTTTGTATATATTGGTTTTCTTTTCGAAATTAATTATTGATTTTAAAATGGGGTTTTAATGTCTTTTATTTAAAGAAATCATTGTCAAATATTTTTATATCCCCTTATAGAAGTTTTTGTTACACATTTTTCACAATTTTTTTCTAAGACCCCATTTTGAATTATAAGTTTATTTATAATTTATTATTCAATCAAAATTATTTTAGAGTGATTTATCAAATGATTTTTATCTATAAAATCATACATAATACTTCATATGTTAATGTAGGTATATTTTTAAGCAATAATCCAAGTTTCTCTCTCTATAGGTCATGTGGAATGTTCTAAGAATGCTTTCTAGAAACAAAACACTTTTCAAAAAATTTATTAAGTGATGATTGATGTGTTAATTATATCATATTACAATGGAAAATATTTGTATGGATGTTTATTATATAAAATTGTGTCCCATATATCACCCTCAAATGAATTTTTTTAGGGGACCAAGCTAAATCAGACATCATTGTTAATGAGCTCTTTAACAATTATGTAGTGTTGGTGGCAATCCTTGAACCCAAGACAACTTCATGAGAAATAAAGGAGTTTGTACAGAGGCTCAGAGTCTGTGGTTGCATGCATTAGGATCCCCCAAATTAACATATATGGTTGTATTGGAAGGACCACATCCAATTCGACTTTTTGATAGCATCAGACCTGTATCGGGCTACAAGAGTGTCTGCATGTCCCCAATAGTTATATATATCCTTTATCTAATCCATGTGTATTTCACAAGATAGAAAGGATATGTGGTGTGACTTGGTTGGAATTATCTCATATAACTCCCAGTGGATGTTTAGGGGATACGTAAACATTTTATCACACCCAGAGGAAAAATAAGGCATAAGTGTCTTTCCCAAAAGTTTCAGTGATTATTTTGGTTCGTTAATGGTGACAACAGTCTTATGGATGCTGGATACTATGAGGATCGTTTTACCTGGGGCAATAATCAATTAGGAGAAATATACCCTTGTTTTCATCTTGATCAATTCTTGATTAATGAGGCATTTATATATCTTTTCCTTACACTAACATTTTCAACTGGTTAGATGCCTTTCAGACCATTCATCGATGCTGTTTTGCTTGGGATGAAGAAATTTGAGAGAGGAGTATATGTAGTTTTCAAATATGTGGGTGGAATAACCTAGTTTCGAAAATTAGGTAAGGTAAGAATGGTCTATATTCCATACGAGGAACCCATTTATAAAAATACAAAGGAAGTTAAGGTGTCATAAACATTTAATGAACTGTTGGAGGAGGACTCTCCCTACCCGGGATCAAGACCCTTTTGAAGTGAGTGGAGAGGATGAATTCCTCAAGTCATGTCTGGAACAGTATTGGTATGAATGTATGTTTAACAATCTATATATAATGAAGGATCATCTCATTAATATATTTATGAGGCATGAATGGTTGGTGAGAGAGGGATTCAGAGTCCAATGGATTTTTGAGGGGGATTGGAATAATGGGTTTTTTCATGATTGCATTAAAGAAATATGCCACTTCTATAGGCATAAAATCTTAAGGTGGGATGGAATATACAACAATTATCATGAGGATGTGGTGGAGCATGAAAATTCTAACATGAATTCTCTTCTAGAAATCCCCAATCCTACCATGATTGAAGGGTATCCGAGTGGGCCAACATATGTTTTTGAGGACATTCTAGGATGTGTGTGGGAGAATAATTATGAGAGCTTGAGAGGGCCACTAGAGGAAGAAGAGGTTCATGAGACATTATGCACATTGAAACCGGATTGTTCCCCAAGGCCCAATGGTTTACCATGATGTTTTTATAGGGAAAAATTGGATATTGTCAAATGGGTCCTTGTGAGAGTAGTGGAGGACTACATCCAAGGTAAAAATTTATTGTGTATTGCCTATGAAACTAATATATTACTACTTCCAAATGTGTTTAATCCTCAATATATTGAGAATTATTCACCTATAAGTATTTACAACATTCCGTACTTGGTTTAGGAGAGTATAATCAGTTGAAGGCTGGTTCCTAATGTGAACTCCTAAATAGCTTTAGAGTAGCATGGTTTCATCAAAGGGAGGTATATACATGGTGCGATTGGAGTAGTAAAATAAATGGTTAGTGAAATCAGCAACAATGACATTGGGATTAATCTTGTGATAAAATTATACATGAGAAAGGATGTCAATAGGATGGAATGTGGTAATATATTAATGGTCTTCACCATCATAGGGTTCTCCAACTGGACCTGGGAACTTCTTTTTCGTTGTATTAACTTGGAGAGGATCTTAAATTCTTTTATGGGGAAGAAACTTGGTTTCTCAATGGATTTTACAGGACTCAGGCCTGGGGATCCCCTATAACTACCTATCTTTATCCTCTCCCAAAATTCTCTTAGATACATCATTAAACTGGGGATTCACATAGCAATAATTCTCCCGTACTGGAACCAGCATGCTTCAGGGGGCACATTGCACTTGATGTTTTCAGATGAAATGATTCTATTTATTAATAGAAGTAGGAGATTGGTGCTTCGGTTGAATAATATTATAGGTGAATATTTTAATAGGAGTGGGTATGTTGTCAACACTTAGAAAATCCTATATTCTACTTCTAATAAGATCTCATGTAGGATGGAAAGGGACATGGACGCCATCCTGAATATGAGAAGATGAGTATTTCCAATGGAGTATCTCGGAGTACCAGTTGGTCCTAATTATTATCATGTGTATCATGTTGATAAAATCATTAACAAGATCATGGGACACCTATTCAATTTAATGAATAGGTTCTTATCCTTTGGTGGTCATATATCACTCGTGAACAAAGTACTTGGGTCAATTCCCATGGATATTCTTTCAACCGTGAAGGTCCCCAAAAGTTTCTTCCTTTACATGGAGATGCTTTTAGTGTCATTTACATGTGATGGGAAGATGGAAGGCATGCATCACAAGGATTCCAGGGATCATCTAGAAATACTATTATTGGAAGGGGCATCAACCTGAGAAACGTGTCCTTGAGCATGCCAGGGATGCATACGAAACTCGTGGGGGAGGCTATGGATGACTGGACCTTGTGGGGCATGACCATGCAAGTTAGATATAGCCAGTATGTGAGAATAAATTGGTAATTGACTTTGAATATATTGAATATTATCCATCTATACATTTTTTACATGAGACCTCTCTCATTACTGCTGGCAGGAAGATGCGATATTAACATCTATAAGCATGATTGGGAGGTGGAAGCCTATGGTTTCCATGATTTCCCACTATGATCATTTAATTTAGGGTGGTATTATATGACCCCTTTTTTGTCCAATCCATCCTTGATTTGAACCAGTGAGCCTCTTTTAGTAACATCATTCTTAGAAAATATCTAGAAAACTCAATTTTATATGTTCTACGTCGTTAAAGTTCTGAATCAGTGAATTGTCTCGACTAAGAAAGGTTCCAACTAATGGAGATCTATGTGGGGATCTGCTATGGTGCATAGAGGTTCCATCCAAATTCAACTACATGTTGTGGATAGAGAGGCATAATTCATTTCCAACTGATAAAAAGATTCATCACATGAGAGTGATGTTGGCTTCCATGGGTTATTGTTATAGTGATCCTAAACAGGAAACAGTGGGGAACCTATTTTTCAATAGCGATTGGGAGATATGGGTTTGTCATGTGTATGGGTTCCTCACAAAAATTGATAATCATTGTGGAAAGAAAGAAATTCTTTCATCTTTGGGTTTCATGAGTAGGGTGATCGGGGTCTCGAGAGGAAATGCTAAGTTTTCATCCTCATGGCGGGATACCGGACCATCTAGAAGGATTAGAACAACTCTCTCCACAAAGATGAAATATGTTCTCATAGCAGTATCACCTTCAAAATCGGGAATATTTTAATATACTTGGTTAGTTTGTTCCCTAACTGTGAGTTTGCTCTGTCTTTTAGGCCTATTATCTGGAATCATGTTATTTCTAATCACACCAGTAGGCTGGGGCAGGGGCGTTGTGCCCATTGGAGTTGTCCCAGTCCTAGGATCCAATTGAACTCGGATGGGTCTCTACATAGAGGGGTGGTGTATGGTTGATGTGTTATTAGGGATTGGGAGGAGTCTGTTTTAGCTGCATTCTCTACCTTTTTTAGAAGAGGTTGTGCTTTACAGGTGGAGGCCCTAGCTATGATCAAGGGGTAGAGTTATGTGAGAAAAAGAACATCAACCTGAAGGTGGAGGAGACTAACTCAATTATGCTCTAAAAAAATTACTAGAAACAAAAAATGTTCCATAGAAGATTTTATATTTATTAAGAAATGTAAATAGCTCATGGTCACCCACACAAATATCACTCACACTTCCCGAGAGGGTATCATGGTAGCTGACTTCTTGGCTTCCACGGTTCCCTTGAACCAATGTATATCCTACATCCTTAACGAGGGTTCCCTTCCCTCTGAATGAATCAAATTTATTGTTAATTTTTTTTTGAGATATCACTATTTTTGACCCCTGTGATAATTATATTAAGTATTGTGTTTGAAAAATTCAATAAAAATGATTGTGTTTCGTTATATGCAATTATTTGGGTAAAAGTTATTTGTTTTTCTATGTTTCAACATCATAGTGTATTTCCATTCTATATAACTATTACTATACTCCATGGATCATGTATATCATATTATGCTTCAGTACTTTGTTTCATGGTACATGTTTTTTATTTAGAGAATACATGTCCTTATATTTTGATTTATGGAAAACTATTAGTATTCAATATTTTTAAGTAGAAATATCTCACCTGGCCATGTTTTCTCATATGAATATGATTTAACCATTGATTAAATGTTTATGAGTTTTTTACCATACTAAATGTTTAATCTCACCCACGTCGTTTCTTTTTATTCCATAGATTTAGAAGATGATTATGACTTATGAAATTTCAATATTGGGGTTTTTAGTTGGATTATTGACATGTAGAAATAAGTATCATAAAATATGTTTCATATTTGTATGGTACTCAAAGACACTAAAACTCCATTCTTAGGATTTATTTCCTTATTTGAGATATAATGTTTAACTTATGGAGACTCTATAAAATAAATACATTTTTTGAATTGGTTTCTATAGTTGGTATCAGAGCTATATTTAGTTGATTCATGGGATTAATATAGTTGTTTTTTCGAATAATTTTTAACGAAATATATTCATATCTATAAGGATAAGTATATGGAATAATTTTAAGTATAGGATAAAATCCTGAACATTTAGTAAAGTATATTTTTGGTTGTTTTAATAGACATTTAATCATTATCTGGATACTATAAGGTTCATATAGATGTGAAAGAGATTCACTTAGGGGAAATAAAATCCAAATAGGCTAGTTGAGTATCAACTCATTTTCTACTTTAGTGCATGATTAGTGGGTGGGGACTATACACCTAGCTAGAAAAACATTATGGATATGATTTGGTTAATCACATTCACATTGAAGGCCATTATGAGATATTTATTAATAGAGAACCCACCATAAATATTACTAGACTTATTAGAGGGTTTTTATGTTGAAATGAAATCTCTTATATCAATCTATATGATTATGACATCATGTGGTGGAATTTGCAGTGATTCTCTGAAGAAGTATCCTAATGAAATAAGGTAAAGGCTAATAATTCATGTTGTTATTCTTAACTAGCTGTAATGAACAATGATTGAAAATGTAAACTCAATGATGTTTCAAATCACACTAAATTAGTGGAGGATGGAACACTAAATTTATTCTTATTTGAAGAAGATGAAAAAGGAATGAAAATTCAGTTCTCTTTAAGTAAAAATTGGGGTAGGATTCACTTAGGTAATTTTTTAAAGGAACTCTGGGATGTATTATTTGTGAAATGGATGGATATATAGTAACTAATTCCTCAGTATAAGTGATGATATCACTGGATATAGTGAAAATAAATAGTGTTTTTTAGTGGTACCATCAATGATTAAAAATATTAAATGTGGATAGCTTGTGAATTGTCTATTTCAATGCACTATTCCAAGGAAAACATGGTTGATAAGAACAAGAAACTTCAGAGACAAGGGAACTCCACTGAAACCAAAACATGCAATTTGGGTCTCGAAAATGATATGGAATGAGGAACACTAATCACCCACTCAAGAATAATGATTTTCCTATTCAAATCCTATTAATCCCATTCATATATACCTATAATGTTTAATAAGAACATAACATTTTACCCAGATTTTAGGATGATGAATTATTAATAAAAACAACTGGTCGTACGATTATTATACCCCGCAAATATATATCCTATTTAATATATTTTAATAAGAATATTCTTCATATAAAATCATATTATCATTACTTTTGTCAAATTCGATGTGATATAATGCATGGATTTTCTCTCTTTACAAGGGTAATTTCTATGATTAGAAAACAAAATATAAAACTAAACTCTTAGTGACCTATTATATAAGGAAGAGAATAAATTTCAGATGATAAATTTCCCTATTTATGATATGGAATTTAATAAAAATGGATGAAGAAAAATTCAACATCGGTTATATTTCTATAATGAGGGAAGTGGAGATTTCAATAGTCATAACAATGATATGGAGGATGTTACATCATTTAAAACTAAATCTAGGGTCATGTGTATCGTATGGGGGAGAATGTAATGACTCATCATTTGGGCATATATCATTTCCCCAAATTAATACTATGTTTGATATCTTTCTTTTCTGGCCACACTGAACTAAAACGAGTTGAGACATATTATATGAATATTATATATAAAATTATAGAATAATAAAAACCATTCTCAATAAAATTATTATAATAAATTTGAAATGAATACAAAATAGTATCACGAACAAATAA
Source organism: Viscum album (assembly GCA_963277665.1). Taxonomy (NCBI): domain Eukaryota; kingdom Viridiplantae; phylum Streptophyta; class Magnoliopsida; order Santalales; family Viscaceae; genus Viscum; species Viscum album. The sequence goes on along the minus strand of OY728146.1, from coordinate 181,833,174 downwards.
AATTTTTAAGGGGAATATTTTACAATTAATATAGTTATATATTATATATTTTATTTTCATTTGAATCTAAAATTTATAAATTTCATATTTTTATTATGAAAAAATTAACATCATTTTGAAATAATGATTTCAATATTATATTAGGATGATGTTTTGATATTCTTATAAAATAAATTATTTTTATATGAATAAAAAATGAATTTTAAAATACCTTAATCATGATTTAATTACCATACTAATATAATTAATTAAAATTTTCTTGAATAATTTAAATATATATATTTTAAAATAATTTAATTTAGAACAATATTTGGATATTATTACACATGTTTAATATTATATAAATATACATAATATTTGAATAAAAAACCCATTTTTATTCACATATATTTAAAATTAGTTTTCTTCACTTATAAAAAGTAAAAATAAAAAATAATTTCCTATTTTATATAATTATTTTTATATTATTCATTAAGTTCAATTTTATTTTTAATCATTGAATTTTGATTACTAGAACTAAAATTAGTTACCATGATAATAGTAAAACAATTATTATGAATGAACTATTTTACTCAAATTGTGTTATTTTTATTTAATTAAATTATTTTTTTCAATTTTGAAAATGAATCTTATATAAATTAAAAAAATATAATGAAATGAAATAATATTTAATTTGTAATTAGTGAATATTAATAGTAGGAACACATAATTGTTGAGATGTAATTTTTCAAAAAACATTTTTTATATGTTAATTGTTTTATATGTTAATTGTTTTATATTAAGAAATAATTTAATATTATATAAAAATTTAATTTAATTAAAATTATAATATTTTAGGTTGGCCGCACAAAAATTATGAAATATGGGATCTCTTGAATTTTTTTAAAACATTAATTATTTTATTTAAACTAGTACAAAGGTAAAAAACAAAAATTGAAATGTGTAGAAATAAAATGGTAAAAAAATAAAAAACAAACATTCAAAACATGTTTTTAAATTCATAGAGTAAGATTTATAGACCCATAAATGTATAAAATAAATTATTCACTTTGTTTAGATTCATTGACCCATGGAAATATCCATGCCATTATTGAAATATAGTTGGTATTCAAAAACAATCTTTTTATCACTCTTAAAAGGGACTCAACTACAAAACATCATGACACTCTAAACCATTAAAATTAGATTTATAAAATAGGATATTTTTATCAACCTATAATACTCTCTCATGATTATAAGCCTACAATCTAAATTATATTTCATAAGACCTCTATTTCTAAGGATATTTCCAAGAGAAATCACAAGTTCTCAGCGTGAGTGTTTTATACTCCTTAGTCAATTTCATCTTAAAATTAATCTTCCATTATAGTTACACTAATATAATTAAAAATATATTATTATTATTATAAAATATAATAATACAAATTTATAAACCAAATCTCAATTCCTTGCATCCACTACGAAAAATAAAACAACACTGATAGTGTGTACATGAGGACTACTATCCCCACAAAAGTTATAGTTCCATTTTAATCATCACAATTAATCATAGATAAAAAATGATTTGATTGATTAATAGGATTTATATTTTACAATTAATATTATTAAACTATAATTAATCATATAACTCCATTCTATCAAATTCCTTGAGAGAATGAATCATTAATTTTGCATAAGGCGGGTTACCGCCACCACGAACGATGTTTTTCATTTGTTGTCAATAACCTAAATGTATGGTTATAAGAAATAATTAATAGAATATATATGATATTTATGACTTCATTAATATTTTTTAGAATTTATATTAACATTATATAAAAATAACTACATACTCATAAAATAATTATATCATTCCCTCATTAAGTAGGATATTTATAACTCACATGCAGGATGTTGAAATATTTAAATCATGAATGATTTAGGGATGTTAAATAATGGTAAAATTATTAAATAATAATTTATTTTATATTTCAAAATAATTATATACATTTTATAAAATAAATAAATATGTTAATTCATATATAGCCTTTTTATCTTTAAAGATTCTAAAACTCTTCTATCATAGTTTAGTTTTAAACAGACCATGTCCATATCATTTACCTAATGAAATAGTAATTAATTAATATTTTAAATAAATTAAATTCATATCTTGAATAATTCTTCAATTATTAACATTGGGAGAATAATGAATAATAACACTATTATCCCAAAATTAGTTTAAATCCACTATGATTACTCACACATGATATTGAACATATATAATAACTAACTAATAATGTATTATTGAATAATTATAATTTATTTTATAAAATATTATAGATATGAATATTTTTTTAAATATGTTATTATGATTGTTATTTTTATATATATTTTGTTATAGCTTGTTCAAGAAAGAAACAATATAATGTAATAGGGTCTTTGTCCCAAATTTAAAATTATGACACATATTTCTCATTTTTTTTAAAATGGAATCCTTAATATGGTTTTATTAATTGAAAATTAATTTATTTTAACATTTTAATTTATTTTATGTGGTTTTATATTATATCATGTTCTTAATATAAAAATATTTTTATTCAATAGATAAGAAAATCGAATGGGGGTTTTTTTGCATTACACTATATATTGAGTCATAATAATTCTTCTAGAACATGTTTTTTCAATGATTGGTTACTTATAATATATTATTTTTCCAGTTATGCTATATCTCTCCTTTGAAAAATTTCATTTTAATGTGACCCAAAAAATTTTATTTCAAGTGTTTCATAAAAAAATTCAGTAAAACAATTTTTGTGGATTCTTTCCCTATATAATAATTCTTATTTACCACGATTCCTTTCTATTTTTTAAAATGGTTTTACAAATTATTTTAACCCACGATGTTTTGTAAAATTAAATGAAATATTCTTATATTTTTATGAAGTTAAGTTTATATGTAAAATGAATTCATGATTTTTATATGTTTTTAGTGGATATTATTTTAAGAAATTATTTTCAAGTATATTTATATCATATAAAATAATGCATTTATAAGAATCATCATCTTATAATTTTTTCCAAATTCTTTTATTTTGTTTCTAAATTTTTTTTCTCAAATTTTAATCAATATTAAGCATTTCATTTTAAATAAAACATTATTAAGGAGTTTTTTGGATTTTCAAAATGGGAACGTTTCTCTAATTTTTAATGTGATTTATCTGATGATGTCAAAATGTTAATTTTTATCTTTGAAAATACCCTTTATTATCCTTATGATGCACATTTTAACATCTTTACTTTGAATTCTATGTTGTATTTATTTTATTTTTGGTTTAAAAAGTATTTGGAGTTTAATGTTTGCTTTAAATTATGTTTAGCACATTTAGTGAAACATAAGAATCAACATAGTTTTCATGTAGGCTATAGTGTTCCCATGAGGGTCCTCTATAAAATATCATGATCCTTCATTCCCAGTGTAGTGTGTGGTCCTATGTGTGGTTCAATGGTGGTCACCCTATGTCTCAAGACTAACAAGGACACTCCATGGTGGTGTAATGACAAAAACTGACTTTTTTAGTTACAGTTCATGTTCATTGACAATATTGGGCCACATGGAACGATATGAAAAGGTCAACTATATGCATGGTTTATCACTTCCACAACATGGTATCTATAGTTTCAATTTTTTTATTTATCTTATCTACCATGTGATCAAAAATATAAAGCTATGCATGTTGAGTGAGGTGCATGATATCATTATAAATGGGGTTTTATTGTGTCCTTGACTTGTTTTAATCATTTTCAATACCTTTCTACTTCCTCGAAAATAAATTTTTGATCTAGTCTATTATAGTTCTATTTCTGAGAATACGCTAATTTTTTATGAAAATTCCTTAATTTACCCTTTCCTTTAACTTTTATAATAGTTTGTAGTGTGTCCAGACTGGAGGTTTATCTCATAATTAACTAGAGCCCTCAGTTTCCCTTAATATTTTGTATTATATTAAAATTTATATGTGGTTGAGGTAGGTTATCTATTAATCTCATTTTATAATTTAATCTATTATTGGCTGATTTTTTATAATTAGTTTTCAACAATATTTTATCTTATATCTTGTTCTGATTTAAAAGAATATTGTTTTTTTGAAAATCAGTTAATAGTGTAAAAGGGTGTTTGTTTTGTTCTTTTATATGAGAACTATTTTAAATAAATATTCAATTATTTTGTAAATTAAAATTCTTAGTTGTCTATTGATATAGGTTATTGATGATGTTTATGATGTTGATTCCAAAAACAATAGGTCAAGTTTGGTTTCGTAATCTCACGTACATTTGAATATTTTTGAGATAATTATATCATAAAAAATATATAATAAGTTTAATATATTTAAAAATATAATGGGATTTATATTTTTTGAATGAAAAATAGTTTTTTCTTGGATTATGAAAATTCCCGGTTAGTGGTTGAAATTATTATTTAGAAAAAGAAAAAATCAGATGACATTACCCAACTATGCATGTTATAATTGATGGACATATTGGAATAATATAATAAAATGTACCTTTAAAGTAGTTTAGTTGAATTGGGACTCTTGGAAAGGGGTTGTTCCGATGTGGGTATTTAGAGGAGTATGAGAGATAAATTAGAGTTTAAAAACAAGATGATTTGTATTTATGTTTTGTATGATATTAGATTTAAATGATCAACTCTAATTTTTTTCATCGGAATACATATTTGGTTTAGTGGGAAGTATAGTTATATATGTACATTTGTTTAGATATATTATCTGGCTAGTGGCCCTATGTGTGACTTATGTTGAACTATGGTTCATTTCCCCTTAATTAGGATAGGATAAGTTATGATAGATGGTCTGGTGTGAGTTCCATTGATTTATAGTTGTTTTCAAAACATGTGAAAGGAACCTTTGTTTTTTAATATACGGCATGGACAAAATATTATGATGTCATGAACTATCATTTCCTTCAAGATTCCTTAGTATATTATCAAAATTATATTAATACGAATATTATTTCAAAATGTTATATTTATTAAAAATTGTTTTTACAAATCAGAAAGGTTACCTTCATCAAGATTTTTTTTAAATGAAATTTCAATATTGTTTTTATCTATGATGATAAGATTTGGTGTTACTCATTTTTTAATAGGGATATAATCAAAGGATACCATTCATATTCTATTTCTAAATGGTTTATTTTATAAGGGAATGATGTTTATGAAACTATTTTCTCTTCCATGGGTTATATAATTATGAAACAAAAAAAAATCATGGGTTATGCTATGATGAAATTATTATGAAACATGTCACTTCTCCACATGTTTTATATGATGAAATGATTACAATATCCAATTCATTTTGTGGGTTATGATATGATAAATTTTAATGATCTTGTAGAAAACATATGTATGGATTTATTATGTGATGGGTGGGACATATATATCCTTCCATTAAATTGGGTAATGAAATATATCTCATGAGATGGACATGGGTACACTATGGTTAGCACCTAGTTTAGCAATGGACTTCTTTTTCTATTATATTATTGGTAGTGAATCTTGACTTTTAACATGGTTTTTTGAGTGAACCTATTCCACTATTATATAATATTCATTCAGCCTTAATTTTTATGGAGATCATTTAATATGTTTATGTGTTTTTCATAATTCGTTGTGTTATTCCTATGTTATTCTCATATGGATTATACTATTTGATTTATTAATTTTTCATATTTTAAGATGGATATTATTTATATCATGAATCAATAATATTATCTTTGATATTATGTGAATGATATTATAATGTAAGGATCATATTTTTATAACCTTATGCTTATGATTATGATTATTTATCTCCCCTATTTACCCTTTCTGAGCATCTTATCTCACCCTTTATTATGTTTTCTTTCCCCTTATTATGAAGATATGTATTATATATGATGTTTTGGGAAGGTTTATAGTTATGAAGAATTTAGTTGGATATGATGTAGCTTACTTATGGACTAAGGATTATGATTCCATGATTCCAATAGAACTAAACTAATACGATGTTTGGGAATGTGTAATGTAATGAATATTCTATAAAAATGGTTTAATTTATATATATATTATTCATGGGTAGAGATAGTTGTAATAATATCAGAGGATTAGTTAAACATTGGAAACTATGATAGAAAAAACCATTTGTGAGATCCCTAAGGATATGTATAATGATATGTCTTAATGATTAAAAATTTGTTCCTAAATTTTGGTAATGGGCAGAGCCAGTGGTATTCCATTAATTAATTACCTTTCTAGATAATAAAATTTGATTTATCTAAAGAACACATTATTATAAGGTTCATACCATGACAACTTGATATTAAGATATACTCTATCGAGAAATGGTGAACAATAATGGGTCTTGCTACACAACCAGTTTGACACTCCCAATGCATATGTTTTGAGAATTCCCATAATCATTACAAACCATCATAAAAGATCTAAATTGATAATGAATATTAATAAAATAAGACACAACTAATGTGTGGTAGATTAAAAACTAATATTTCCTGCTTTACACATCCAATTAGTGGATTTTTATCATTATTTTGTCCCCTAATATAATTATTATTTCTTACACTATTATTTTGGTTTTAGTCAATTTTTTTAACACGAATGAAATGTGTATTGATGACTGTGATATAAAATTAAATGACTATGTATTTATGTATCCAAAAATTTAGGGGATATAGAATGAAAAATATCATTATTAGGCTCACATTACTTTCTCAATATATGAGTCATGGAAGGGTCACTTTTGGGAAAAATAAGAAACAATATTTTTTTGAGCCCTTCATGAGGCAATGCACACCTTCTTCTAGTGAGTCTCCTAATCCACTAGTGGTTGAGCAATGTATTAGTCACAGTGGAAAGTTATTTTCAATTCTCTATTGTTTATAACATCCTAAATCAATTATATTTGTTTATTTTTTATAAGGTTAAGACTACTGGTGGTGGAATCGAATCATGAATATGATTCAACATGTTGAATTTGACTCCATTTATTGGGATGAGTTTAATATTTTTCTCAATATGTAATTTAAACATATTATTTATCTACAAAACGAGAAAGATTTTATTGAGTTTAGGAAAAGGGATAATGAATCCCTTAGTACTTATAAAGCCAATTATACAAATATTTCAAGGTATTCTTATGAAATTATAATTGAACTAAGAATTATGGTTGATCGATTATTTAGTGTCATAAATTCATGTCCTTTAATGGGAATTATCCCTAATAGACATTAGTAGATGTTAAAAAATTCTCCATTATTACATTAAGGTGGAAATGGAGGATGTAGTTCTACATCAATCTCATGGGTTGGATAAGAAGTGAAATATTCAATTACAAGGGAAATCTAAGAATAACAGAGAAAAGAATATTCTTTTTCTATAATTATTAATGTGTGGGAGGAATCATGGTGGAAATGTGCTTAAGGGGAATAATTTTTTTTATTTTTGGTAAGGATGGTCATCATGTATTTTACTACTCGAGTGGTGGGGAAAAGTTAGCTAATGGAAAAAAATCGAGAGAAAGATTCATAAAATGAACTACCACACACTAATATTCTTCATGTGTAAGGAGAATGAGAAATATACTAACCAGAGGCCAAATAAACTGGTTAATGATGAAAATTTTCCTTATTAACCTCTCTAGCCAAGGGATAAAGGTAAATATCATGCATTAACTATTTCTGACAATGGGTGAGATAAAGACATGGTGAAAGGAATAATTACCATCCACTCTAGAATTTTTAATGTCTCATTACAATAATGATCGACCCATTATTACATATCTAAAAAAATTTCTAATGTTATCCATATTTCAAAAAAAATTATTATTTGTGGAATTAGCTTCCAAAACCCTTAATGGGATGACAGACACATCTCAAGTCTATGATTCCTCTCTGAATCACATAGGTGGGAATATGAATCCCATAAATCTTACCATTCTTCCTCTAGTTGAATTTTATGTCATCTTAGGAATGGATTGGATTTATATACATAACTATCAAATTTATTACTGAGGAATGGAAGTCATATTTGATATCACAAACTAACCTATGATGATATATCAATGTGATGAAAATTATATGATTCTAATATTGATCACATCAAAAATAGGGGTGTTAATTCCAATGTTGAGTGTGTCTTTATCTCAGATGGTTGGGGACAAACTATAACAACCCAAAATTTTAGTAATGTATATTCCATTATTATTATTATTTCATATTTTATAATCCCATAAAATCAAATTAAAAACAAAATAAAATAATTATAAATAAAGAATCAATCAATTAAGAGGCTTTTTCATAAATTAGAGAACCCAAACTAATGGAATAGTAACTTTTTGTTTGGAATAATAATCCAACCATTTCCTACGAATATATAAATACAATTTATTATCTTTATTAGAGAGAATATGAAATTATTATATCATAGTATATGTAAATAGATATTTTTAAAATGATAAATTATGTTTTGGTATTTTTGTGAAACATAAATATTTTTTAAAAAATTATTAATTAATATAATAATT